>JASDQU010103383.1:170195-223787 GCA_032191745.1 Picea mariana | reverse complement strand
ATTGGTGTCAACCCTTGAAGAAATTCCCGTAGCACAAAGGTTGGGTAATGGACCCAATATTGTTTGATGTAAGGATGACTCATTATTTTCTTTTCATGTTTGATAATAATTATAAATGGATGAACTCCAAAGTGGTCCCCTTATGGTGAAATCCCTCAAGGGAAGATGATTTGCAGATTAAGTTATCTTAGAAGTATGGTTAGAGAACCCATGATTATTTATGGAATAATGAGATGAAATCTAGTGAATTTTTTAGTGAAACTATCCTAAATTGATAGTGCTTGTCATTCCATTTTCGGTGGTATGTGGAACATCACATAAGTCCTCACGGTTAGAGAGTTATGGCCATGTGAAGTTGGAGAACCCAAGTTTGGGTATTGTACCCAAGTTTATTTGATGGATAACAGAATGAGTTTTAATGTATTTGTAGGTAATAATATTCTATATGGATATTGCATGTCATGCCATTTCTAGTGGTATGTGGAACGTCACATAACTCCTCACGGTTTGAGAGTTATGGCCTTACAAAGTTGGAGGACCCTCATATGTTGGCTTGAAGCCCCAAAAGGTTAAAGTAGTCAAAGTGGTTTAAGAGATTTTAGAAGGTAAATAATAAAGTGAAGTGATGAGTGTATTAAAATTCAAAGTGAATACAAAATAAATTATTTAAATAATAAATTTAATGGAGAAATTAGAAGTGGGTTAACCCTAAAATAAGGAAAGTTGGTAAAGTGATCTAGAAGATGTTTTTAAGGAAGCTACTTGGAGAGTATAAATAAGAGGCAAGGCTCTCTCATTTAAATCACACTTGATAATATTGAATACCTATAGGTGTTTTATGTAACCAAAGGATATCTAAGCTGAATTTATGAGGAAAGTGAAGAAAAGAAGGTTGAAATTCAAGGAAGGATAAATTCTTTTGATGATGCTTTCTAAGGTATGTTTTTTCAGGTCATCTCACCATCTTCGCAATAAATTTGTTTATAGAATGATTCAGATCTTGAAATTAATATTCCATTGAGGAAAAATATCCAAGTATCTGTGGTAAAAAATTAATCTTGTGGGGCATTGTATTTTTGCAGTTACACTCCGTTGAAAATATGGTTTGTGGTTAGTCCTCAAACTAGTCATAAACAGGTGTTTCAAGTAAAAACATCATAAATTCTTCATAACAGATCCAAATTCAGTGAGAAAAAATGTGTTGGTTAGAATACAATCTGTAGAATTCTATGTAAAATTTTCTAAGAGATTCAACAAATTTTTTGTGCAGGGCATGCTCTACAAGGTCGCTCTCTAGAATAACCCAGAATTCATCAAGGTATGCCATTTTTTCTATAAATCCTTTTCTGAGAGGCTCCAAATAGTGACTCCTGGAGGAATTGTATAAAACACACTGAATAAAATTGTGTATCAGTGTCAGATATTTATCCATTATAGTTACAAATTTATCATCATTTCAAGTTAGGGTTGTTGACTAATCCAAAAACTAGCCACGTGAGAAGTTTGATGAAGATGCTATTCTCTTGTTGTCAAAGTTAAGGAAGGTTTGCAGGTATGCAATCATATACACCAGGACTATTACAGAGTTACAAATCATATTTGGATTATGAAATTGATGAGGGATTTTGGTTAAGGTACATGTTGGGTACATGGTTGAGACAAACAGTTGATGAGTTGGCACATACATGAGGTGTATAGTTAATGATGTTGGTACATATTGATGAGTCCTAGTTTATGAGTAGTTGACACATAATTGGTACATACTTGGTACATGGTTGGATGCACTTGTTTATGGTACAGGTTGATTACAGGTTGTTTGGTGCAGGTTGGTGCATGGTTGATGCACTTGTTTATGGTATAGGTTGATTAGAAGTTGAGGTACGGGTTGATCCATGGTTGATGTTGTTGGATCATGTTGTCATTGATGCCAATGGTTTGATTGATTGATTTCATTGATTGATGTCAAGTGATTGATTGATGTCAAAGGATTGATTGATTGATTGATGATTTATGTAATATAATATGTATTGTCCTTGATGAGGATGCATAGATGAAGATGGATCAATGAGTTGTCATTGATACATGATGAAGATGGATCAATGTGGTTCCATTGGTATATGATGCATTTTTAGAAACATGTATAGATGACTCATTATTGTTTTATCATGATTGATAAGGTGCACAAATGGATGAACTCCAAAGTGGTCCCCTTATGGTGAAAGCCCTCACGTGAAGACACTTTGCGGATTGAGTTATCCTAGAAGAATGGTTGGAGGACCCATGCTCTCATTATTGGCTTATCGTGATTGATAAGGTGTACAAAAGGATGAACTCCAAAGTGGTCCCCTTATGTTGAAAGCCCTCATGGGAAGACGCTTTACAGATTGAGTTATCCTAGAAGAATGGTTGGAGGACCCATGCTTGTATGAGGAATAACGAGACGAAGATCAAGGAAATTGTTGGTGAAACTATCCTAGATGGATAGTGCTTGTCATGCCATTTCTTGTGGTATGTGGAATGTCACATAACTCCTCATGGTTTAAGAGATTTTAAAAGATAAATAATAAAGTGAAGTGATGAGTGTATTATAATTCAAAGTGAATACAAAATAAATTATTTCAATAATAATTTTAATGGAGAAATTAGAAGTGGACCCAACCCTAAAAATAAGGAAAATAGGTTAAGTGACCTTGAAATGGGTTAATATTAATTATTCAAGGTGGATTATTTAAATAATCAAAAGAAGTGAAAAAATAAAGAAATGATAAAGTAAGGTGACAAAATCAAGAAGGAATATTTATGGAAAGTGGTTAACCCTAAAAATAAGGAAAATAGGTTAAGTGACCTAGAAATGGGTTAGTATTATTTAAATGATAAATTAAAGTGAAAAATTCAAGGTGGATTATTTAAATAATCAAGACAAGTGACAAAATCAATAAATGATAAAGTAAGGTGACAAAATCAAGAAGGAATATTTAAATGTTAAAGTATTGGAGAACTTTCTATTTATGGAAAGTGGTTAACCCTAAAATAAGGAAAATAGGTTAAGTAACCTAGAAATGGGTTAAGTGACCTAAAAATGGGTTAAGTGAATTAAAGGATGAAAGTATAAATAAGATAGCAATGGTCATTTGTAGATCATCCTTTTTGTGGATCAATGGAGAGCTTCTTGTGGGAATATATTTTGGAGTATTGATGGAGAGCTTCTTGTGAGAGCTTCTTGAGCATTTTTGGTGTGGAACACTTGAGGATATTGAAGATCTATAGGTGACTGAGGTAACCAAGGATATCTAAGCCTAAATTCTGAGGAAAGTGAAGAAAAGAAGGCCGAAATTCAAGGAAGGATAAATTCTTTTGATGGTGCTTTCCAAGGTATGTTATTTATAGGTCATCTCACCATTTTCTCTATAACTTTTTTTCTATAATGATTCAGATCCTGAAATTGCTATGAAAGTGACAAAACATAGCCAAGTATCTTTTTTTACAAATTCATCTTGTGGGTCATTGTATTTTGGGAGTTACACTCCGTGGAAAATAGGGTTTGTGGCTAGTCCTGAAACTAGTCAAAATCAGGTGTTTCGGGTAAAAACGTCATAACTTATTCATAACAGATACAAATTCCATGAGACTAATTGTGTTGATTAGATTACAGTTTTTAGTATGCTCAGTAATAGTTTCAGATATATTCATCAAATATGTTTTGCAGGGCACGCTCTACAAGGTCGCTCTATAGAATAAGACAGAATTCAGTAAGGTATGCCATTTTTGCTATAACTCCTTTTATGAGATATTTCAAGTAGTGACACTTGGAGGAATTGTATAAAAAACATTGAATAACATTGTGTATCAGTTTCAGATATTTATTCAGTACAAGTACAAAGTTATGATTATTTCAAGTTAGGGTTGTTGACTAATCCAAAACTAGTCATGGTTGAGATAAGCAGTTGATGATGTTGGTACATATTGATGATTCATTGTTGATGAGTTGTTGAAACATGATTTTTATATACTTGGTACATGGTTGTATGCACTTGTTTATGGTATAGGTTGATTACAGGTTGTTTGGCATAGGTTGGTGCGTGGTTGATGCTCTTGTTTATGGTACAGATTGATATCTATTGAGGATTGTTGCCTCATCTCAGTTGGTGCTGAGAATGCAAGTTGAGTCTTTCATATAGAGCTGGTGCTCTTGTAGAGTTGTACCCTATTCAATTGTTGTTGATAAACCCCAAGGATTGTAGTCCGTAATAAAATAAAATTGTACATACATCTTGTGTTCTTTGTGTTCATTGTGGTGATGACTTGTTGATGATATATTGTTGATATATGTTGCTGATATGTGCTCACATCTAAATGGTTATAAATGACAACAATGGGTAATGAATAAATGTTGAATGCTAATTGATGAGTTTTTGTGCAAGAGGGAAGTTTTGGGAAAAAGAGCCCCACACTCATTCACCCCCCCTCCTCTATGTGTGGTAGGTGTTTCCAACAGATGCATGGTCCATGCTTATTGGTACAGGTTTAAAGTGGTATATCTCACAGTGATAGTGTGACAGTGGTTCCATCATTCTACTTCTACTTCAAGGCGGTTGGACGGGGCAAGGATAGGTGGTTGTAACCACCTTCTGGCTATAGCCGAAGAACATAGGGGGTTGTAGCCTCCTTCTGGTTGTAGCCAAAGAATTGGGGAGTTGGATCTTCCCTCAGGTTGTAGCCTGAGAAACTAAGGGTTTGGAGCCTCCTTCTAGTTGTAGCTGGAAAACAAAGGAATTTGGTGCTTCCAATGAATGTAATTCTTCAAGACATATAAGAAAAATCATTCGGTGGTTTTCTCCCTCTTTCGGTTTCCACGTAAAACACGGGTGTACTATGTATGTGTGTGATTTTCAATTTGTTCATTTCGTTTTTACTCTGTAGTTATTGGATGATAATGATACATTGATATAACACTTGGATTATATGGTTAAAAAGGATTAAATTGCTCTATTATTGATTCACCCCCCTCTCAGTAATCCAACAATTGGTATGAGAGCAGGTTCCTTCATAAATCAATTTAACCACTGAAAGGTAGATCATGGAGAGAAACAACTTGTACAAAAATGGAATACCATAGTTTGATGGACAAAAGTATGCTTTATGGAGCATAAGGATGAAGGCATATATATAGGAACAGGGATTTCAAGTTTGGTAATCAATTGCAGATGGATACACATCACCAACAGTTCCACCAACAAATGGGAAAGCTCTGAAACTTGGTGAGAATAATTCCAAATCCAAAAATGCACTTTTGAATGGTCTCAGTGATATAGTATTCACCAAATTTGCACATTGTAAATCCGCTAAAGAGATTTGGGACAAGCTTTGAAATGTTTATGAAGGAGATACAAAGGTCAAAGCAACAAAGCTTCAAACTTACAGAGGTCATTTCGAACAACTAAAAATGAAGGAATATGAAAATATTGCATCCTACTTCTTATGAGTCGATGGAACAATGAGTGCAATCATAGGATTGGGAGAAGAAATCGAAGAATCTGTAATTGTTGAAAAGGTACTAAGATCTCTTCCTATGAGATTCAACCCTAAAATATCAACACTAGAAGAAAGATCAAATCTGAACTCAATAAGCATGAATGAACTGCATGGAATCTTCATAGCATATGAAATGAGAACTGAACAGGAAAATCCATATTTTAAAGAAGTAGCCTTCAAAGCATCCAAAGTATCAAAGCAAAAGAAACAACAACAAGAAGAAAATAGCAGCAACAATGACGTCTTGGAAGATGATGAGGAAGTGAACAACTTTGTTAAAATAATGAATAAGGAAACTAATGGTAGGTATAGAGGTAAGCTTCCTTTAATTTGTTTTAATTGTGATGGTATTGGTCACTTTGCTAACAAATGTCCTCATAAGAAAAAGACAAATGATGAAGGTTACTTAAAAGGCAAACACACATATAAAGGCAAAAGAACTACAAACAAAGTTTTCAAGAAAATCTTATGCACCAAAGAAGACAACTCATCATCAGATGAGGATAAAGTCAATGACAGTGAGATAGGAAGAGTTCTATTCATGGCAGTAAAAGACTCTGACAAAGAAGAATTTGAAAAAGAATATGAAGAATTCGAAGAAGGATATGAAGAATCCAAAGTAGAAATTGAAGAGGCAGAAGTTGACTATCGAGAAGAATAAATGTGTGCCATATACGTTATTGGAAGAGAAAAGAAGAAAACCAATAAACTACAAGTAGAACTAGACAAGAAAAAGGACACTCGAGAACTAGAACAAATGATCACAAAATTGAAGGTTCAAATAGAACAAGATAAAAGAATTGAAGAAGCACTCAAAGAACAACTAGAAGAAAAAGACAAGACCATTGGAAACTTGGAAGAAGATATTGTCACACTAAGAAAGGATATTCAAAATAAAAATATGAAAAATAGCTCAAAAGTTATGGATGGAATTATCAACAGTAAAAAATCTCATCTTGACAAGTCTGGACTTGGATACAATCAGATAGAAAATGGATCAAGCTCCAAAACAACAGAGAAAGAAACAAATCCAAAAATATATGTAGAAACAATCAAGGGGGATAGGAAGATGTACAAGGAAGATTGCAGGGACACTCCTCCACCGAGAAGATTCAGATTTCAGAAACAACAATAGAAAGATAGGCCTCAAGAAGAAGAAGGATTCATTAGAGCGCATCCTTTCACAAGATCTTCAACTCCCAGGTATCAAACTATATTTTTTGGTTTATGTTATGCATGTAATAATTTTGGACATAAAGTTGTGAATTGCAGAGATAACAACAAGAACAATAAAAACTTTGAGAATCATACACAAAGGGGTTATTCAATAAGACCTAGTGAAACACAAAGAATAAGTTACAATAGGTTTGAATCTTTGAGCACTGAAGTGAAATGTTAAAAATGTAACAATTTTGGACACGTGGCCAAAAATTGCAGAATGATACTCCCTCCTAAAAAACCTTAACATAATAACAACAGTCATAGACAAGAACCTTAAAAAATGACATGGATAAGAAAGAAAGATCAGTATAGAAATGAAGAATGAATAATCTCTCTACAAGATAAGAAAAAGAAACATGGTTGGTATGTCGACAGTGGGTGCTCAAAACACGTGACAGGTGATAGAGACAAATTTCTTACATTGCAAAAGGAAAGAAATGAACCAGTCTCCTTCGGAAATGATAATTCAGCCAAAATCATTGGAGAAGGCACAATCTAAATTCGGAACAAGAATAAAAAGGCACAAAATTTTCTACTGGTAGAAGATATGAAACATAATCTTCTAAGTGTTGGATCATGTTGTCATTGATGCCAATGGTTTTATTATTTGGGAGATTGTTGGATCATATGTCATTGATTCAAATGGTTTGATTGATTGATGTCAAGTAATTGATTGATTGATGATTGATGATTGATGAACAATGTATATGTATTGTCCTTGATGAGAATGATAGATGTCAAATTGAAAACCAATTGATAAAGATGGATTAATGAGTTGTCATTGATACATGATGATGAATTGTTTGTTTGATGAAAATATGACTCATTATTGTATTATCATGATTGATAAGGTGTACAAATGGATGAACTCCAAAGTGGTCCCCTTATGGTGAAATACCTCATGGGAAGATGCTTTGTGGATTGATTTATCCTAGAAGAATGGTTGGAGGACACATGCTTGTATGTGGAATATTGAGATGAAGATCATTGAAGTTGTTGGTGAAACTATCCTAGATGGATAGTGCTTGTCATTCCATTTCTGATGGTATGTGGAATGTCACATAGCTCCTCATGGTTTGAGAGTTATGGCCTTATGAAGTTGGAGGACCCCCGTATGAAGGCTTGAAGCCCCCAAGGTCAAAGAAGTCAAATTTCTTTAAAAGAAGAAATAATTATTTAAATGATAAAGTAAAGTGACAAAATCAATATGGATTATCTAAATGATAAAGTAAAGTGACAAAATCAAGATGGATTATTTAAATGATAAAGTAAAGTGACAAAATCAAGAAGGAATATTTAAATGATAAAGTATTGGAGAACTTTCTATTCATGGAAAGTGGTTAACCCTAAAATAAGAAAAATAGGTTAAATAACCTAGAAATGGGTTAAGTGACCTATAAATGGGTTAAGTGACCTAGAAGATGAAAGTATACATAAGAAGCTAGGATCTCTTGTGAAATGCACATTTGGTGAGAATCCTTTTTTGTGGATCAATGGAGAGATTCTTGTGAATATCTTTTGGATTATTCATGGAGAGCTTCTTGTGAGAGAATATTATTGTTGTGTATCTCTTGAGAATGTTTTAAGATCTATTCTGAGGAAGAGAGTGAGAGGAAGATCTCATGGACGCATCAAAGTTTCTACAATGTCGGAGATCTTGACGGAAAAACTCTTGGATTCACAGAAAACCCTATTTTGTGATGCATACATGGGTTGTCTGTGTATAGGGTGCATATACATTGAGGTATACGCAAGTTGGTTTTGTATAGGGTGAGTATGTATGCGGGTTGTATGAAGACAGGGAGCATATAGTGGATAAAATCATGGAGATTTTTGTTTGAGCTGATGCCAAGCTCTTGGATTATGAGGCAGGTTCCAGATCTGCATTCTATGGGCTTAGATCTACACTAAGACACTAGTATGGTTACATTATTTTCTTGATGGATACGTTTTTTTGATGTGTTTTGAATGCTTAGGGAATTCTTGGTATGGATTCTATGATGTTTTTCAGTTTGGTTGATTTGGTTGATGGAGTGATCAATACTCTTGTGATTCAGTGGTGACATGATTTCTATGGTATACTAGATGCTTATACATGTTTGAGATAACATTCATATTGATCTATTGTGGATCATGAGAAATCTATTGGAGAGATTGGAGATGTTGTGATTGGCTGTGGTTCAGTTTGGACAGTGGAAGACATAAGAGAAAGTGATTGCAGGTGGCAGAGGATCTGAGCATGTGAAGCAAATAAAAACTCTAGTTGCTTAGAAGCATACGCATGTTGCATTATACACTGTCTGTGTGCACACACAGGTTGTAGTGAGCCAGAGCATGTACATGCACAAGTTGCACTACTGACAGGTTGTGTACCTGTTGATAGATTGATATATGTTGAGGATTGTTTCCTCATCTCAGTTGGTGCTAAGGGTGTAAGCTGAGTCTTGAATTATAGAGATGGTGCTTTTGTAGAGTTGTACTCTACTCAGTTGTTGCTAATAAACCCTCGATTGTTGTCCATAATAAAAATAAAAATTGTACATACATCTTGTGTTCTTTGTGTTACTTGTGGTGATGACTTATTGATGATATGTGTTGTTGATATATGTTCACATGTAAATGGTTATAAATGGTAGCAATGGGTAATGAATAAATGTTGAATGTTAACTAAGGAGCCCCACACTCATTCACCCCCCCCCTCTAAGTGTGGTAGGTGTGTCCAACAATTGGTATCAGAGTAGGCCTTCACTACAAGCCTTAACAAGCTTGAAGGAAATCCATAGACACACAAATGGATGATGAAGTTCCAATCCTTGATGAGGAAGACTATTCTACTTGGAGAATATAAATGAGATTATATTTGAAGACAATGGGAGCAACTATTTGGAAGGCATCCATTGGTGGATCAGTTCCATTGAAGAACAAGTCAAAGTTTGTAGATCAAAGGAAAGGAAAGAAGAATGATGCATTGGCTCTCAAGACCATTCTTAGTGGACTCTCAAGCCCTATCAAAGAGAGCATGGGACAATGTACATCTACCAAGGATCTATGGCTAAAGCTAGAGGAGACATATCAAAGCAAGAAGGAGAAGGAAGATATTGAAGATCACTCCATCAAGATCATCAAAGGTTAAGAATTATAAAAAACTCTTGATTGCATTGTTTCTAAATATGATTTTGAAAAAAATTCAAGTGAAGATAAAGAATCGAGTGATGATAGAACAAAGGAAGATCTTGAAGAAATTTCAAATGAAGGAAAAAAATCATGTGATGGTTTTGGCAAGAAGGAAGATATTGAAGGTAAAGAATCTCCCAAAACTCTTGATTGCAATGATTCAAAGTGTGATGATGTTGAATTTTTCTCAAGTGAAGAAGATGATCTAGAAACAATTTGTGTAAAGTTTGATGATAGTTATCCCATGGAAAGAATAGAAGAAAATCTATTAGAACTTCAAAAGGAAATTGAAGAGGGTTTATACATGTATAGGAGTGATCACTTTTATAGAAACTATAAATATCTTTCGGATAACACTAAGAAGTTTCTTAGGAGGAGTCAAAGGTACATCTTGAAGTTAAAGGGAATGCTCAAAGAACAAGAAAAGAGTTATAAATTAGAAGGAAAGGAAGAAGAGATCACAAGACTAAAAAATGGAAAAGAAGATATGAATGTAGATGATGAGATCAAAAAAAGTTTTGAACCCATTTTCCATCTCAAGATCCAAATTGAAGAAGCCAAAAGAATAGAATAACTATTGAAGAATAAAATAAGTGAAAAGGAAGAGTCATGTTGTAAGTTAGAAGCTAAAATTGTTGACCTTAGAAAGAAGGTATAAAAGTCAAACAAATTCTTGAATAGCTCACAAATCTTGGATGAGATATTGGAAAGTCAAAGATGACCCTGTGATAAATCAAGACTTGGATACAAATAAGAAGCTACATATGCTGAAGCAAGCACCTCAAAGAAGCATGAGGTAAGTCCATCAAAGAAGGAAGACAATGTTGCAAAGAAAACATCTACACAAGGAAAAGAAAATCTCAAAAGAACAAAGCAAGCAAGACATCAAGAAGCCACTTTTGGGACACCAAAGAAAAGGTATGAAAGTATTTTTCATGGGAATTGTTATTCTTGTAATGGATATGGTCAAAAATATTTTGATTGTAGATCTTATGAAAGGATATATAATGGAAGATTTTATAACACCATGAGGTGTTGGAGATGTGATCAGGTAGGACATATTTATGTTCACTATAACACCGTGAGATGCTACAGTGTAGTGGATTTGGCCACAAATCCTAGGAGTGATGGAACACAAGAAGAAAGTCCATGATGAGGACTTCACATAGCATGGCTAGAAGAAGGAATGAAGTAAGAAAGGGAGACATATTTGAAAATATGGATGCTCAGAGTTCAAGTTCTAAGGAGAATTTCATCTATAGAAGTGGGTGAAGAAGACAGAGAAGCTAGATCAGAATGGAAGACTGAAGGGAAGTTCAAAAGTTTCATCTAATGAGGCATACGCGGGTGATAGTGGTATCAGTCGCGTACATATGCAGACTGATATTGTATAGGTCGCATACACATGCGCTCTGTTGTACAACAGGCTACATATATGTGGTGAAGCCTAAGGAAAAGGGCTATGCACAGGGGTTGCAGCTTGATGTGATGGTATAACTCTGTGTTGCAGGGTTTGACATTGTTTATTGTAGGTTCTGACACTATTTTGTGCAGGTTTTCATGGTTCTAAGTTAGATCACACAAGGTTATGATATAAAATAAATCTTGGGTGCATGGCAATAACCCATGAGTATGGATTGATGTTGATCGAATTCTCATCTATTGGATTATGTAAAATAATCTGTTGGGGTACATGGATGGTACATAATTGAAGTTTCATTGATATATCTTATGATGTATTATTGGAAGCATATGGTATTGTTGGATATCATGGTGCATGCATTTTTCATATGGTATTGTTGGATATCATGGTGCATGCATTTTCCATATGGTTAGACTACATATTGGGACATGTAGTTGGTGAGTTGAGTTGTACACCTTTGGGAGTCATAGATTGTTGATGCATGGTTGATATACTTGCTTGGTGAAAGTAATGATGCATGATGGTACACTCATGTATGGTATTTGTTTAGCATATTGATAAATGCACATGGTTGGTAGATGCACATGTTGGCATATTGGTAGATGGACATGTTGGCATATCGTGGATACATTTCATGGATGATATCTTTTGGCACATTGTTGATGTACATGGTTGATGTACATGGGCATTGTGCATTGTGGGCACATTTTGGTACATGATGTACTTGGTTGATATATTGTTCATTATTCTCTATTTCATTGATGACATATCTTTTGTTTCATGATGTATGGTATGGCACAAGTTTGATGCATGAACATGTCCAAGGATTGTCATATGGTAGCATATTGTTCATCTTGCAGAGAAGATAGGGGGATACATACCCTTAGGGGGAGTCATTCTTCTTCCCATTATTCTAGGAGGACATATTTATCAGATGCATACCTAGAAAATATCCCTATATTTGAAGAAAGAGCACATAGGCATAATTCCAGGAGGAGTGATGGTCACAGGGGGAGTATGTTCGATGTATATCCCTTGTTCAAAAGTGGAGATATTATTCAGAGGAAGATCAAAGGCATTCGGATAGGGGGAGAAACCCCAAGGAGAATGCAAGTAGGGGGAGTATCCCCAAGAGGAGAATGGCCCTTTGCCATTGATGTCAAAGGGGGAGAGTTAATCACATTGATGTGATTGATGTTTATTGATGGGGAGATAGCCACATTGAATATTAATGTAGAGCATGCCTTATCTACATGTTGACATCAATAATTGGTAATTGGTGTTGACATCAATGTTGGTATTGCCATCAATGATAAAGGGGGAGATTGTTGGATCATGTTGTCATTGATGCCAATGGTTTTATTATTTGAGAGATTGTTGGATCATATGTCATTGCTGCAAATGGTTTGATTGATTGATGTCATTGATTGATGTCAAGTAATTGATTGATTGATGATTGATGAACAATGTATATGTATTGTACTTGATGAGAATGATAGATATCATAGTGGAAACTAATTGATAAAGATGGATCATTGATATGATGCATAGATGAATATGGATAAATGAGTTGTCATTGATACATGATGATGCATAGTTTGTTTGATGAAAATATAACTCATTATTTTCTTATCATGATTGATAAGATGCCCAAATGGATGAACTCCAAAGTGGTCCCCTTATGGTGAAAGGCCTCACGGGAAGATGCTTTGCGGATTGAGTTATCCTAGAAGAACAGCTGGAGGACCCATTCTTGTATGTGGAATAATGATATGAATATCAATGAAGTTGTTGGTGAAACTATCCTAGATGGATAGTTCTTGTCATTCCATTTCCGTTGGTATGTGGAATGTCACATAACCCCTCACAGTTTGAGAGTTATGGCCTTATAAAGTTGGAGGACCCCCATATGATGGCTTGAAGCCCCCAAGGTCAAATAAGTCAAAGTGCTTGAAAAGAAGAAATCATTATTTAAATGATAAAGTAAAGTGACAAAATCAAGATGGATTATTTAAATGATAAAGTAAAGTGACAAAAACAAGAAGGAATATTTAAATGATAAAGTATTGGAGAACTTTCTATTCATGGAAAGTGGTTAACCCTAAAATAAGGAAAATAGGTTAAATAACCTAGAAATGGGTTAAGTGACCTAGTATATGAAAGTATAAAGAAGAAGCTAGGATCTCCTGTGAAATGCACATTTGGTGAGAATCCTTATTTGTGGATCAATGGAGAGCTTCTTGTGAATATGTTTTGGAGTATTGATGGAGAGATTCTTGTGAGATAATATTATTGGTGTGGATATCTTGAGCATGTTTGAAGATCTTTTATGAGGAAGAGAGCAAGAGGAGGATCTCATGGATGCATCAATGTTTCGTCAATGTCGGAGATCTTGACGGAAAAATTCTCAGATTCACAGAAAAACCTATTTTTTGATGCATACGTGGGTTGTCTGTGTATAGGGTGCGTATACATTGAGTTATACGCATTCTGGTTGTGTATAGGGTGAGTATGTACGCGGGTTGTATGAAGACATGGAGTGTATAATGGATAAAATCATGGAGATTTGTGTTTGAGCTGATGCCAAGCTCTTGGATGATGAGGTAGGTTCCAAATTTGCATTCCATGGGCTTAGATATATCACTGAGACACTGGTATGGTTACATTATTGTCTTGATGGATACTATTGTTTGATGTGTTGCGAATACTTAGGGCGTTCTTGGTATGGATTCTATGAAGTTGTTCAGTCTGGTTGATTCGGTTGATGTAGTGATCAATACTCTTGTGATTCAGTGGTGACATGATTGCTATGGTATACTAGATGATTAGACATGTTTGAGATAGAATTTATATTGATCTATTGTGGAGCATGAGAAAGTTATTGGAGATCTTGAAGATGTTGTGACTGGTTGTGGGTCATTTCGGATAGTGGAAGATGGAAGAAAAAGTGATTGCAGGTTGCATATGATCTGAGCATGTGAAGCAAAGCAAAACCCTAGTTTCTCAGAAGCATACGCATGTTGCATTATACATTGGCTGCGTTCACATGTAGGTTGTAGTGAGCCAGAGTGCGTACATATGTGTGCTGCACTACTGACAGGTCACATACCTGTTGACAGATTGATATCTTTTGAGGATTGTTGCCTCATATCAGTTGGTGTTGAGGGTGTAAGATGAGTCTTTCATTATAGAACCAGTTCTCTTGTAGAGTTTCACTTTATTCAGTTGTTGTTGATAAACCCTAGATTATTGTCCATAATAAAAAGAAAAATTGTGCATACATCTTGTGTTTTTTGTGTTACTTGTGGTGATGATTTATTGATGATATGTGTTTCTGATATATGTTGTTGATATATGTTCACATCTAACTGGTTATAAATGACATCAATGGGTAATGAATAAATGTTGAATGTTAACTAAGGAGTTTTATGTGAAGAGGGAAGTTTTGGGTAAAATAGCCCCACACTCATTCAACCCCCCCTCTAAGTGTGGTAGGTGTGTCCAACTAGTATGTTGAGAGTGGGTGTTCAAAACACATGACAAGTGATGAGACAAATTTCTTACATTGCGAAAGGAAAGAAATGGATCAGTCTCCTTCAGAAATGATAATTCAGGCAAAATCATTGGAGAAGGCACAATCTGAATTGGGAACAAGAATAAAAAGGCACAAAATGTTCTATTGGTAGAAGATATAAAACATAATATTTTAAGTGTGAGTCAAATGTGTGACCAAGGTCATAAAGTTACTTTCGATTCACAAAAGTGTGAGATAAGAAGAGAAGGTTCAAGGAAATTGGTCGGTACAGCTGGAAGAACTTCAAACAACATGTATGTGTTAAGTGAAATTGGAAATGAAAAGTGTTGTATAGGAAAGGAAGATGAAAGTTGGTTATGGCACAAAAGAATGGGTCACATGAATTTTGATAACCTTTTCAAAGTCAGCAAAAGAGAAGCAGTCAGAGAAATGCCCCAGATCAAGAAACCAACCAACACTTTATGCAAGCATTGTCAACAAGGAAAGCAAACAAAGACCAGGTTCAAATCAAAGGAATATTTAACAACAAGACCACTAGAAATTGTGCATACTGATCTAGTTGGACCAACTACAACAAAGAGCTTAAAAGGTGAGAAATACTTTATGTTATTAGTTGATGATTATACAAGAATGACAACAATTTGCTTTCTCAAGAACAAGTCAAAAGATTTTTAAAACTTCAAGATCTACAAGGAAATGGTTGAAAATGAGATGGATTCAAGAATCAAATGCTTGAGATATGATAATGGAGGAGATTTCACTTCAAAGGAATTTATGGACTACTGCAACAGTCATGGAATAAAAAGGAAATTCTCCAATGCTAGGACACATCAACAGAATGGAGTTGTTGAAAGAAAGAACAATACAATATAGGAAATGGCTCGAATAATGCTAATGGATTCCAAATTGACAGATATATTTTGGACATAGGCAGTGCATACAACAATTCCCATTCAAAATAGAGTAATTCTTAGAAATAACACTGATAAAACTCCCTACGAGCTATGGAAAGGAAGACCGGAAAATGTGAAGCACTTTAGAGTTTTTGGAAGCAAATGCTACATCAAAAGAGAAGATGGTAGAATGGGAATGTTTGACTCTTGTGTGTACAAAGGAGTACTTGTTGGTTACTCAAGTACAAGGAAAGAATACAAATGTTACAATTTAAGATTGAACAAAGTTGTGGAGAGCATCAACGTAACAATTGTTGAAACATGTAGATCAGAATCAAAGGAAGAAGAAAACAAATCAATGGAACAACCTTTTGAATAAGAAGAAGCAAAAGATGAAGTAGAAGAGGAAGATGAAGAGAATATGATAGAAACAAAAGAGCAAGTTCAACAAGTATCTCCAAAGACACCTATAAAACGAGTACAGAAGAATCATCCTTCAGATCAGATTATTGGAAACAAAGATTTAGGAGTTGAGACTAGAAGAAAAATCCATTCACCAAAACAAACACACCTAGCACTCTTATCTACAATTGAACTAAACTTTTTTGAAGAAGCCAACAAGGATGAATTTTGGAATAAGGCCATGAATGAAGAATTGGATCAAATAGAGAAAAATGACACTTGGGAACTGGTTCCAAGACCAAAGAATAAGAATGTGATTGGCACAAAATGGGTTTTTAGGAATAAATTAAATGAAGATGGACAAGATACAAGGAACAAAGCTAGATTGGTATGTAAAGGATATGCACAGATTGAAGGAATCGAATTTGAAGAGACATTTTCCCTAGTTGCCAAAATGGAAGCAATCCAGTTTCTTTTAGCCTATGCATGCTCCAAAAATGTTAAAGTATATCATATGGATGTAAAATAATCTTTTCTGAATGGGGAACTTGAAGAGGAAGTCTACATTGAACAACTAGAAGGATTTCAATTGTCAGAGAATGTAGATTATGTGTATAAATTAAAGAACGCCTTGTATGGTGTAAAATAGGCTCCTAGAGCATGGTACTCTAGATTGGATAAGTATCTACAATTGTAGTGTACCTTCTTCACTACCAAGGTTTTTAAACCTCTCCCTAACCAAACGGTACATGGAATTTTACATAAAACATGTAGAATTGTATATTCACATGCGCAACAACAAAGAGATACATTTAATTCTCAGAATAAACATATAGTTACTGTTATATTTAGACAATCCATAGCTTTCAACAATAATTCATTTACACAGCGGAAAACATGATAACAGATCCAATACAGTCATAATAAAATGTGAGAAGAACATATAATTATACACTTATCTTGTGACAGTGGAGAAATCCACCAACCAAATGTAGACCTTCCACAAACCTCCCAGCCGTAGACCGCACTGCTCCTTAACTCAACAGTGGGTCACCCCCGAGCTGGGACTAAGATCCACCCCAGGGCAAGGAATCCAGACTCAGGCTGAGGTTACAGGGAATTCAGTCACACACAACCACCAGGAAGAATGCTCTCCCAGGAATCTCCCACGCTCACTGCCCACAGACCCTCATTCCCCACATGCCTATTCCACCCTAGGAGAGTGCACCTTCTCTGTCACCCAGACAGTCCTTCGGCTGCCAGTCTCCCTTACCTTGGGTTACAGGAACATACCAGACCAGAAGTCTTCGGGTTTTGTAGTAGCTACAGGGTTCCTTCTAGGATCTCTCTCCTTCCTTTGCACACTTTCTCACCTAGAGGAGTCGCTCACAGGCCAACAAACCTCACACAGTCCAGTACTGCGTCGCCACAACAACCCACGGGGAAAACAGACAAAGGCTTCCCAAAATGGTTCAACATTCACAGGATGATCTCATGGTCATGATTTTGGAATAGGGACTCCACGCACAGGCTAGCTCAGCTTTTCTCGAACAAACAAGGATTCTTCCCCTCGAGTCCAACACAGGGTTCCTGTTTAGGAAATGCACTCCCGGGTTTGCCTAGAACTAGACACAGACTCCACATCTCTGGAAAGGGGTTTACATGGATTTTTCAGGACAAACCCAGGCTTTCTTTTCTGTATCAGAATTACACGAGGGTCTCTTGCAGACTGGCTCGTACCACTCTGGCTCAGGGCAGTCGGATCGAATGGAATGAGAGAGATCCCCCCCATGGTTGTTCCTTTATTTTTTATTTGCATGCGTCAGGGTAGACATTTGTCACCCTGGGAACTGCATGTGTTCCATCCGCCTGCCTCCCTGTACACGCGTTTCCTTTTTGCTAGGAACTTAGGATAAAATAATATGCACATGGATTTTTAGGAAATAATATTAAAATTTATTCCAGGCCTAAGCCCCTAGGCTTAGCCCCTAGGCTCAACACTCAGCCCCTTTTCCCACCTTCCATCCCCTAATCCCTTACCCACTCTATGGACACTCAGTTCCCCTTCACTCATTCATCGTGGTCGCTCTGCACCTGGCAGTGTTTATATTTTATTAATCAATCTACATACATACAAGTACATCAGTAGGCTCATGTACTTCAACACTTAGGCTCCCTGGCCTAACAACCACATAATCCTTCCGGCTTATAAAAAACTTGGCTCACCAGCCTATAGAACACATTTAAAATTCATTGCATATATCATGATCCGTAACGGGGCTCAGCCTTAGGGACACTACAATCCCCCTCCCCTTATTTTTGCACTGTCCTCAGTGCAAATTTACATCGCATCTGCAAGTTCTTCAAAATTTTCAAAAAGGTGCGGGTACTCTGCCCACATAACATCTGCATTCTCCCATGTCGTTTCCTCAGGACCGTACCAGGTCCACTAGACCTTTACAAGCTCTATAGCTTGATTCCGGAGCTGTTTGCTTTTCCTGTCCAATATGCGTACAGGATGTACTTGCAGGATACCTTTTGGTTCCACCTGAATCACAGTCCAATCGATAACATGATTAGCATCAGGTACATATTTCTTAAGCAGTGAAACATGAAACACATTATGTACAATCATAGATGCAGGTAATGCAAGCATGTATGCAACTGGCCCAATCCTTTCTAGGATCTCGAATGGCCCACAAAATCTTGCTGCCAACTTGGCACAACTTCCCAATTTCAGGGAACTCCTGTTAGTTTTCACTTTTAGGAAAACATGGTCACCCACTTTGAATTCTCTATGGGTTCTGTTACTATCAGCGTAACTTTTCTGCCTGTCCTGGGCAGCTTTCAGATTCTGTTTGATTTTTATCATCTGATCTTCCATCTCTTTGAGTAGTTCAGGTCCAAATACTACTCTGTCAGCTGGATTATCCCAGCTTACTGGAGTGTTGCACTTTCTTCCATAAAGTGCTTCGAATGGGCTCATCTTTAGAGATGTATGATACCCATTATTGTAGGCAAATTCTACCAAATGTAGGTAGTCTTCCCACCTTGATGGTTTATCCATCACATACATTCTTAGCATGTCTTCGATTACTCTGTTTACTCTCTCTGTCTGTCCATCAGACTCGGGATGATATGTTGTACTAAAGTTCGGATTCGTTCTGAATCCTTTGAACAATCCTTTCCATAAATTCGAAGTGAATTTCGGGTCTCTATCAGACACAATTGTCTTAGGAATTCCATGCAAGTGTGCAACTTCTTTTAGGAAAATATCAGCAACATATGCTACTCTGTGGGTGGTTTTCAGTGAAATAAAATGGGCAGCTTTAGTAAGCTTGTCCACCACCACCATGATTGAACCATGCTGCTTTCTTTTTCTGGGCAATCCGGTGATAAAATCCATTGTTACCACGTCCCATTTCCACTCAGGAATAGGTAAAGGCTGCAACAACCCTGTTGGGTGCCTATGCTCCGCCTTAATCTTTTGGCACTCCATACATCTGGCGATGTATTCAGCATTTTCTTTCTTCAACCCTGGCCAAAAATAATGGCTTTTGATTGCTTCCACAGTCTTCTGATACCCAGGGTGTCCAACATAAGCCACATTATGCATCTCCTTTATAATTGCTAGCTTCAATTCTCGGACATTAAGTACATACACTCTGTTTTTATACAGAAGTAAACCATCAGTTCCCAAGGTGTAACTTTCCTTGGTTTGTGGTTTCTCATGCTGTTGTAGCTTTGCTACAAGTCTTTTGTACTGCAAATCAACATTTGCAGCTCCAAGAATTCTGTCTTTAGTCTCAATTCTATACATGCTAATGGCTGTAGCATGTAATTCGTGCACTTTTCTGCTGAGTGCCTCAACTACCTTATTTTCTTTCCCTTTGATATGCTTGATATCAAAGTCATATTCACACAGAAATTCCAGCCATCTAATTTGCCTAACATTTAAGGTTGGATGATCAAATAAATATTTCATACCGTTGTGGTCTGTTCTTAATTCGAATTTCTTGCCCATGAGGTAATGTCTCCATTTCCTCAAGGCATGGATGATTGCTGCCAGCTCTAAATCGTGAGTGGCATAGTTCTTCTCATGTTCCTTCAACTTCCGGGATTCATAGCAAACTACAAATCCTTCTTGGATGAGAACTCCTCCTAGCCCCTCCTTACACGCATCTGTGCACACTACATAATCCTTGTCTGGATCTGCAATCCTCAGGATTGGAGCACTAGTGAGTAGTTGCTTCAATCACTGAAAGTTGCTCTCACATTCATCAGTCCACTGGAACTTCTTCCCCTTTCTTTGCAAGGAAGTGATAGAATGGGCTATCTTTGAGAATCCGGCTATAAACCTCCTATAGTAGTCTGCTAGACCCATAAAATATCTAACTTCTGTCACATTCCTTGGCACTGGCCATTCGCGAATGGCCTATACATTCTTAGGATCCACAACGATCCCCTCCTCTGATATAATGTGTCCCAAGTAATGGATTTTCTTTTGGTAAAAGGAGCATTTGCTCAGTTTTGCGTACAACTGGTGTTCTCTCAACACCTGCAGCACCATTCTAAGGTGTTGTCCGTGTTCTTCCTCTGTCTTGGAATACACCAAGATATCATGCAAGAATACTATGACAAACTTGTCCAGATAATTTCTGAACACTCCATTCATTAAGCACATAAAGATAGCAGGCGCGTTGGACAGTCCAAACGACACCACTGTAAATTCATAGTGACTGTACCTTGTTCTGAAGGTGGTCTTGCTGATGTCTTCATATTTTATCCTCACTTGATGATATCCAGATCGAAGATCTATTTTTGAAAATACTTTCGCATCCTTCAACTGATCAAAAATATCATCGATCCTTGGCAGAGGATATTTGTTCTTGACAATGACTTTATTCAATTGCCGAAAGTCAATGCACAGCCTCAACGTCCCATCTTTCTTCTTCACGAATAGGATGGGGGCTCCCCACAGTGACACGTTGGGATGAATGTAGCCTTTCTTTAATAGCTCTTCGAGCTACAGTTGCAACTCTTTCAGCTCTAGTGTGCTCATTATATAAGGAGCCTTTGAAATTGGAGCTGCTCCAGGCATCAGATTTATAGAAAAATCGATGTCCCTCTTCGGAGGTAGTCCAGGCACCTCCTGAAACACATCCTCAAACTCTTTGAGCACCCTGTGGTCTTCCAGATTCGAGACCACATTTTGGAATACTTCTTCCACCCGAGCTGCAAATAATTGACAGCCTTTCTGGTAACATTTCTTCAGCTGCATGGCTGAGATTTCTCTAACAACCACGGCTCTAGGAATTCCTTGAACTGTTACCTAATTTTCGTCTTCATTCAGACATGTGAATCTCTTGTTATGAAAATCCAGAAGGGCATGGTGCTGGTCCAACCAGTCCATCCCAATTAAGTAATCATATGAGCCTAAAGTTAGAATATCCAATTTAGCCTTAGTGCTCATTCCTTTCATGTCCACCGAACAAGACTTAACCAATTCAGTGACCTTCCTCTTGGTCCCTGTGGCTAATTTCACTAACCAAGACTTCTCAGGTTTTCTCTTCATTAGATGCAAACTTTCCACCACTCTAGGATCTACATAACTATGGCTAGCCCCTGAATCAATCAAAATAACAAGTGGTCGGTTGTTGATCATACCTTCCACTTCAATCATGTGTGATTGAAATTCCGCTTGCTTGTTGTTCAAGGCTGTGTAGATCCTTGGCATTCTGCTGCCCATATCCTCCACTATTTCAGCTTGCTGATCAATATGGACAGTTCTTGCTTTATCTTTTCTATGGGGGCAGTCTCTGTACCTATGATTCCCTTTACAGCCCCAACACTCCATGGGTGGAGGCCTTGGCATCTGTCCACTCCCTTCAACTTTCCTGGGCTCTTTAAAAGATGACTGTCCCCAAGTACTGTTTCTGAAAAAGGAAGGCTTGCTTCCCTTCTGCCTCTGTTCTTTCTTAAACCTCTTCTGGTTATCCCAAGCCTTTCGAAAGGTAGGCTTTTCTCTTTGTTGTTCGTATAGGCATTTCACCCTTCTTATGGTTTCTTCCATGGTCTTAGGATCATCGTATTGAATCTTGTCACCAATGGAAGGTGGAAGTCCACTCAGATACCTCTGAATTTTGATAGCCTCGTCTTTGATGAATGGAACATACTTCAATAGTTCCAAAAAACTTCGTTCATACTCATCAATGGTCATACTGCCCAACTTGAGTTCAAAGAACTCCTTCATCTTTCTATCATAGTATCTTTTAGTCAGGTATTTCTTCTCGAAATACCTCTTAAATTCCTTCCACGTGACCTCTTTCTCTCTGATGTGTTGTACCTGCACAAATTGATCCCAACACATGGATGCTTTTCCTTTCAGCTAGTACATTGCAATTCTACCTCACGGGTAGAATAATTCTACAGTTGGAGGTATTTCTTCATGCACAGCAACCATGTCTCGGCATCTTCCTCCTTCTTATGTTCTCCATCGAATGTTGGAGGTTTAATTTTATTCATCTCTCCTTTCAATTCCTCCCTTCCAGATTTTTGATGTTTTCTGGTAGGGGTCGGGCTCGAACTGCTGTGTGTCTCCCTATCCGAATGTTTTTGGGAGCAACTGTGATGTCGGATACCACTCCTTGATCTACTTCTTCTCCCATGTTTTCTATGACTCTCTGTCATACCTAAGTCTCTTCCCTTCTCAAGTTTCTTCTCTATTCTTTCCAGACTCTTCAAAAATTTTAAGTTTAATTCCCCTTGCTGATCCCTGACTTTCATGAGCTTTCAGCTATAAGCTCGACGCTCCTTGGCCTCTCTTTGCAGTCCTTCAATGATTTTCATCATATGTCCTTCCTTATCCATCTCTTTTCCATGCCCATTACTGTTCAATCCTTCGACTCCCAGGTTAACATCCTTTCCTTCCCGTTCTTCTTCTATTTCAGGGGTAAACTGCACTCTTCCCCACTCCATACTCGGCATTGATTAACTGGAGTTATGGCATTCGTTGAACTCTACACACGCACTGTGCAATTGAATTCAAAGTTTATCAAGCCATTAAACTTCATGAACAATCCACAATATTTATAACTAATACGAACAAGAACGAAAGACATCTCAACTTCACAAAGTTTTCTAAGCTCTATCTGGCTCTGCAATTTCTGGGACTTCGAATTTTCGGAACTTCCATCTTCTCGCCATATCGGGACTTCAAGTTTTAGGGTTTCAGCCCACGAGTCTTTCAGACCTACTTTGTTCTCCAAGCCCCGCCTTTTGAAATTTCGACTCACTCTACCCTACGGGTCCACAGCACAGCTGTCGCCCACTACCACGGTAGCACGTGGCAAGTTCATGAGGGTCCATGTCGCTTTGAATGATGTCATTGGGTCCCACCTCTCTCGCTTGTCTTAATACTCACTAGCACATGGTGCTCTTCATGTGTCTACGGGGTACACCTCCCCGACTGAAGCTTCGGGTGTCGGGGTTTCGTGATTTCCAACGTCATGAGTTCTTATTCTCACGAACTCTCGATCTCTGATTTGCCGATGTGCCTTTTGCTTTAGCCCTTCGCGGCTAAGCCAAGGTCCATGTGACTGCAGTTTTATAAGATCACAGCCTTATACCCTTATCAGGATTTTGGGATCCCAAACGCTGATGCGCTCTAACTCTCGTTAGCCCTCCGGGCTAGACTCGAGCTCACATGACCTCCCCTTATACGACCACAGTCATACCTCCTATCGGGGTTTCATACTTTCCAAAGCCGAAACACAAGTTTCCTAAGGATTCACGATTCCCCGAACCCCGATTTCTGATGGATGACTCTTCTATCAGGACTTTCCCCGATTGCCTGGATTGCTGCCATGCGTCCACAATGAATGGATGATCCTGATTCAATCTTGGGACATCAGGACTTTTGCTTCCCAGATGACAAAATCCTTTGTCAACTCAAAACCCTGGTAGCCTCTATACCGACGGGTCGCTTGATCTCCACCACGTGTCTCAACTGTTGGATGGCTCGGATCAAATCTCGAGACTTTGACTATGAAAATTCTCGACCTCCTGACATCATGACTCTCGATATCGCAATTCCCGATTTCCGAAATGGGAAATCTCATGACACGTGTCCTCCATTTTTTGGACGTTCTAGATCTATTTTAGAGCTTTCACCCCTAGTTTCTAAGGTTTAACCTTCAGACACCTCCCAACAGATCCAACGACTATTGGGTTTTTTGGCTGAGATCTGATGGCTCAGACGGTTCCTAACCAATTTGGGATTTCACGTATCATGATTTCCACACTCCTGTGCCCTTTCCAAAGGAATTTTAATCCTTACACACATTTCCCTAGATCCGACGGTCACAAGGGCTCGCCTTCCCTCCCTAACAAATCCTAAGGTTCTAACACCATTGGTGTAGAGACCTGTCTCCCTGTGGCCATGAACCACACCGGTTGCAATTTCATAGCACCGCTATACCTCCTGAGCATAAATAAAACTTGTCAAGTGTCTCCTTGACACTTCAAAGCAAACCAGGGTCCAAAATTGGTCCTCCCGACTCAATTTCCCCTCGCATTCTTGGTCCTAATACCGCTTCACCGGCCCATGTAGGCTCAGTGTCAAAACCTCGGCTCTGATACCAATTTGTAGTGTACCTTCTTCACTATCAGGGCTTTTAAACCTCTCTCTAACCAAACGGTACATGGACTTTTACATAAAACATGCAGAATTGTATATTCACATGCGCAACAACAAAGAGATACATTTAATTCTTAGAATAAACATATAGTTATTGTTATATTTAGACAATCCATAGCTTTCAACAGTAATTCATTTACACAGCGGAAAACATGATAACCGATCTAGTACAGTCATGATAAAATGTGAGAAGAACATATAATTATACACTTATCTTGTGACAATGGAGAAATCCACCAATCGAATGCAAGCCTTCCACGAACCTCCCATCCGTAGACCGCACTGCTCCTTAACTCAACAGTGGGTCACCCCCGAGCTGGGATTGAGCTCCACCCCAGGGCAAGGAATCCAGACTCAGGTTGAGGTTACATGAAATTTAGTCACACACAACCACCAAGAAGAATGCTCTCCCAGTAATCTCCCATGCTCACTGCCCACAGACCCTCATTCCCCACATGCCTGTTCCACCCCAGGAGAGTGCACCTTCTCTGTCACCTGGACAGTCCTTCGGCTGCCATTCTCCCTTACCTTGGGTTACAGGAACAGACCGGACCAGAAGTCACTGGGTTCTGTAGCAGCTAAAGGGTTCCTTCCAGGAGCTCTCTCCTTCCTCTATGCACTCTCTCACCTGGAGGAGTCACTCACAAGCTAACAAGCTTCAAGAAGTCTAGTACTGTGTCGCCACAAAAACCCATGGGGAAAATAGACAAAGGCTTCCCAAAACGGTTCAGCAATCACAGAATGATCTCATGGTCATGATTTTAGAACAGGGACTCCACACATAGGCTAGCTCAGTTTTTCCCGAACAAACAAGGATTCTTCCCCTCAAGTCCAACACAGGGTTCCTGTTCAGGAAATGTGCTCCCGGGTTTGCCTAGAACCAGACACAGACTCCATAACTTTGGACAGGGGTGTACACGTATTTTTCAGGACAAACCCATGCTTTCTTTTCTGTATCAGAATTACACGAAGGTCTCTTGCAGACTGGCTCGTACCACTCTGGCTCAGGGCAGTCAGATCAAATGGAATGAGAGAGATCCCCCCCATGGTTGTTCCTTTCTATTTTATTTGCATGCGTCAGGGTAGACATTTGTCACCCTGGGAACTACATGTGTTCCATCCACCTGCCTCCCTGTACACGCCTTTCCTTTTTGCTAGGAACTTAGGATAAAATAATATGCACATGGATTTTTAGGAAATAATATTAAAATATTATTCCAGGCCTAAGCCCCTAGGCTCAACACTCAGCCCCTTTTCCCACCTTCCAACCCCTAATCCCTTGCCCACTCTGTGGATGCTCAGTCCCCTTTCACTCATTCATTGTGGTCGATCTGCACCTGGCAGTGTTTATATTTTATTAATCAATCTGCATACATAGAAGTACATCAGCAGGCTCCTGGCCTTCAACACTTAGGCTCCCTGGTCTAACAACCACATAAGCCTTCCACATTATACAAAACTTGGCTCACCAGCCTATAGAACACATTTACAATTCATTTCATATATCATGATCTGTAACAGGGCTCGGCCTTGGGGACACTACAACAACAATCAGGGTTCGAAAAAGGAAGTGCAGACAACAACTTCTAGATCAAGGTAAGTGAAGGTAATATTTTATTAATTGAAGTTTATGTTGATGATATTATTTTTGGTAGTGATGATGACAGGTTAAGCCAGAAATTTGCAAAAAATATGAAGAATGAATTTGAAATGTCGTTACTTGGAGAACTATCCTTCTTTTTGGGACTTTAGATACGTCAAAGCAACCAAGGAATCTTTATTTCTCAAACCAAGTATATTAGAGAAATGCTAAAGAGGTTCGGAATGGAAGATTGCAAACTAGTTGCAAGTTGAGCAAATATGATGATTTGAAGTCTACAAATTAAAGGTAATATAGGTCAATGGTTGGTATCCTACTATATGTGACAACATCCAGACTAGATGTAATGCAGGCATTTGGACAAGTGGCATGATTTCAGGCAACACCAAAGGAGTCACATGTGTTAGCAGTGAAGAGGATTTTCAGATATCTCAAAGGAACAAAAGAGTTTGCATTATGGTATCCAAAAGGAAAGGATCTATCACTTATTGCCTACACAGATGCATATTGGGCAGGTTTTATTGATGACTGATGAAGCACCAGTGGAGCAACGTTCTACTTGTGTGAGTGTTTAGTATCATGGATAAGCAAGAAACCATCATCAGTATCTTTATCTACAACCAAGGTAAAGTATATTGCAACATCATCATGTTGTACACAGGTTCTTTGGATGAAGCAAACTCTGACAGATATACAGGTTGAGTATGATGAGCCCATTCCAATCTATTGTGATAATACAATCTCCATCAGTATCTTGAAGAATCTAGTGATGCACTCCAAGACAAAGCACATTCCAATAAAGTATCACTTTCTATGGGAGAAGGTTGCAGAAAAGAACATCAGAGTTGAGTATGTGGGCACAAAAGAACAAGTGGCATACATCTTCACAAAACCATTTCCACGAGAATCCTTTGAATATCTTCACCACAGAATTGGAGTTATTTCTACTCCAAAATGAATTCTTTTTGAATCCTTATCTTATATGTCTTATATTTACATGAGGAAGTACCATAAGAGGAAAGTTCAGTCAGGGGGAGCAACCCCGGATGGAAATATACCTTTTCCATTGATGACAAAGGGGGAGAGATTTATCAGATGTAGAGGATAAAGGCATGGTTCTAGGGGGAGCATGAGTGATATGATTTTAGTATTTCATCAGAGTGTTGCCATCAATGCCAAAGGTGGATATTGTTGATTAAGGTTGGTTATCATTGATGTCAACCCTTGAAGAAAGCCACGTAGCACAAAGGTTGGGTAATGGAAAAATGCCTCATTATTGTCCATAATGCCTCATTGATGTAAAGATGCCTCATTATTGTCTTGTCATGGTTGATAATAAGTAGAAATGGATGAACTCCAAAGTGGTCCCCTTACGGTGAAATCCCTCACGGGAAGAAGCTTTGCAGATTGAGTTATTTTAGAAGTATGGATTGAGAACCCATGATTATTTGTGGAATAATGAGCTTAAGGCTAGAAAATTTGTCAGTGAAACTACCCTATATGGATAGTTCTTTTCATGCCATTTCCGGTGGTATGTGAAATGTCACATAACTCCTCACGATTAGAGAGTTATGACCATGTGAAGTTGGAGAACCTAGGTTTGGGTAATGGAACCAAGTATGTTTGATGGATAATGGTATGAGTTTTGATATATTTGTAGGTAATAATATTCTGTTTGTATAGTACATGTCATACCATTTCTAGTGGTATGTGGAATGTCACATAACGCCTCACGGTTTGAGAGTTACGGCCTTACAAAGTTGGAGGACCCTCATATGTTGGCTTGAATCCCCAAAAGGTCAAAGTAGTCAAAGTGCTTTAAGAGATTTTCGAAGGTAAATAATAAAGTGAAGTGATGAGTGTATTACAATTCAAAGTGAATACAAAATAAATTATTTAAATAATAAATTTAATGGAGAAATTATAAGTGGGTTAATCCTAAAATAAGGAAAGTGGGTAAAGTGACCTAGAAGATGTTTTTAAGGAAGCTACATGGAGAGTATAAATAAGAGGAAAGTCTCTCTCATTTAAATAACACTTGAGCATATTGACTACCTATATGTTTCTGAGGTAACCAAAGGATATCTAAGCCGAATTTATGAGGAAAGTGAAGAAAAGAAGGCTGAAATTCAAGGAAGGATAAATTCTTTTGATGATGTTTTTGAAGGTATGTTTTTTTCAGGTCATCTCACCATTTTCACAATAAAGTTTTTTCTATAACGATTCATACCTGGAAATTTATATTCCATTGCGGAAACATATCCAAGTATCTTTGGTAAAAAATTCCGCTTGTGGGTCGTTTTATTTTTTGAGTTACACTCCGTTGAAAATAGGGTTTGTGGCTAGTCTTGAAACTAGTCATAAACAGATCCAACTTTAGTGAGACAAAATGTGTTGGTTAGAGTACATTCTGTATTATTCTATGTAACAATTTTCAATCGATTCAACAAATAGTTTGTGCGGGGGACGCTCTACAAGATCGCTCTTTAGAATAAGCCAAAATTCAGCAAGGTATGCCATTTTTGCTATAACTCCTTTTTTGAGAGGTTCCAAGTCGTGAAACCTGGTTGAATTACCTAAAACACACTGAAGAATATTGTGTATCAGTTTCAGATCTTTATTCATTACAGGTGCAAAGTTATCATCATTTCAAGTTAGGGTTGTTGACTAATCCAAAAACTAGTCATGTGAGAAGTCTGATGAAGATGCTAGTCTCTTGTTGTCAAAGTTAAGGAAGGTTTTAAGGTATGTGATAATATAAACGAGGTCTATTATAGAGTTAAAAATCATATTTGGATGATGAAATTGATGAGGGATTTTGGTTAAGGTACATGTTGGGTACATGGTTGAGACAAGCAGTTCATGAGTTGGCACATACATGAGCTGTATAGTTGATGATGTTGGTACATATTGATGATTCATAGTTGATGAGTAGTTGACACATGATTGGTACATACTTGGCACATGGTTGGATGCACTCTTTTATGCTACAGGTTGATTATAGGTTTTTTGGTATAGGTTGGTGCATGATTGATGCACTTTTTTATGGTACAGGTTGATTACAGGTTGAGGTACAGGTTGATACATGGTTGATGCATGGTTTAGGTTTATTGGTCCAAGTTTATAGCATTATATCTCACAGTGATAGTGTGACATTGGTTGCATCATTCTACTTCTGCTCCAGGGTGGTTCGACGAGGAAAGGACAGGTGGTTGTAGCGAGAGAACATAGGGGGTTGTAGCCTCCTTCTGGTTGTAGCCAAATAATTGGGGAGTTGGAGCTTCCTTCAGGTTCTAGCCTGAGAAAGTAGGGGGTTGGAGCCTCCTTCCAGTTGAAGCTAGAAAAAAAAGGAAGTTTGTGCTTCCAATGAATGTAATTCTTCAAGACATATAATAAAAATAATTATGTGGTTTTCTCCCGCTTTGGGTTTCCATGTAAAACACTGGTGTACTATGTATGTGTATGATTGTTCATTTTTTCATTACTTATTTACTCTGTAGTTATTGGATGATAATGCTACATTGATATAACACTTGGATTATATGGTTAAAAAATATTAAATTTATCTGCTACTGATTCACCTCCCCCTCTCAGTAATCCAACACAACAACAACTGCTTCTGATTCCACTTGCTATTTAGCGGGACATCTCTATGGATTTTATTGTAGGCTTACCCAAATATGGAAATAAATTAGTCATAATGGTTGTAGTTGATAGTTTGTCCAAGTATTCTCATTGCTGTGCTCTTCAACACCCATTTACAACATCCACTATGGCTCAACTTTTCATGGATTTGGTCTTCAAGCTTCATGGCATGCTGCATTCTATTGTTTCTGATCGTGACCCAACTTTCACCATAAATTTTTGGTAGGGACTATTCAAGATACAAGGAACCCAATTGCATCTCATCACAACTTATCATCCCCAGACTGATGGTCAAACTGAAGTTGTCAACAAGTGTTTGGAAACATATTTGAGGTGTTTTTCATCGGAAAATAAAAACCAATGGACTCAATGGTTTCCATTAGTTGAATGGTGGTACAAAAATTCATACCATACAACTACCTGCATGAATCCTTTTGAAGCAGTATATGCAAAAAATCCACATTCAATTCTCTCATATTTACGAGGTGTCTTGAAGGTCTGGGTGGTGGACGAAACACTTACAGTTCAAGAGGATATTCTCCATACCCTCAAAGATAATTTGGTCATGGCCCAAAATTTCATGAATCAAAAAGAAGATCAAGGTCGCTCTGAACAACTATTTGTAGAAGGGGATCAAGTGTTTCTTCGACTGTAACCTTACAAGAAAAATTCCCTCAAGGATGACCATTGTCGGAAACTGGCACCCAAATTTTATGGTCGTTATACCGTTCTCAAGCATGTGGGACAAGTGGCCTATCAGTTAGCTTTGCCTAATAATTCTAAGATACATCCTGTTTTTCATGTTTCCTGCTTAAAGAAGGTGATTGGAACTAAGTTCTAAACTCAAACCAACCTTTCTGAGTTGGATGAAGAAGGCTCAATTTGGATACAACCAAAAGAAGTTTTGGACCAGCGTGAGCATCACCTGCGTCAACGAACCATCAAGGAAGTGTTATTCCAATGGAAAGATACAACCCCAACAGATGCCTCTTGGGAACCAACTACCATTCTGCAACAATTTCCACATCTCAATCGTTGAGGACAAATTTGTTTTTAAGGGGTAGGACATGTTAGGGATCTTCCTCTAGATGGTTCTTTTGATAGAAATATTTATTATAAATAGGAGTCTAGGGTATGAGAACTGTTGTCTTGTATATTATTATAATATAGTTTTGCTCTGTTGGAGGTTTCCCCCTCGAAGAGGCAAGTGAACATTGCCGTTAGTAATCAAGGTGCTCTTTCTGGTGTTATTATGTTATCATTCTAGTGTTATTATGATATCATTCTAGTGTTATTGTGGTGTTGTTCTGGTTATATTGTTGTTTATCTTCCATTTCTAGCATTTTATTTCTATTCTGCATACTTTTTATATCTGGAATATTACACTCTTCTCCCCAAATCCTCAAGCTAATTGGTTACAATAAGCACATGAAGGTCATCATTCTTGTTTATAGTGGAAGAACCCATAATTTTATTCATCGCCACATTGCCCAAGAAACTAATTACTATATCCATGTCATCAATAATTTTCAAATCATGATTTCCAATGGCAGGTCCATGAAATGTGGAGGGCATTGTAAAAATGTGCATCTCCAAATTGGTCCATACCACATGAAATATCATATGTTTTCTATCGACATGGGTGGTTGTGACATTGTGTTGGGTGCAGAATGGCTAAGGACTTTGGGTCACATTCTCATGGATTTTAAGGAATTAAACATGCAATTCAACCAGGAGGTCCAACAATATAAGTTCCAAGGCATCACCTCCAGTTCCCCAGAGATCATCAGTTCACATTGCATGGAAAAGATGCTCAAAAAAGGTCATCTTGGCATTATTGCACAACTCCATGCCATTCAAGCCACTGAGACACCCTATGTGCGGTACGACCTCCAATCCATCCTCTCTAAACATCAAGTGGTTTTTTAAACTCCCCAGGGATGCCCTCCTTCCCATGTTGTTCATGATCATTCCATTCCCCATGTCCCCAACCTCCTTCCTCCCAATATCCATCCCTATCGTCATCTCTTTTCCCCAAAAAAATGAAATTGAGAAAATTGTTCAAGAATTGTTCAACACAGGTGTTATCCGCCCTAGTAAAATCCCCTATTCTTCTCCTATCGTCATGGTACTTATGAAATAAGGTTCTTGGCACATGTGTCTTGACTTCCGCATCCTCAAAAAACTCACCATTAAAGACAAATTTCCCATTCTTGTCATTGATGACCTCTTGGATGAATGGAGTGGTGCCTAGTTCTTTACTAAACTTGATCTTCATTCTGTCTACCACCATATACGTGCCACTATGATTTTTTGGTCATGCCCTTTGGATTTTGTAATGCTCCCTCCACTTTCCAAAGCCTTATGAATCATGTCTTTCGTCCTTTTCTCCGTCATTTTGTCTTAGTTTTCTCTGATGATATCCTCATCTATAGTAAAACATGGACAACCCATATTTTTCATGTGGATAGAGTTCTCCATCTACTCTCTCATCACCAACTTTTCCTCAAACAATCTAAATGTGCTTTTGGTGCCTCAGAAGTCGAGTAATTGGGTCATCTTGCTGAAAGGTTGGTGTTAGGGTGGACCCTAAAAATATTGAAGCTATGTAAGATTGGCCTTACCCAAAGAATCTCAAAAGATTACGTGGATTTCTAGGTCTAATAGGTTATTATCACAAGTTTGTTAGTAATTATGGAAATATTGCGATACCTCACACTGCTCTCCTTAAAAATAATCATTTCACTTGGATTCTTGCAGCTACTCAGGATTTTAAAACCTTGAAGATGGCCATGTGCACCACTCCAGTCCCAACCCTTCCTTATTTCACAAAGACCTTTATCCTGGAATGTGATGCTTTTGGGAAAGGAATTGGAACAATCCTTATGCAAGAGAGTCGGCCTTTGGCCTTTACTAGCAAACAACTGTTAGAGCGAAATTTGGGAAAATCAATCTATGAAAAGGAAATTTTGGCTATTTTGCATGTCATGGATCTTTGGCGCCCTTATCTATTGGAGAAACATTTCCAAATTAAGATAGATCATCAAAGCCTCAAGTATTTTCTAGAATAATTCTTTTCCTCCCTAGAGCAGCAAAAATGGGTGACTAAGCTCTTTGGATATGCTTATGAGATCATTTACAAGAAAGACAAAGACAATTTGGTTTCTCATGCACTTTCTAGAAAATATGAATATGAAGGGTACCTTTTTTCTCTCTCCTTCATTGTACTAGATTGGCTCCAAGATGTTCGCTAGGAATGGCTACACGATCCCAAAATTTTGTATTTGATACAATAATTACAGGCCAATTCTCTAGTTTCCCCAGGGTACTCTTGTCACAATGATGATATTCGATAGAAAGTCCGTTTGTATTTAAGTAAACATTCAAAACTTAAATCCTTTCTACCTTCTGAGCTTCATGCTACACCCATCGTTGGGCACTCAGGGTTTACCAAAACTTATGATCAGGTCAAAATCTATTTTTTTTGGGATGGTATGAAACAGGATGTTCACAATTTTGTGGTAGAATGTGATGTTTTTCAATGCAACAAGGGAGAAACTGTCAAATCTTCTGGCACACTACAACCACTTCCAATTCCATCGGCTATTTGGAGGGATATCTCTATGGATTTTATTGTAGGATTACCTAAATCAAGAAATAAATCAATCATCAAGGTGGTAGTTGATCATCTTTCCAAGCATTCTCATTTATGTTCTCTTCAACAACCATTTACAACTTCCATTGTGGCTCAAATTTTCATGGATCAAGTCTTCAAGCTTCATGGAATGCATCATTCTATTGTTTCTGATTGTGACCCAACTTTCACCAACAATTTTTGGCAAGAACTGTTCAAGCCACAAGGCACCCAATTGCATATCAACACAACTTATCATCCCCAAACTAATGGTCAAAATGAAGTTGTCAAAAAGTGTTTGGAAACATATTTGAGGTGTTTTTCATCGAAACGACAAAATTAGTGGGCTCAATGGTTACCACTAGTTTAATGGTGGTACAACACTTATTACCATACAACTACCTGCATGAATCCTTTTGAAGTAGTATATGGACAAAATCCACCTTCAATTCTATAATACTTTCCATGTGTCTTGAAGTTCTAGGAGTTTGACCAAACACTTATAGTTAGAGAGGCTATTCTTCGTACCCTCAAAGATAATTTGGTCATGACCCATAATCACATGAAGCAATAGGCAGATCAAGGTCGCTCTGAACATCAATTTGTAGAAGGGGATCATGTGTTTATTCGACTGCCACCTTATAAGAAAAAATCCCTCAATTATGACCATTTTCATAAACAAGCGCCCAAATTTATGGTCCTTATACTATTCTCAAGTGTGTGGGACAGGTGGCCTATCAGTTATCATTGCCTAGTCATTCTAAGATCCATCTTGTTTTTCATGTTTCCTGCTTAAATAAGGTGATTGGAACTTAGTGCTAAACTCAAATGAACCTTCCTGAGTTGGACGAAGAAGGCTCCATTTGGCTACAACCACAAGCAGTTTTGGACTAGCATGGGCATCACCCGTGTCAGGGAACCATCAAGGAAGTGTTATTCTAGTGGAAAGATACAACTCAAACCGATGCCACTTGGGAACCAACTACCGATATGCAACAATTTTCTCATCTCAATCCTTGAGAACAAGGTTGTTTTTAAGGGGGAGGACATGTTAGGGACCTAACCCCTCACATAGGTAGAATAATATATTTCCATGTAGTAAAGGTTAATATTAATAAGGCCTAGCAATAAGGAAGAATAAGTCAAATGTAAGAATACCTAATAGAATCTTCCGCTTCTAGAAGGATATTCCTCTATATTATTATTTTGGATGGACATATTTAGTATAAATAGGAGTAGAGGGTATGATAAGTTTTGTCTTGGATATTATTGTAATAGAGCTCTTCTCTGTTGGAGGTTTCCCCCTCGAAGTGGCAAGTGAACATTTCTCTCAGTAATCAAAGTGCTCTTTCTGGTGTTATTCCAGTATTATTATGGTATTTTCTTGTTATATCATTGTTTATCTACCATTTCTAGCTAATTGTTTCTATTTTGCATATTGTTTTATATTTGGAATATTACAATGTGTAACAATTGTGTCTTCATGGTTTTCTTCCTTCAGACACTGCTTATATGGATTGCTAAGTATGACCTCCTTTTAGCACTAGTACCTTCATGGGGGCTTCAACCTATTGACCAATATTTTATCACATTCATTCATAAAGGGTGTTTTTTAATTGTGAAAAATGAGGTCAATATATTCTAGGTATTGGGGGGGATGTGTGATCTCAAGGGGTTTATTGGTATTGGGGGTAGAAAAAGGGGTATCTAGTTAAAATATGGGTTTCTTTTACTGTAAAGATGTATTGGGAGAGGGGTTCAACAAAAGGATTTTGGGAGGCATTTATCAATATCTAGTGAAATTAGGGGTATTTATTAATATCCCACGAACACAGACGCTATGTCACAGGTTCACTAAGTGAAGACTCCGTGGGTACCTAGCACCATCCAACACATGATAGATGAGTGGTCATAATGTAACCATTAATTAATCTTTCAAAATCATGCATTTGAACCTATAGAATGGAAATGTTAGTTGAGTGAGAGTTTAGATATGTCTCCCTGAGTTTGTTTCCTAGTCCCTTTGATTCATGGTTGAAGTACTGTGTTCTTCTGATCTTTTGGGATTTTGTTAAGGTGTCAGTGTTCAATATTGAAAATTGTGAAAACATGGTGAGAAATATCCCAAATCATATAATTGTGAAGTTGTAGATCTCATAAATAACTTTCCAATGGTATAACGAACACACAGAATGGGTACGAGAGTCAAACATTATGACCAAAACATGAAAGGTTGTTTTACGAGACAAGTCCCTGTATTGGCACTAGAAGAAAGATTGAACTCCATTGTATCAACGTCGAAAGAATAAGTGGGCTATGATATGTTAGAGAAGATGAGGTGATTCCGCCAAAACTTGGTGTATCAACAAGAAATGGGTGATCTCCTCCATTGGTAAATCGACAGTTGAGGCAAGTCTTAAAGCATTGACGATGCTCCAGTCGCATAAGTTTGTAAGAAATCACAAGTGATCATTGTTGTATCATAGCTTAAACCATGTTTCCATATTGTCAATATGTCATAGTTTAAAACTTTTTCCAAAACTGTTACATCGAAAATTAAACCAAGTTTAAATCATTGATGTAATGTGTGTGGAATCAGATCAAGTAGTTGAATATTGGTTTGATTTCAATTTCACATTAGAGTTTGAAAAATGTTTAATGTTTTTAATATTTTTTTAAAAAGGGGGGTAAAATTAAAATATTAAAAAAATTAAAGAATTTAAGGGGGGTGGTCATGAGCCCCCACTTCCTCCCCCTTAATGCTCAATAATGAAGATTTTAAAGTAGGAAGGGTTTTGGTATGGTCACAACCCCTCCCTTAACCTTCATTCACCATATAATAAAGAGGGGTGTTCATGGGCCATGCCCACCCCCTCCACCTCATCCCCCTTCACACCATACAATATTGAGGATAGAATATCGATATGGTGGTGGTTGATTAATGTTCCCATACTGATACATGTTGGGCTTCAAACTTTAATTTACCATCGATACTTGGTTTTTAAGTTAGGAGAGGTACGTCTAGATTTAGAGGGGTGTGTGCGAGCAATAGGCCCTCCCCTCTACATCAAACTCTTTAAGGACCTCATGTAACCTGTTATAACCCTATATTTCATAGGATTAGATGGTGATTGAGATTTGTTCCCTCAGTAATTTTATGGTGTAAATCATATGGAATCCTGCCAAAAAGAAAGGAGAAATATTCGGGTTTTGCACAGTCAAAATACCCTTGGTTGAATAAATTTGGGTAATTCACATAGGGAAATGACTTTCTAGGTGTAAAATGACAAGAATGGCTTAGCGTCATCCATCACATGTTTTTTTATCCTAATTCTGATAGAATACATGACCTTTTGGCCTGCAGTGCTAATTTTCGTGCAAGTTTCATCGGCAGATCAAGCAGTGCTCAGATCAACGACTGACATCATTTTTTAGACCCCCTCGAGCCTTTTGCCTTTAATGATGGGGGGGTCTGGGAAAGTGATTTCCTTTGCACGGGCCTTGCACAACGTGTCAACCTCACATCTTACCGGACCCCCCCCTCCCACTCAATTCCACTTACCACCTACCCCCCCAGAATCCTACCTAACCACCTTTCGATACCGCCTTTGCTCCTACTTACACCTGTCTTCCACTCACAATTCTCGCCTATCACATTGTCCACTTACTCAACTATTCTCCGTCTCCTGATGTGACACCTATCTTCCACTCATTCTTCCATTCACTCTCCAGCCTCCAGCTTGTCATCCCCTCGTATCTATTTCTCCCTTCATTTCTCCCCATTTTCCCCTCTTTCCCTATACGTCATTTCCCGTCATCACTCCCGTCTACATGTCACATACCACATCACCTTTACATCTACCTATCCTCTCACTTTCTAGTCATATTCCCATATGGCCATTGACCGTTAACCATTGTATAACAAGCCCGTGTTAAGTTGAGTTGTCATCACCATCACCCAATGTCAATTGCAAGTGTTTATCCAGACGAAGTTGTTCGAAGAGACAAATGGAAAAGTTATTTGGAGAGATAATAAATATAGTTTGTAGAGGTAGTGATGACCTCGTACCAAATATCAGATGACTTGGGATACCTGATAACAAATAATCTGCATGAAATCAATCATCTTCAGATCTTCATGCATGAATTTTCCATAAATGGCCACAGTAAGCTGCAAAGACCAAACAACACCGCAAAAATCCAAGATAGATCAAAAACAAAAGACATCAACTTTAATCTGAATAGATCTTAAATATTCCTATGTTTTAGTAATTAGATATACAGTTACATTATATATATCCTACTCATTTATGACAAGATTTTGGAAAATGAATTTATAAATACTTCCGATTTTGAAGTATTAAGGGCTGAAACTTGTTGAATAAAAAGTGCTCACTATTGGAATCAGATCACAGAGCCACAGTCTATCAGATACAATAATATAGCTAGAAGAGTTGTAGGATTCTTGTGTCACTCATGTTGGTGAAGTGTTTCTTACTGTAATTATGTTTTCTCTGTTTTCATATGTGTTTGTTTTCTCTATTGTTTTAAAGAGAATCAAGTTCAAGATTTGTTTTAAAACACCCTATTCCATTTTAAAGAAATATCAATGTTTTCCACTTGAAGGTTAGTTCCATGACTTTTAATTACCCTATTATAACCTGATCTACCCATTTATCCTTCCCAATCATTCATTAGAACTTAAAGGATCCAACAAAGTGCCTACCTTGCTTTGTATGTTTTCCTATAGAACCTGCCTTGATTGAATTATATCTCTTTGACTCCATTGCCCAATGACCTCTTCTTTTTGTTTCTAGCCAACCATTTTAAAAACCAAACCCTCTACTATCATAACTAGCCTAAAATCCCCAACAAACAAAGATAAATCATACAAAGAGATCCCTCTCTGAGTCTTGGAGGGCTAGATCCTTGACTCCAAATTGGTTTTGTAGTTACCTCTACCCATTTCTTCTTCAACCTGAGAAATTACAGAGTGCTAACATAATGGAAACCACACCGGGGAACCTTCCTCAAAAAACCATATCAAGTTCCATATCTGATTACTAATGGTGGACAATGATCAGACACAAGAAGGCTGAATCATCCACCTGGTGACTCCAATGAATTTCAAAGACTCCATTGGATGAAGAATGTGAAACAATGAAAAGACAATCTAAAAAGATCAGGTATGCAAGTTGGAATTTCATCCAAGACATAATAGGTTTTATTTTTAATTATTTCTTCCCTTTTTGTGAACTTGACCAAGACCATATTACTGAAACTCATATTGATCAAATTCAACTTGAGGAACCTCAAGAGATCAAGCCTAGTTTTAAAGCCCCTATACATACTTCTACACTTGTAAATATTCCAGATAGATACAAGCCTCTTATCTTAACCCCTATACTCCATGATTTCCATTTCAATTACTACAAATATCTTTTCCATATTTGATGGAGAATATGGTAACATCACTGCTGAGAAACACATTCAGGGTTTTGAGAAATTTCTTGATCTTTTTGAGGTTGAATAAAATGATGTCTGCATCAGAATTTTTGCTCTATCTTTGCAAGATAGAGCTAAGGAATGGTTCAAAATTTTGTCAGCTGCAAGCATATCCAATTTTCATTAGTTTGTAGAATTATTCCTTGGTAAATGGGAGATCTAGAGAAATATTTTTCTCATTTTAGAAGAGTATGATCATTTAAAAGGACATCCAGGAGAGACAGTGCAACACTTTTCAGCTAGATTCAATCAAGTTTATAATTCCATGAATGTTGATATAAGACCACCTCCTAGTTTATCTCTCTTACACTACCTAGATTCCTTTGATCTAGAGATGGAATTTCAATTGAGATAAAGGAACACTACAACACTCAAGGAAATGCAGGATAGTGAAATTAGTGTGGAAGCTAATTTAATGATCAAAAGGTCAAAGATCAAGGCGGAAGAAAGGAAGAAAATAAAAAAGGAGCAGTTGAAATCTTCAGAAGAAAAACTGGAAATTTGGCCAATACAGTGGAAGAGATGTTGCAAAAAGTTATCATAAGAAATGAACTTGTTCAAAAACACTATGTTCCATTGGTTACAGATAAAGAAAGGGTCACTATTCCCAAACACTTTGTAGCTCACCCTTGGTATCATGGATTGGAAAATTATTATTTCATGTATTCAATTCACAACACAGTCAAAGATGAAACTCCAATTCATCTTCTCGAAGAGAAATCAACTAATATGATGTATATGTTTGATGACATTTCTTTCATAGATGATCTACCCAAGTATGATAAATGTGATGAGGATTACACCAAGGTGAATTCTTCTAAACCATCATCATCATATTTTTGGGAGGAAGAAGATTAGTTTCAATTCAAACATGATAGTTAGCCTGTGCATAACAATTATGACAACAATGAGAAAAATGCAGAAAATTTCAGAGTAAGTGGAAAGAATTTACCCTTATGTTTCTCTTCATTTCAATTTCTGAGAGAAAATTATAAACAATTTGTAAATAGTGAAGATGTAGAATCTTCCAATGAATCAATTAAGGATGTCATTGATGACATCTAATTTGTTTTAGATCTAGGATTACAGCCACTAAGTTCCCTTGACTTTCAAATTCTAGATGAAAGTTCAGAGCCCGAAGCAAAATTTGAATTAGTGGAATATAATTGTGTACCATTAGTCTTTAATTCATTTCAAATTTTGAAGGAAACGCTTGAGTAGATGTTGAAGTATAAACACATAGAAGATCAAGAAATTTCATTGGAACCAATGCAACAAATATCTCAGTTCCTACAAGACCCAGTAATTGATGTGTTGGATAATCTGTGTAGACAAGGTCATGTTTCATGTGTCATTTATGGAATTAAAAGAATTCATGATATAGACATGGTTAGACATTCATTTTCATGGTTTTATTTAGTAGTAGCTTCCTCTCAAAGTTCATTATAAAATCTACAGACAAATCATAATTTGCATAATGATACAGATGGAATATGCATATTATCAGGTCATGGTCATAAAACGGATAAATTTGAATATTAGGAGATAGGTCATGTTTACCATGATCCTATAGTTGTCTATATGGAGGATCTATTCTTTTCATAATGCCCATTGATACCTAGATTTTATGTGATTGTCCATAGTCCCAGTACTTTGAGTTGTAAAGATCAGGTTGGAAGTCAGTCTATGTTTCCCATGCAAGTTATATTTCTGATACTGGTTAAAAACAATGAAAGAGTAGAGTTATTAGATCAACTGTTGGATTGGCTTCATTGGCATTTTTCCATTACTTAATGGAGAAGTAATTTCAATAGATTAGGGTAGGTAGGTGTGAAAATAAGCTTGTTGGGAAAGCATTTTTTCATTACATTTCAGTTTTGTTCTCATCTTGGTTTCAATTTTTAGTTTTAAAAGTACATTTTGGATTTCATAGTACAATTGAGATTCAGTACACAGATCAGATTTCTATTTGAAGTTTAGCTACACAATATTTTGGACAGAACATGTTGCACTTTTTGGATCAGTTTATGAGAAAGGCTACCTAATCTATGGTGTTCTTGGCACCTCACAAGGAGAGAACCATCCCCAAGTGGAGCCACTGTTATAACCCTATATTTCATAGGATCAAATGGTGATTGATATTTTTTCCCTCAGTAATTTTATGATGTAAATCATATGGCATTCTGCCAATGATTTCCAAAAAGAAATGAAAAATATTCGGGGTTTGCATAGTCAAAATACCCTTGGTTGAATAAATTTGGGTAATTCACATAGTGAAATGACTTTCTAGGTGTAAAATGACACAATAATGGATTACTGTCACCCATCACATGTTTTTTAGCCTAAGTTCGATAACATACATGACCTTTTGTCATGTAGTGCTAATTGTCATGCAAGTTTCATCGGCAGATCAAGAAACACCCAGATCAATGACCGACAATGCATTTTAGAACCCCCTGAGACTTCTGCCTTTAATGAAAGGGGGGTCTAGGAAAGCAGCTTCCTTCACACAAGCCCCATACAACATGTCAACCTCACATATTACTAGACTCCCTCCACTCAATTCCACTTACCACCTACCCCCCACTCCAGAATCCTACCTAACCACCTTCTGATACCACCTTCGCTCCCACTTACACCTATCCTCCACTCACCATTCCCACCTATCACATTGTCCACTTCCCCAACTATTCTTCCTCTCCTAACATGAAAGATATCTTCCACTCATGCTTCTATTCACTCTCCAGCCTCCAACCTATCATCCCCTCGTATCTATTTCTCCCCTCATTTCTGTTGATTAAGGTTGGTTGTCATTGATGTCAATCCTTGAAGAAATCCCTGTAGCACAAAGGTTGGGTAATGGACCCAAGATTGTTTGATGTAAATATGACTCATTATTGTCTTATCATGGTTGATAATAAGTACAAATGGATGAACTACAAAGTGTTCCCCTTATGCTGAAAGCCCTCATCATTTATAAAAGATGATTTTACATCCATCTGATATACTTTAGGATTTTTGGAGCATGCATAGGCTAAAAGCAACCGGATTGCTTCCATTCTGGAAACTGGGGAAAATGTCTCTTCAAAGTCGATTCCTTCTGTCTGTGCATATCCTTTACATACCAGTCTAGCTTTGTTCCTTGTAACTTGTCCATCTTCATTTAATTTATTCTTGAAAACCCATTTTGTGTTGATCACATTCTTATTCTTTGGTCTTGGAACTAGTTCCCAACTGTCATTTTTCTCTATTTGATCCAATTCTTTATTCATGGTTTTGTTCCAAAATTCATCCTTGTTGGCTTCTTCAAAATATTTTGGTTCAATTGTAGATAAGAGTGCTAGGTGTGTTTGTTCTGGTGAACGGATTTTTCTTCTAGTCTCAACTCGTGCATCTTTGTTTCCAATAATATGATCTGAAGGATGATTCTTCTATAATTGTTTGCTAGGTGTCTTTGGATATACTTTCTCTTCTGTTTTTGTCGAATTCTCTTCATCTTCCTCTTCTACTTCATCTTATGCTTCTTCTTCTTCAAAAAGTTGTTCCATTGATTTTTTTTCTTCTTCCTTTAATTCTCGTCTTTCTGTTTCATCAATTGTTACGTTGATGCTTTCCACAACTTTGTTCAATCTTAGATTGTAACACTTGTATGCTTTCCTTGTACTTGAGTAACCAAAAAGCACTCCTTTGTCCACACGAAAGTCAAACTTTCCCATTCTACCATATTCTCTTTTGATATAACATTTGCTTCCAAAAACTCTGAAGTGCTTCACATTTGTTGGTGTTCCTTTCCATAGCTCGTAGGGAGTTTTATCAGTGTTGTTTCTGAGCATTACTCTGTTTTGAATGTGAATTGTTGTATTCACTGCCTGTGTCCAAAATATATCTATCAATTTGGAATCCATTAGCATTGTTTGAGCCATTTCCTGTATTGTCCTGTTCTTTCTTTCAACAAGTCCATTCTGTTGAGGTGTCCTAGCAACAAAGAATTGCCTTTTTATTCCATGACTGTTGTAGTAGTACATAAATTCCTTTGAAGTGAACCCTCCTCCATTATCAGATATCAAGAATTTGATTCTTTAATCCTTCTCATTTTCAACCATTTCCTTCTAGATATTGAAGTTTTCAAAAGCTTCTGACTTGTTCTTCAGAAAGAAAACTACAATCATTCTTGTATAATCATCAACTAATAACATAAAGTATCTCTCACCTTTTAATCCCTTTGTTGTAGTTGGTCCAACTAGATCAGTATGCACAATTTCCAATGGTCTTGTTGTTGAATATTCCTTTGATTTGAACTTGGTATTTGTTTTCTTTCATTATTAACAATGCTTGCATAAAGTGTTGGTTGGTTTCGTGATCTAGGGCATTTCTCCGACTGCTTCTCTTTTGCTGACTTTGACAAGGTTATCAAAATGCATGTGACCCATTCTTCTGTTCCATAGCCAATTTTCATCTTGTGTTCCTAGAAAACACTTCTCATTTCCAATTTCACTTAACACATATATGTTGCTTGAAGTTCTTGCAGCTGTATTGACCAATTTCCCTGAACCTTCTCTTCTTATCTCACACTTTTGTGAATTGATAGTAACTTTATGACCTTGGTCCACATTTTACTCACACTTAGAATATTATGTTTCATATCTTCTACCAGTAGAACATTTTGTGCCTTTTTATTCTTGTTCCCAATTTGTATTGTGCCTTCTCCAATGATTTTGGCTGAATTATCATTTCTGAAGGAGATTGATCCATTTCTTTCCTTTCGAAATGTAAGAAATTTGTCTCTATCACCTGTCATGTGTTTTGAACACCCACTGTCAACATACCAACTATGTTTCTTCTGCTTAGCTTGTAGAGTGATTGTGCATTCTTCATTGCTATACTGATCTTGCTTTCTTATCCATGTCATTTTCTGAGGTTCTTGTCTGTGACTGATGTTATTATGTTGAGATTCTTTAGGAGGGACTTCCATTATGCAACTTTTGGCCATGTATCCAAAATTGTTACATTTGTAACATTCCACTTCAGTGGTCAAAGATTCAAACCTGTTGTAACTTCTTCTTTGTGTTTCACTAGGTCTTCTTGAGTAACCCCTTTGTGTATGACTCTCAAAGTTGTTATTGTTCCTGTTGTTAGCTCTACAATTCACAACTTTATGTCCAAAAATATTACATGCATAACATAAACCAAAAAATATAGTTTGATACCTAGAAGTTGAAGATATTCTGAAATAAGGTGCTCTTATGAATCCTTCTTCCTCTTGAGGCCTATCTGTCTGCTGTTGATTTTGAAATCCAAATCTTCTCGGTGGAGGAGTGTCCATGTAATCTTCCTTGTATATCTTCCTATCCCCTTTGATTGTTTCTACATATCTTTTTGGATTTGTTTTTTTCTCTGTTGTTTTGGAGATTGATCCCTTTCCTTTATGATTGTATCCAAGTCTAGACTTATCAAGATGAGATTTTTTTACTGCTGATAATGTCATCCAGAACTTTTGAGCTATTTTGCATATTTTTCTTTTGAATATCCTTTCTTAGTGTGACAATATCTTCTTCCAATCTTCCAATGATCTTGTCCTTTTCTTCTATTTTTTCTTTGAGTGCTTCTTAAATTCTTTTATCTTCTTCTATTTGAACCTTCAATCTTGTGATCATTTGTTCTAGTTCTCAAGCGTCCTTTTTATTGTCTAGTTCTGCTTGTAGTTTCTTGTTTTTCTTCTTTTCTTTTCTAATAACTTTGTTGGCATCCCTACATGTTTTTTCTATTTTGAACAAAAACGACGCTTCCTATAGCTGCCTTCACCTTATCCTATAAATATTACTATTTGGGGGTAATTATCAGATTATAAAATATGTTTGATTATTCCTTTTTACTTTGTGTTTTCATGCTCGATTCATACTGAAAGCATGAATCAAGCATGGAAAATTAATTTTGTATTATATCCCTATTCAAAACATGGTGTTTAAAGGTTCATTGCGCTTACATCTTATTTAATACTTGAATGATTTTTCCTTTTTGAGTTGTTTGAATGTCGATATAATACCAAGAGCTGATTTGTATTCTGATTTGTAAGCATATCTATTTGAACCCTTTGCAAATTGACCATAGTAATTGCATGACATGGGAATTAATGTGCAAACATCATGTCCTGTACTTTACCTTTGGCTGGTAGAATGAATTGACAGGCCTTTCATTATGAGTTAAGGTTTCTTTTTATTCTCTGTACTCAAAAATTTCATTACCATGAGTGCTTGAACTTCATGACCGAAAACCCTGATGTTTATACTATGATCACATAGGGTCCTTATTTGGTTTCTTCCCATTCTATTCACTCAGTTTAGTTTCTCCTACTTTTACCATATAAACTCATAGCTATCTTGAATCGCCCCTATTACAGCCTGGTCATTTTCTTAATGGATCCTATTGTCCAAATAGAGCCAAATGGATCTCAAGTGTTGTCTCATGATGATGTGGTCAAGGATTTGAAAGCCTAGGGCTAGGATACTTTCATTAGGAGGTTCAACGGGTATAACCTTCGCACAGATAAGGAATTCGACCAAACATTTGATGGGTATTGGGAGAAATTTGGAGACATTCAGTTGGAGGTGATTGAAGGGTTTATCAGTGAATCCATAGGGCTCCCATTCTCCGATCAGAAATGGTTTAAGAACTCAAAAATCAACTAAGTTCCTTGGAGTCTTTTCATGACCTCCAGAAAGATTGATTATTGTGAGAAATCTATTCCTTCTTCTCTTCTTAAGGTTATATGGCATGGTATATTATCAGTTCTTATGCAGTTTATAACCTGTGAAGGTTGTTATGGACTGGTTTTTATTTATAATGTGGGGTTGCTTATGCACTTTATAGGTTTCCATATGAATATTTCATTTTATTTACTAAGGAGTCTGTATAAGATGTCAAAAAGATACAAGAAGAAGAGCCTCGACTCTAGCCTCTTTCACCATGGTCTAGTTAAAATGTTGTTGGCTCATCATTTGACAGCCCTGGGTGATGAATGGGATAGGTTCTTAGCCCAAAACAATTTTTTTACAATAATTCCTATAGAAACCCCTATTTTGGATAAGCCTTTGATAGAAAAACATTTTGATTTCTCACGTGGCAAGCCAAAATGTTTGGAGGAAAACCCTCGTGACGAGGAAATACCTGATCAGTTTTTATATGGGCAACATGATGTTGGTTCTGAGTTTATAGAAACCCTTATGCATGAATTAATTGTCGACCCTAACCCTACTGTAAAATCAGGCAGTAAAGACCCTCGCAAACAATCAAAACAAAAGAAACCAGTGTTAGGTTTCTGAAATAAAAGGGCTAGTTGGCTCATTTCGAGAAGTCCACGTAATCGATTTAATCCTCATTTGAGCTCGATCAATACGATCAAGATCAATGAGGATTTAGAACCCAAAATTGAGGATTTTCTCGCAGAAGAAGATCCTAATTGTCATAAGTCGGATCCTAATCACCCATATGATTATGTTAACAATCTCCCACCATGTCTCGAGGATAGCAAGGGGTTTACTAGTATTAAGCTCGGTCAAGGGCTGGCAACAAGTAGTGTTGATGTTCTTACACCCAACTATATGCTCCATCGACAGATCACTCCTTCTATGCATTGCGAGGTCTACTTGCATTGGATTGAATGGTACTATAATGAAATCCCCATTCTACAAGAAAGAATTAAAGCTCTCACCAACCATAATGAATTACTCATAAAATAAAATCGTGAACTCAAAGAAAATGAATAGAGACAAACCAAGCATCTTAAGAAGAGAGGCAACATTGTAATAAAGAATACAGATAGTGTAAAGGTCGTAATCAATTGTGAGATATCTTGATCCATGTTTTGGTTAAATGGTAAAATGGTGTTTCCCCTCTTATTAAAGTCATGTTGTTTTTTGTAAATCCAATTGGATAAACTTAGATTTATTTTACCAATATAAGACTAGCTAGAGAATCGTGAGATTTTGTAGCCAAGTCATTTTCTTATAAAATTTAGTAATTATTTTTTAATAAAATAGCTAACTTGTTCCTATTTCATTTTGCAGGACATGGTATATCTGATGTTGATCTTATGGGATGGAACATGTCCGATCTAGTTGATTAGTATCTCCTTTTGTTTATTTTGTAAATAGAAAAAAAAATTCATAATTTTTTGAAGATATAGTTTGATCATGAGTGGCTGTAGGACCTCTATATTTGTAATGCTTTGATCTTATAAGACATGATCCTATATTAGGAGATAGGAAGTTCATATTTCAAAAAATCCTCTTTAAATACTCTCTATTTTGTAAATGAAAGGCATCTTGGCCTGGAACCAATTATGAATGAATGATTTTCAAGGCTTATGGAACATCGTACAACTTTTGGCTTTAGTCCACTGCAGATGTTGTTTCATTAACGTTTTGATTTATTTAATCTTGATATATTAATTTTTCATGTAGCTTTAGACTCTTGATATGTTATGTTTCAGGATATCTATTTAACAATATCATTCATGACTTGTTGTTCCAGATATTGAGACTGTAATCATTTCTTCGATTTGAATATTAGGATTTCTCTTTGATATTTAAATGGACACAGAAATGAATGTGTTACACTCAGGTTTATCTGACTGTAATCATTTGCGATCATAAGATCATAGGATTAATTTGTGTTACCTATTCTGTTATTAAACTTCGGTTACCAATACAAGTTATGAATTTATTCAGTACATTTGCACTATAAGTCTATTGCAGATTTATCTCGTAGGCGTGGTAGCTGGACGTTCTTTATTAACAAAGAATCCCAGATACATTTCACAAACTAACATCAAGTTAGCTTCTTTGTGTTTATAAATTCTATCATTTATGCATTAGTGAAACCAGAAAGTTTAGATCAAATTTGACTATTTGTACATATGTGTTTCATAGCCTAGTTAATTCATGATTTATTAGATTTATAGATAGAAAACAAAAAAATATTTGAATGTGCTTTGTTTATCTGTTTCTCAAAAGCAATTATCTTTACATTAATTTCGTGAGTTTCTAGTAAAACTTACAACCTGTAAATGTTGTTCATAAATGGGACTTTTATGCTTTCTTGTTCTGCTATCTATATCTATATATTATAGTTTTTAAGTATTAGTTAGTTATTTATTTCTTTTTGTTTTCTTTTTAGGATTTTAGATTGGCTAACAGAGCCATTAAACCCGTTAAAATGAGTTACACCAAACGACTTGGGTTACTTAGACAACCCCGGACCATAATCGTTCTTCGAGTTGACGGTCGATCAATTTCGCCTGCCAAAAAATGGCGCTAGAAGGAGGGCTTGAATACAATTGATGGCACATGGAAGTTGCAAGAATCCACCCTCACACAATCATCCCCTATAGTAACATAGAGTCACACAGACAACAACGTTATTCCTGAAACAACAACTACCTCGAACGAAACTCCTGAAATTCCCGTTGAGCCGGTAACACCAAATCCTCAAGGGGCCGACGTACAAGAAATTGTTTTTCATTCACTCGTAAGGACACATAGTGCTCTGGCCTATATATGACAACCTGGTAGAACTCCCAATAAACCCTCAGATTTCTTGGATATCTGAGAACAACTTGAAGGCATTGGTCTGCATTTAAACCCTTTAGGAGATAATACTACAGATCATGCCCAAACCCCTACTCTTGGATTTGGAGGATCCGGTATTCCACCTTCCCCACTTCATTCATCTCCATCCTCTTCAGGATGAGAGTGTTGGACAACTAAGACGGGGGGTGGTGAATCAGTTGTTACCGTGCTTAAACAATTATGGTTCTTTTAAACTCTTTGCTAAGACACTAAATGATGATCACAATAATGCAGGGAAATAATCAATGGCACATTCAACATCAGTCACATATATGAGAAACACAGAGACAGATATTTCCTGAGGAAACCCATATAGGGTAAAAACCTCTTTTTCTTTATATGTTAAGTAATGGTTACAATATTTACAGTATCATACATATGAGCACCAACTCATAATGAGGCTACAACCTCATTTTTGCAAGCTGCAACTTGCTCAGAGCACCAACTCTCTATTTTCTCTAGCACCCACTAAAAGGAAGCACCAACTCCCTGGTTTCTCTAGCACCAAATAGAAGGAAGCACCAACTCCCTGAATGTTTCTAGCACCAACTGGATGGAAGCACCAACTTCCAATCATACAGGCACCAACCTGTATAACAAAGAACAAGAGTTCTCCCTTGCACCACCCTGCCACCCTAGTTTCTTTGGCTGCAACCAGATGGAAGCTACAACTCCCTGTGTTCAAGCACCCACTTGAACCTCTGAGGACAACAGTCCTCCCGAGCACCTCCCTTCCACCCTAAAATATAAAACTTTTCTACAGAAATTTATTACAGAGATATGGTGTTCAACGATGGCTTACCAGTCTTATCACTGTTCTACTGCATTTCGTTGCTCTGTCTACCTCATTGCCTTTCTGCTCACATCACTTGCGCTGTCTGGTCTTCTGCTTTTTATGCTCTGTGTGCCATCTCCATTTTTTACACAGTTCCTCTTCTGTGCTATTCAGCTACTGCACTCTCCTCCTTCTTCACACCTGAATCACCTTTACCAACAACAATCAAAACAACCTCCAACAAAAACAACAACCCAATCTCTTCTCTGTACCATGTATTTATAGCTTCTATGCACCTTGTGCATGCAATGTTCGCCATGCCTTTGCATGCATACTCTGCATCATTATCCTGCACCTCTCAAGTTCTCTATCTGATCATCATCATGATTCTACAGCTTCTCTGGATGTTTTCCCACGCGTTCAGCATCACTGGATGTTATGCTGAGATTCCTCAGCCTCTCTGGCAGTTGAGACTCTTTGTCTTCTCTGTGACAGTCGAGCCTTCATCGACCCTGATCGACGGTTCATGATCTTGATGAATCAACGGTCCTGATCTCATCATGATCTCGCATCTCTCTATTCCTTTGATGGAGATTATCGTCACTCCAACTCATGATAGCCGAAGCTCCGAGATGGAGCTCAGATCAATGATCCACGTTCTTGGTGATCGGAAGGTCCTGATCGTTTCATGATCTCGCATCTTGTTATTGCTTAGGTGGAGGTTCTCATCACTCCAAGTTGCGATAGGCGAAACTCCGAGATGGAGTCGGATCAACGGTCAAGATCAAACCTTGATCTGACAGCTAAGATCAAACCTCGATCTATTGGCTAAGATCAAACCCCATTCCTTTGAATTTCCAGTCAGCAACATGATGATCTTTCGCCACGTGTCCTCTTGATCCAATGGACCATGACTGTATCATGATTTTGTGATTTCGCATATCGCAAATTCTGCTTTGTTTCTTTTGTCTCTCCATATTGCGATTTGTGAAACTCCAACATGGAGTTGAACCAACGGTCCAGATATGAGCTTGTTTCAATGGCTACGATTGGATCGCGATATCACATATCGCGAAATCGACATTCTTGATGCATTGGTTTCTTTTCCTCTCCAAGTCGCGATCCCTGAAACTCCAATATGGAGTATGATCAATGGTCCATATATGTTCTCCTTTTAATGGCTGCGATAAAATCACGAAATCGCACATCACGATTTCGAGGTTCTTGTTGTCAAGTGTTTTTGTCACTTCAAAGTCCCGATCCCCGATGCCTCTCTATTGACTGGAATCAACGGTTCAGATTCAACCTTAATCTGACGGCTCAGATTACATCGCGATTTCACATATCGTGAAATTGGCATTCCTGATGTCAAGTGGTTTTGTCACTTCAAAGTCCTGATCCCCGATGCCTCTCCATTGACTGGAATCAATGATTCAGATTCAATCTTAATCTGATGGCTCAGATTACATCGCGATTTCACATATCACGAAATCGGGGTTTCTGATGTCAATAATCTTTGTCATCTCTAACTCGTGATCCTTGAAACTCCGACAGGGAGTCGGATCAACGGTCCACATAATCCCCTGAGATGGATGATCCTCCTGCTTTCGGGATTTGGTGAGCCCCTTTTCTCCTTGTACTTTTAAACACCGTGCAGGTTTTCCTCGATCCAATGGTGGTCGAACCCTGCACTCAGATCTTATGCCTGAGATCTATTCTTCTCTTCAGCACCCTATACTTGTCTTTCTTCAGATCTGATGGCCCTTATACTATCAGGAATTTTGGATGGGATCCAACGATCAGCAATGCTTCTCAGGCCTTCAATCATTCAATCTTCCAGGACTTATTAGAAATGCTTTTTGGGCCTTCAATCATTCGATCTTCCTGGACTTGTCTTCTCTTTTCCTATTGATCATCGCTGCGGTACTCAAGCCATCATTGTTGCTGTACTTGCCATCAATGAAAAGCATACGCTATCTGTTAAACATTTGCCAATAATTCCCCCCTTTATCATTGATGGCAACTAAGGCACCCGAATTCTTTTCTCCCCTTTTGACATCAATGTCAAAGAAGAGACAAGCTCCCCCTGAGCTATTGCAGTAATTTTAGGAGGCATTAGATATTCAAACAATACAAATCTCCCCCTAAAAAGATGGACTCTTTTAGGTGTGAAATGAAATGACACCTAGCTTCTGTCTGAGATATTCAAACGCTGTCTTGGCTAGGGGCTTAGTAAATATGTCTGCAATTTGTTCTGTAGTGGAAATGTAATGGACCTGAACAATCTTATTGGTGACCTGCTCTCTCAGAAAATGATATTTTATGGGAATATGTTTTGTCTTGGAGTGGAGGAAAGAAGTTTTAGATACACTGATGGCACTTGTGTTATCACAATGAATTGGGATCGATGCAGTATATTTTACCTCTAAGTCTGCAAGTGTCTGAATCATCCATAATACTTGTGTGCAGCAGGTAGCAGCAGCAATGTACTCTGCCTCTGTGGTTGATAAAGAAATGGAACCTGTCTTTTTACTAAGCTAGGCTACTAAGGAGTTACCCAAGAAGAATGCTCCTCCACTGGTGCTTTTTCTCTCATCAACACAATTTGCCCAATCTGCATCTGAATAAGCAGTCAACTGAAGACTTTGATTTCTGGGATACCACAGACCATAAGTCATTGTTTCTTTTAAGTACCTGAATATTCTTTTGACAGCTTGAAAATGACTCTGTTTAGGTGCAGCCTGATATCTTCCTACCATTCCTACAACATGCATTATGTTTGGGAGAGATGTTGTGATGTACAACATGCTTCCTATCATTGATCGATATGAGCTTTGATCAACATCAGGTGAATCATCATCCTTACTTAATTTACATCCAATTACCATAGGTGTACCCACAGGTTTAGAATCTTCCATTTGAAACCTTTTCAACATTTCTCTTAAATATTTTCCTTGAGAAATGAAGATCCCATCAGGCCTCTGAGTAATTTGCAGACCAAGGAAAAATGACAGTTCTCCTATCATAGACATTTCAAATTCAGACTCCATGGCAGAAGCAAACCATTGTACCAGCGAGACCTTATTACATCCAAAGATGATGTCATCTACATAGACCAGTACGATGAGCAAATCATTATCCTCTGTCTTAATATACAGATTGTTTTCAGTTGTTCCTCTCTTGAACCCTTTGTCTTTGAGATACGTATCTAGTCTGTGATACCAGGCTCGAGGGGCTTGTTTTAAACCATATAAATATTTCTTCAACTTGCATACTAAGTCAGGGTTATCAGACAATTTGAAACCCTCTGATTGTTCCATATAGACTTCTTCACTTAAATCTCCATTGAGAAAGGTTGACTTGACATCCATTTGGTAGACTTTAAACCTTTTATGACAAGCATAGGCAAGAAACATTCTATTAGCTTCTAATCTTGCTACGGGTGCAAATGTTTCATCAAAATCCAGTCCTTCTATCTGAGCATAGACTTTACAGACTAACCTCACTTTGTTCATGATAACTTGTCCTTGCTCATTCATCTTATTCTTAAAGATCCATTTGGAGCCAATGATGTTTTTACCTTCGGGTCTTTGAACCATCTCCCATGTATCGTTTTTCTCAATCTGATCAAGTTCTTCATTCATTACTTTAACCCAGTGATCATCTGTGCTGGCTTCATTAAAATTCTTGGATTCCAACATGAATATGAGAGCTATATGATATTGTTCGGTGGTTTTGATTAGCTTTCTGCTGGTTTGTACCCCTTTTTCTTTTTCTCCAATTATTTGACTTGTAGGATGATTCTTTTGAATGATTCTGGAGGAGGAATTTGTAGTTGACTTCTGATTTGAGTCTTTCTAAGTGTCTGAGTCTTCATCTGATTCAGATTTTTCGTTTTCTAATTCTTGGACCTATTCATATTCATCTTT
>JASDQU010103383.1:139183-170066 GCA_032191745.1 Picea mariana | reverse complement strand
TATGTAGCATTTACTCCCAAAGACTCTGAAGTGTTTGATTGAGGCAGGTCTTCCAAACCATAATTCATAAGGTGTTTTGTCACTTTGTGGTCTGAGGTGAGCTTTTTTAAGCACATGGACTACTGTGTGTATTGCTTCTACCCAGTAGGTTTGACCAATGTTTTTCTCATTCATCATTGACCTGGCCATTTCCTGCATTGTTCTGTTTTGCCTCTTAACTAATCCATTTTGTTGTGGAGTTCTTGGTATTGTGTATTCTCTCTTGATCCCATGCTCATCGCAGAATTCCTTGAAGTATCTTGAAATAAAATCTCCTCCCCAGTCTGATCTTACTAGCTTTAACCTCTTCCCTGTTTGGGTCTCAGTTAAATCCTTAAATATCTTAAACTTCTCAAATGCTTCACCTTTTTCTTTGAGCAAGGCTACCCAAGTAAGTTTGGAGTAATCATCGATAATCAACATGAAGTAGTTTTCTTTCCCTGTGCCTTCCCGTCTTGATGGTCCACATAAATCCATATGAACTAGTTGGAGTGGTTTCTCTATTGAAGTAAAGCTCTTGGCCTTAAACTATGTCCTATTTTGCTTCCCTACTTGACAGGGTTTGCACACTGAATCTTGGGGATTTGATATTTTCAGAACATCTTTTACTGCCTTGAGGTTTTTGAGTTTGATTAAGTGGTCAAAGTTTATATGTCCAAGTCTCCTATGCCATAACCAACTTTCATCATGTTTGCTTAGATGACATTCTTCTCTATTTTCTTTCAGCACATATACATTATTTTCTGTCCTTATGCCTTTGGCCACTACTTGTCCTGAGTTTACATACTTTATCTTACAATCCTTGGATGTGAACAACACCTCGCATCCTCTGTCACACATTCGAATTACACTGAGCAGATTATGTTTCATCCCATCCACAAGTAGAACATCTTGGGCTTTTCCTTTTCCATTACTTAAGCTCACCATCCCTTTTCCTTTTATTTTCCCTGGAGCATCATTTCCAAAGGTTACGGTTCTTGATTTACTTTCACTTAACGATAGAAACTTGCCTTTGTCTCCCATCATGTGTTTGGAGAAACCACTGTCTATATACCAAGGTTTCATTTTTCTTTGAGAAAATAATACTAATCCACACTTGTTACTTTCTTTCTTCTTCCAAAACTTGACATTTTCAACAGGAGATTTCGAATCTGGTTCATAGTTCCTTAACTGACAGTCAATAGATTTATGTCCAAAGTTATGACAAGTGTAGCATTCAACCTCATTATTCAATAAGTCAAACTTATTTTTGCAGTGTTTCCTACTTATTGACTGTTGATTATTTCTTTCCCTCCTTAGTTGTATGTGTCCAGACTTAATTTGGCAATTTGCAGTATGTGAATGATTATTACCTGACTGCATCATTCTTTGTTGTGGGAAGTATTTATTCCTTTGAAATCTTAATTGCTCATTTCTAGGTCTTAAGGAACAATTTACAGCTTTGTGACCGAAGTTAGAACAATAGAAACAATAGCCATAGAAAAATTCTTTGTACCTGGAAAATGGTTGTCTTCTTTGAACAAATTGATTTCTTTCTCGCTGATGACGTCTTTTAGTAGAAAGAACATTGTTTCTTCATTCTTCAGATTCAATCCTGGCACCTTTTCCTTTACTCGTCTTGGGTGGCTGATTGTCTTCCTTTGTTTCTACAGGTTTGTTATCGTCATTGGTTGTGATTTTGACAAACTTGATAGGTTCTTCAATTACTGGCTTCCCACTGCTTGATCCCTCTTCATACCCCAAACCAATTTTCATCTTGGGATTCCTTTGCTGATTCAAAATGGTGGTTAATCCTTCTGAGGCTTTGATACTTGACAGATTATGATTATACAAGGCTTGAAATTTCTCCATTTCTTTCCTTGTTTTCACTACTTCTTGTTCTAATGATTCACATCTTGCCTTATTTTCTGATAGTTGCTATTTCAGGATCTCTTTGATTTTATTTGCCTCTTCCACTTCTAATTTTAGTAGGACAAGGTCTTCATTAGGTTCTTTACTGTCTTTCTCAAACTGTTTTAACAATTGTCTTTGCTTTATGTTCTTGATTCTTAGTCTGTCAATCTCTTCCAATGCACTGATCAGTTCTCCTTCCATGTCAACCACAGCTTCTTCATCATCCTCATTACTGCTTGTGCTTTGATTATCATAATTCTCTTTGGCCATAAGTGTGAAGTCATTTGGTTTATCTTCAATAGATGAATCATTATCCTCTTCATTTGAAGGATCATCATCATTGTTTGCACAAAGACTTTTCTTCTTAAAGTTATTCTCTTTAAAGAAATTTCTGTGTTTGTATTTCTCCTCATCATCACAAGTATGATCCTTTCCTTTGTGGGGACATTTGTTTGTAAAATGACCTATCCTACCACAGTTAAAACATTTGAAGGGCAGTTTACCTTTGTATTTTTCGAATCCCTTCTTCAGTCTCTTCACAAATTTTGCTTCAATTTCATCGGGTTCAGAATCCTCATTCTTGTCTTCTTTAAATGATGCTTCTCTGGAGGTGGATTTATCTTTAATTATTCTCATTTCATATGCAGTCAATGTTCCGAGAAGTTGGTTTGCAATGTTTTCAGATCATTAAGTTCTTCTATAGAAAAGACCTTCGGGTTGAACCTATCTGGGAGAGATCTCAAAATTTTCTTAACTAAAGAAGGTTCCTCAATTTTTTCACCAAGTGCCTTCATTGCATTTACCATTTCTTATACTCTCAAGAAGTATTTTCCAATAGTTTCATCTTCCTTCATCTTCAGCTGTTCAAACTGTATTCTGTAGGTTTGAAGATTTGCATCCTTTACCTTCTCATTACCCTCATAACTGTTAATGAGTTTGTCCCACATTTCTTTGGCAGCTCCTAGGTTCATAACTTTCACAAATTCTGCTTCTGCAAGCCCACTCAAGATAGCATTCATAGCCTTAGCGTTGAAGCTAAATTCTAGTTTGTCATCCTTATTAGCTAGCACAATTGGCTTTACATAACCAGTCTCTACCACATCCAAGACATCTATACCTAAAGCCATTATGTAGGTTCTCATTCTAACTTTCCAGAAGGTAAATTTTGTTCCATTGAACAGAGGGGTTTTATTGGTTGAGTTTCCTTCATGGCTTGACATGTTTAAGCTCTAGGATCTACCCTTAGATAAAAGGGGCCAGATCTGATACCAATTGTTGNGGGGGGGGGGTGAATCAGTTGTTACCGTGCTTAAACAATTATGCTTCTTTTAAACTCTTTGCTGAGACACTAAATGATGATCACAATAATGCAGGGAAATAATCAATGGCACATTCAACATCAGTCACATATATGAGAAACACAGAGACAGATATTTTCTGAGGAAACCCATATAGGGTAAAAACCTCTTTTTCTTTATATGATAAGTAATGGTTACAATCTTTACAGTATCATACATATGAGCACCAACTCATAATGAGGCTACAACCTTAGTTTTTCAAGCTGCAACTTGTTGAGAGCACCAAATCTCTGTTTTCTCTAGCACCCACTAGAAGGAAGCACCAACTCCCTGGTTTCTCTAGAACCAACTAGAAGGAAGCAACAACTCCCTGAATGTTTCTAGCACCAACTGGATGGAAGCACCAAATTCCAATCATATAGGCACCAACCTATATAACAGAGAACAAGAGTTCTCCCTTGCATCACCCTGCCACACTGGTTTCTCTGGCTGCAACCAGATGGAAGCTACAACTCCCTGTGTTCAAGTACCCACTTGAACCTCTGAGGACAACAGTCCTCCCGAGAACCTCCCTTCAACCTTAAAATATAAAACTTTTCTACAGAAATTTATTACATAGATATGGTGTTCAACGATGGCTTACCAGTCTTATCACTGTTCTGCTGCATTTCGTTGCTCTGTCTGCCTCATTGCCTTTCTACTCACATCACTTGCACTATCTGGTCTTCTACTTTTTATGCTCTGTGCACCATCTTCATTCTCTGCACAGTTCCTCTTCTGTGCTATTCAGCTGCTGCACTCTCCTCCTTCTTCACACCTGAATCACCTTTACCAACAACAATCACAACCACCTCCAATAGCAACAACAACCCAATCTCTTCTCTATACCGTGTATTTATAGCTTCTGTGCACCTTGTGCATGCAATGTTTGCCATGCCTCTGCATGCATACTCTGTGTCATTATCCTCCACCTCTCGAGTGCTCTATCTGATCATCATCGTGATTCTTCAGCTTCTCTGGCTATTTTCCCAAGCGTTCAGCATCACTGAATGTTATGCTGAGATTCCTCAGCCTCTCTAGCAATTGAGACTCTTCTTCTTCTCTGTGACAGTCGAGCCTTCATCGACCCTGATCGAGGGTTCATGATCTTGATGAGTCAACGGTCCTGATCTCATCGTGATCTCGCATCTCACTGTTCCTTCGATGGAGATTCTCATCACTCCAAGTCGCGATAGGCAAAGCTCCGAGATGGAGCTCAGATCAACGATCCATGTTCTTGGTGATCCGATGGTCCTGATCTTTTCATGATCTCGCATCTCGTTATTCCTTAGGTGGAGGTTCTCGTCACTCCAAGTTGCGATAGGCGAAACTCCGAGATTGAGTCAGATCAACGGTCAAGATCAAACCTTGATCTGATGGCTAAGATCAAACCGCGATCTGTTGGCTAAGATCAAACCCCATTCCTTTGAATTTCCAGTCAGTGACATGATGATCTTTCACCACGTGTCCTCTTGATCCAATGAACCACGACTGTATCGTGATTTCGCGATTTCGCATATCGCAAATTCTGCATTGTTTCTTTTGTCTCTCCATATTGCAATTCACGAAACTTCGACACGGAGTTGAACCAACGGTCCAGATATGAACTTGTTTCAATGGCTACGATTGGATCACAATATTGCATATCGCGAAATCGACATTCTTGATGCATTGGTTTCTTTGCCTCTCCAAGTCACGATCCCCGAAACTCCGATATGGAGTATGATCAATGGTCCATATCTGTTCTCCTTTTAATGGCTGCGATTAAATCATGAAATCACACATCGCAATTTTGAGGTTCTTGTTGTCAAGTGTTTTTGTCACTTCAAAGTCCCAATCCCCGATGCCTCTCTATTGACTAGAATCAACGGTTCAGATTCAACCTTAATATGATGGCTCAGATTACATCGCAATTTCACATATCGCAAAATCGGCATTCCTGATGTCAAGTGGTTTTGTCACTTCAAAGTCCCGATCCCTGATGCCTCTCCATTGACTGGAATCAATGATTTAGATTCAATGTTAATCTGACGGCCCAGATTACATCGTGATTTCACATATCGCAAAATCGGGGTTTCTGACGTCAATAATCTTTGTCATCTCTAACTTGTGATCCTCGAAACTCCAATAGGGAGTCGGATCAACGGTCCACATAATCCCCTGAGATGGATGGTCCTCCTTCTTTCGGGATTTGGTGAGCCCCTTTTCTCCTTGTACTTTTAAACACCGTGCAGGTTTTCCTTGATCCAACGGTGGTCGGACCTTGCGCCCAGATCTTATGCCTGAGATCTATTCTCCTCTTTAGTTCCCTCTACTTGTCTTTCTTCAGATCTGATGGCCCTCATACTGTCAGGAATTTTGGATGGGATCCAATGATCAACAATGCTTCTCGGGCCTTCAATCATTCGATCTTCTTGGACTTATCAGAAATGCTTCTCGTGCCTTCAATCATTCGATCTTCTTGGACTTGTCTGCTCTTTTCCTATTGATCATCACTGCGGTACTCAAGCCATCATCATTGTTGTACTTTCCATCAATGACAAGCATACGCTATTTGTTAAACATTTTCCAACAGAGAGTCATCTGATGAAGGCAGTTCCTCATTTGAAACATATCAGACTTCAAGACCACCTACACCCATGGAAAACCAAAACAATCCCGCCAGACCCTGGCTCGATCAAGATGTTGTGGTTGTACCTGGACCTCAACACCCATTGCCAACAAATCTGGAGAAATGGTTACCTAAATTTGATATGGATTCTAAGAAATCTTGCCAAATATCACATAAAGAAGTTTATGTTGGCCATTATACTCTGAAGTGTAGATCATGAAGATGTAGTATGCAGACTCTTTCCTTATACATTTGAGGGAAATGCCTCCACATGGTATTTTTCCCAACAACCCCAGACCATTGTCTCTTGGGACAAATTCAAAACCTGTTTATTAGAGAAATTTGGAGACGATAAATCCCCTGAAGTCTTGGTTATGGAACTCTCCAGCCTAAAAGTGAACCCTAAGGAGAAAGTAAAATATTTTAACCAAAGATTCCTTACGTTAAAGAATTAAATTCCCACAGATTCAATGCCTGTTGAGAGTCTAATTGTTGCATATTACACCAAATCCTTGCATAATAATATAGCAATTTGGGTTAAAAGGTCTAAAAAGTCTACATTGTTGGAAGCTTTTGAAGAGGTAAGCCAAATTGAAAAGGATATATTAAGCTTGAAAGGCAACCTCAATAGTGAAGCTAAAACATATTCATCCTCTAAAAAGAAAATAGAAATCCTTGTAAGGCCTCCCCCAGCCAAAAGCCAATCAAAAACTATAGACCTGGAAAGCTTGCAGAAAGCTTTTCAAAAACTATTAAATCAAGTCGTTAACTTGAAGAGATTAGTCGATGAGGCATCCTCAATAAAAGGAAGTTTTAAACCCCCTTTCAGAAAACCTTTTCCTCCTAATCGACCAAACCAAACCACCGAAGGTCTCAATTTCGAAAGCTTGCAATACGCGTTGCAAACCATTCTTGAAGCACATGATAATTTTGTACCTCCTAAAAGCTCAAAAGACATAGTTGAAGAAGAAGTGGCTTAAGAATAGGATTCATCTCCCAATATCTTAGGACACTTTTCTTATAGTATATTTCAAGCAAACTTTGAAACTATCCACACCTACAACATGAGAAGCAAAACACAAAGCAAACCATCTTCTTAAATGAGTAATAATGTGACTCCAAAACAGTCGAAATAGGATGAAATAAAACAAAGTTTAGCAGCCCCAATCTTAGAATATGACTTGATTGAAGATCTAAAAAAATTGAGGGCTAATATTTCTGTTTACGAGCTTTTGAAATTTCCTCTTATTCTGTAGAAAATGATTCAAAATATTGCAGGAAACAGTAAGAACAATGATCCTAGCAGCAAGAAGACTGCATAAATCAGTTGTAAAACAGCCAAAAATATCCCCACTAAAATGACATCCAAACTTCCGAATAAAAGGGATCTAATTGAAAAAATTGTATCAAATGTAGATAAAATTGTTTCAGGGACAACGATGAAAAATCAATAGAATTCTCTTGTTAACACTCGTAAAAATGTCCCGCCTTTATTATTAACTTTTGAAATTTTCAATAGAAATGTACATAATTGCATGGTGGACTCTGTCGCATCATCAAATGTGATGCCTTTATCTGTTTTCCAAAAAATTAATGCAGAAGTTCAACCTTCTAGTCTCAAAATCATTCAGCTCGATCAGACGAACGTTAAGGTAATCAGTGAACTTAAGAATGTTTTGGTTGGGTTATCTTCTAATCCTAACATTCACCTAATTATTGACATCATTGTTGTTGACATCCCAAAATTTTATGGTTTACTTTTAAGCAGGGACTGGTCTGAGCAACTACATGGTTACTTTTCCACAGACTGGTCTCATTTGTGGTTGCCGAAAAATGGACAACCAAATAAAATTAGGATAAACCATGAACGCTATATCAAGCATACCATGACAGATCTGAATGATCCTAATGAACCTTTTACTACATCGACTAATTCATTAGAAATGCAGGGAATGAACACTTTCTTCAGTAACTTCATGATCGAAATTTCCCCCTTCATGGATCCCGGGCAACGATCAAAACTCATGACTTGTACTCAATCACTAGCTCTGCCAAATGTGCCAAACACTATTGACGAAACTCAGATATGGTCATTGTACTTTGATGGATCCAAATCCAAAGAAGGAGTCAGTGCAGGTTGCGTACTCATCGACCCTGCAGGTAATAAAACTTTCATTGCATGTCGATTAGAGTCTGAATGCACTAATAACACTACCAAATATGAAGCACTTCTATAAGGGCTTAAGAAATCTTTGGATATGAACGTAATAAATTTAATGGTTTTTGGTGATTCAGAAATCATGGTTAGGTAGGTAAGAAACTCCATACATTTCTTATCACCACATCTCAGAAGTTATCAAACCAAGGTATAGAGTTTGATACAAATTTTTTTATCATTTAACATCAAGTCCATTCCTAGACTAAGTAATTCAGAAGCTTATTTATTGGCTAATGTCACTTCTAAACTTTTTCTCGTAGAAGGTCTTTCTCCAAATGCATTTTTGATTGAATTTTTGTTCATGCCATTGATCCTGGACAACATCACCAATTGGAGAGTGTTTGACGATGACCAACAGATCATCAACTTCTTGCATATGGAGGACACCTTCCAAGGTGCAATTCTCGATGAAGGCACTCATTATGAAAACCTCTGAAACTTCACGGTAATGTCATATCCTAGATCTGCTGAATCAACATCTGACCTTGTAAACTTTATTCCCAAATCCATCATAAGACTGGAGAAATTTTATGATTTGCATGATAAATTTATAGGGTCAGTTAATTGTAAAATGAGCAGCTCTTCTTTGACTCATGAGACGATAAATCTAGGAACTAAAGAAAATCCTCAAAATATCAATTTGGGAACAAGATGCTCTGAGAAAGAATGATATGCATGTACAACTGTTTAAAGAATTCAAGGATGTTTTTGCCTAGACATATGACGATTTGAAAACATTCGATCCTAATATAATACAACATATCATCTCCATGAAACCAAAAACTCATCCCTTCTAGCAGAAATTAAGAAAGATGCACCCCAAATTAGAACCCGCTGTCAAAAAATTACTAAATAAATTACTAAACACAAAGATAATCTTCCCAGTGAGATACATGCAATGGGTGTCTAATTTGGTCCCTGTAAGAAAGAAAAGTGGTGAAATTCGACTTTGTGTCAATTTTCGTAACTTAAACCAAGCATCTGATAAAGACAACTATCCTGTTCTTCCAATGGAATAAATTCTTCAATAGGTATCTGGTTCCAAAGACTATCACTGTTAGATGGATAATCGAGATACAACCAAATCCTCATGTCCCCCTCAGACTAGTTAAAACCCACCTTTCATACCCCATGGGGCACTTATGCCTATAGGAAGATGCCTTTTGGGATTATTAATGCCGGGGCCACTTTATAGAAAGCAATGGACATTGCTTTTCGTGGTCTCATAAATCAATCAGTAGTGGTCTATCTTGATGACATTACTATTTTCTCCAAGAACAAGAAAGATCATTTGTCTCACCTTAAGGCTGTTCTAGAACGATGTCGCAAGTATGGCATATCTATCAACCCTAAGAAGTCAGTCTTTGCGGTGGAACAAGGAAAAATGCTCAGGTTTGTAGTATCCAGTGACAGAATGATCATCAATCTCGAAAGAACTCAAGGCATTGCCAAACTTCCCCCCCCCCCTCCTCCAAAAAATCCATGCAATCCTTTTTAGGCCAGATTAATTTTTTCAGAAGATTTATCCCAAGTTTTTCAGAAATGGTAAGACCATTACAAAATTTAATTAAAAAAGATATTTAGTATTGTTGGGGACCCCAAGAAAGTCAATATTTTGATTCTATCAAAAAGTCAATAATTGAAGCTCCTTCCCTGATGAGTCCTGATTTCTCTCGGGATTTCACTGTAATATACCAGATATAAAAAGTATGCAGAACATAAATAAAATGATAGAAATGGTAGAATAACAATATAACCAGAATAATCACCACAATAACACTGAAATGATATAAGAATAACAACATAAATAACACTTTGATTCTGAGAGCAATGTTCACGGGCCTCTTCGAGGGGGCAACCTCTAGTCGAGCAGAGATCTATTACAATAATATCCAAGCTAGGGTTATCATACCCTCGACTCCTATTTATACTAAATATGTCTATCAAAAGATGTATCTAGAGGAAGATCCTTATAGAGGCGGAAGCTTCTATTAGTTCTTCTTACATTCGACTTATTCTATTTTATTACAAGGCCTTATTAATATTGACCTTTATTACATACAAATATATTGTTCTACCTATTTGTGGGTTAGGGCCCTAACATGTCCTCCCCCTTAAAAAAAACCTTGTCCTTAATGCTTGAGATGTGGAAATTATTGCAGAATGGTAGTTGGTTCCCAAGTGGCATCTGCTAGAGTTGTATCTTTCCACTGGATTAACACTTCCTTGATGGTTATATGACATAGGCGACGCTCATGCTAGTCCAAAAATGCTTGTGGTTGTAGCCAAATGGATCCTTCTTCAGCTAACTTGGGAAGGTTGGCTTGAATTTGGCACTTAGTTCTGATCAGCTTCCTTAAGCAGGAAATTTGAAATTAGGATGTAGCTTCAAATGACTGTGCAAAGCTAACTAATAGGCCACTTGTCCCACATGCTTGAGAACTGTATAAGGACCATAAAATTTGGGCGCTAGCTTCTAACAATGCTCGGCCTTGAGGGATTTCTTCTTGTAATGTTGCAGGTGAAGAAACACCCAATCCCCTTCTTCAAATTGACGTTTAGAGGGACCTTGATCTGCTTGTTGCTTCATGTGATTTTGTGCCATGACCAAATTCTATTTGAGAGTATGGAGAATATCCTATTGAACTATAAGTGTTTGGTCAACTACCTGGACCTTTGAGACACTAGATAAGTATGAGAGGACTAAATGTGGCTTCTGTCCATATACCGCTTCAAAAGGAGTCATGCGTGTAGTTGTATGGTATGAAGTGTTGTGCCACCATTCATCTAGGGGTAACCATTGAGCCCACTAATTTTTATTTTCCGAGACAAAACACCTCAAATATGTTTCCAAACACTTGTTGACAACTTCTATTTGACCATCACTCTAGGGATGATAAGATGTACTGAGATGAAATTGGGTGCCTTGTATCTTGAACAGTTCTTGCCAAAAATTGCTTGTGAAAGTTGGGTCACGATAAAAAACAATAGATTCTGGCATGCCATGAAGCTTGAAGACCTGATCCATGAAACTTTGAGCCACCGTGGATGTTGTAAACGGTTGTTGAAGGGTGCAGAAATGAGCATACTTGGAAAGGTGATCAACCACCACCATCATGACTGAAATATTTTCTGATTTGGGTAAGCCTATAATAAAATCCATAGAGATGTCCTTCCAAATAGCAGGTGGAATTGGGAGCGGTTGTAGTGTGCCCAGAGATTTGATTGTTTCTCCCTTGTTGCATTGACACACATCACATTCGGCGACAAAATTATCAATTCCGTGTTTCATACCATCCCAGAAAAAAGAACGTTTGACCCTGTCATAGGTTTTGGTGAACCCGGAGTGCCCCGTTGTTGGTGTAGCATGAAGCTCAGAAAGTTCCATGGATTTAAGCTTTGATTGTTTACTTAAATACAAATGGACTTTGTATTGAAGCTCATCATGGAGCCAAGAGTACCCTGGGGGAGATGGAGCATTGGACTGCAATTGTTAGATCAACTATGAAATTTTGGGATCTTGTAGCCATTCCTAGTGAATGGCTTGTAGCTAATCTAGTACAATGAAGGAAAGAGAAAAAAGGGATCCTTCATCTTCATATTTGCAGGAAAGTGCATCTTCAACCACATTTTCTTTGCCTTTCTTGTAAATGATCTCATAATCATAGCCAAATAGATTAGTCACCCATTTTTTTTGCTCCGAGGAGGAAATGCGTTGTTCCATAAAATACTTGAGGCTTTGATTGTCTCTCTTAATTTGGAAGAGTTACCCCAATAGATAAGGATGCCACAAATCAACAACATGCAGTATAGCCAACATTTCCTTTTAATAGATAGATTTGCCCATATTTCTTTCAGATAGTTGCTTGCTGGTAAAGGCCAAAGGTCGACCCTCTTGCATAAGGACATCACCAACTCCTTTCCCTAAAGAATCACATTCCAAGACAAAGGTATTTGTGAAATCGAGAAGGGCCAGGACTGGAGTGGTGCACATGGCCATCTTCAAAGTTTGAAAATATTGAGAAATAGTTGGAGTCCAAGTGAAAGAGTTGTTTTTTAGGAGAGCAGTGAGAGGTGTTGCAATCTTTCCGTAATTCTTAACAAACTTGTGATAATAACCTGTTAAGCCCAGAAATCCACTCAAGATTTTGAGAGTCTTTGGGTGAGGCCAGTCTTGCATAGCTTCAATATTTTTGGGATCCACCCTAACACCATCCTTTCCAACCAGATGACCCAATTAATCTACTTCTGAGGTACCAAAATCATATTTAGACTGTTTCAGAAAAAGTTGGTGCTGAGAGAGTAGATGGAGAACTCGATCCACATGAGAAATATGTTTTTTCTAGGTCTTTCTATAGATGAGGATATTGTCAAAGAAAACTAAGAAAAAATGATGGAGAAAATGACAAAAGACGTGATTCATGAGGCTTTGGAAGGTGGAGGGGGCATTACACAAGCCAAAGGGAATGACCAAAAATTCATAGTGGCCCTCATGATTTCTAAAGGTAGTCTTGGGAATGCCTACCTCTTTCATACATATCTGGTGGTAGCCCAAACAAAGATCAAGTTTAGTAAAGAATTGGGTGCCACTCAGTTCATCCAGGAGGTCATCAATGACAGGAATCAGAAATTTATCTTTAATGGTAAGTTTGTTGAGGGCACGAAAGTCAAGACACATTCACCAAGAACCTTATTTCTTCAGGACCATGATCACATGAGAAGAGTAGGGGCTTGTACTAGGGTGGATAATGCCTGCATTAAGGAGTTCCTGGACCATTTTATCAATTTCATTTTTTTGAGAAAAGGGGTGACAATACGAATAGATATTGGGAGGAAGGCTTCCTGGTACAATGGGAATGGAATGATCATGAACACAACATAAAGGAGGGAGTCCCTGGGGAGTGGAAAATACCACTTGATGTTTATAAAGGATGGCTTGGAGGTCTTGCAGCACCGAGGGTGTTTATGTTGCTTGTATGGCATGGAGTTGCACAATAACACTAGAATGACCCTTTTTTAGCATCTTTTCCATGCGATGGGAACTAATGATCTCAGGTGAACTAGCGGTGATGCCTTGGAACTTATATTGGTGTCCCTCCTAGTCAAATTGCATGGTTAATTCCTTAAAATCCATGAGAATGGGAGCCAAAGTCCTTATCCAGTCTTCACCCAACACAATGTCACAACCGCCAATGTCGATAGCAAACATATGAGATTTCAGGTGGTAGTCACCAATTTGGAGACACACATTTTCACAACGCCCTCTACATTTCATGGAGCCACCATTGGAAATCATGATTTGAAAATTATTGATGGCATGGATGTAGCAATGAGTTTCTTGGGAAATGAAACGATGAATAAAATTATGGGTGCTTCCACTATCAACCAGAGTGATGACCTTCCGATGCTCGATGTAACTGATTAGCTTGAGGGTATGGGGAGCAGAGAATCCAGTGAGAGCATTGAGAGAAATGACTGATTCTACTTCGAGAGGGTCTGAGTGAGGGATTATGTCGGGGGTTGCAGGTGACTCAAACACAAGGGGAGTTTCAACATCCTATTCTGAAATATCCTCAGAGATGGCCATAAAAAGATTTTGTTCCTTACACTTGTGGCCCAAAAAATATTTGTCATCATAATTATAACAAAGGCCTTTGAGTTGGCATTCATCCATTTCATCCCTGGTCATTTTTTGGATCTTTATTGGAGCAGAGGGAGTAGTGGGATTTACTGGTTTAGGGAGAGGGATAAAGGAGGGTTTCCGGTTTTGAGAAGATACAACCTGTTGTTATTTCTTAGCTCTTTTAGTAGCCTCCACCCAACTCTAAGGCCAAGCCATGAGGACATGGGCCTGAATATCATCCTTGAGGCCACTGATAAAACATTCTAGGAAGAAGGCATCAGACATGACCTCTGGCCAAAAAGATAGGTGCTCAAAGGTAAATAGAAAGTCTTCCACTATTCCTGATTGTTTCGACTTTGTCAAATGGCCCATATGGTTGGTGTCAGTGTCAAAGCATTCATAAAGCTCTACCAAAAAGTGTGTCCAAGCAATATACCCTTGAAGAGAAGTTTTTTTCCCTTGCCACCATTTCCAATGTTCTTGATCTAGATGGAGGACACCATACCAGAGTTTTGCCAAGTCATCTGTAATGTCGTATAAAGAGAAATAATGTTCCATTTGGGTTACCCAAGAAGTGGGGTCCGAGCCATCAAATTTGGTCACATCCACCCGTGGAAGGCATAGGTCACGTTGAAAGTGATGGCTCTAAAAGTTATGGGAATGAGATGAACATTCACCTTCAGTATGTGGAGGTGAGGAAGAGGAAGGCTTATCTATAGGGATATGCAGTTTGGTGCAGAGTGTCGAAAAGACAGATTCAAGTTGGGTGGTGAGGTCTTGTTTGATTTCCTCCATTGAGGACTGCATGGTTGTATTGATGGCGACAACATTGGCACTAAGTTGTTTCACTTCTTGTTGGGCCTTGATGAGACTAGATTGCAAGGTGTTGCAGCAAGCTTACAAGTCTTGGCTATGGGTATGGGCCATGAGGATGGGGGCACTGAAAAGGGGCGGGCAGGGTCAAATTTTTTTCTGAAAAATGATATGTATGAATGTGATAAGGTCGAAGAGATGAATCCAATGGAATAGGTCTCAAATAATGGTGAGTTATACTCCGGTCTGAAGAATACTATAGAGAGGAAATGAGCAAATGCTTAACCAAAAGGAAATGTGTATTTACTTGGCAACCTCAACACAGTTGCATGGCAATAGATCTTGTATGTTTTAATTCTTTTATGTTTCTTTCCCCAAGGGTTAGGTATTCAAGGGTTCTATAGACAAGGGTTTTCCCTATGTTATATCTCTTTGATATGCATGTGGGGTCCAACAGTAGTACTCAGCCCAATATCTCAGGGCACTATCTAAGGAGGATAGACTGTACCCTTAGCCATACTACCCAACTACCCAGGTACTAGAGAGTATCTTCCTGAGTGTTGTTCTCAATGGAACTATAACATTCAGGGGGATGATAGGTTTATCTAAAGAGAGAATCAGGAAATCTAGGTTGATCTATACACATGTGTTGTTTGATGCGCTACCACTCGAAGGGGTACCAACAGAGGTTACAAGGGTGGCCAACAGATGTGCGCTTAAGAAACACTTGTATTTTATGTGTGTATGAATCACTCGACCGCGGGTTTATGCGCATAATGATAGATATTTTTGGCTTAAATATGTTGGAATACGTCTCTACCTTGGAAACAATTTACCCCCAATTTCTACCAAGGAAAGTGCTCTGATACCACTTGTAATATACCAGATATGAAAAGTATGCAGAATAGAAATAAAATGCTAGAAATGGTATAATAACAACAATATAACTAGAATAATCACCACAATAACACTTAAATGATATAAGAATAACAACAGAAATAACACTTTGATTCTGAGAGAAATGTTCATGGGCCTCTTCGAGGGGGCAACCTCTAGTCGAGCAAAGCTCTATTACAATAATCTCCAAGCTAGGGTTCTCATACCCTCGACTCCTATTTATACTAAATATGTCTATCAAAAGAAGCATCTAGAGGAAGATCCTTATAGAAGTGAAAGCTTCTATTAGGTCTCCTTACATTCGAATTATTCTACTTTATTGCAAGTCCTTATTAATATTGACCTTTATTACATCTGAATATATTGTTCTACCTATGTGTGGGTTAGGACCCTAAGATTCACCCTTTACACCTTTGCCTCCAATCGATCTTACACTGTTGTGTTAACACAGAAAAATACTGAAAGAAATGAAGTACCCATTGCCTTCATGAGATCAACTTTCAAAGGGGCTGAATTGAATTACCCAGTTGTAGATCAGCAGGCATATGCTGTTTTCAAAGAAGTGACACACTTCCGGTCGTATTTGTTGAAATCAATAACTAAAGTCATAGTTCCTTACCATGCTATGAGAAAATTACTAGCACAAAAGGAACTAGGTGAAAAACAGGAAAATTGGATGACATCGTTACAAGAGTGTGACCTTGAAATAACTCCAACACAAACTATGAGAGGTCAGGGCCTATGTAAACTAGCGGCTGATTAAATTGATGAACAGGAAAGTCAAATTAATATCTCAACTATAGATTAGCATAACGAGACATAGGTCAGTTGTATGCAAGTTGCTACTAATTCTTGGTATGATGATATTAAATTTTATTTAACACATGGATATGCTTCTTACCATCTCAATCCTAAAAACAGAAGAGCACTCATGTTAAAATCTGCATCTTTCCAGCTAATAAATGATGTATTATTTCAAAATAATTTAGATCGTGTTCTTATGCATTGTTTGGAAAAAGATGAAGTAGGAAAAGTTCTATCTGAACTTCATGTAGAAGAGGCTAGTGGACACTTCGGTGGAGACACTACTGCCCACAAAGTGCTAAGATTTGGGTATTATTGGCCCACTTTATTTAAAGATGCCCATGCATTATGTCATAAAAGCATAATCTGCCAAAAGGCTATTGGACGAGTGAAAAAAGAAAAATTTGTTAGGATATTTAGACACTTAGGAGTTAGTAAGATCTACTTGGTCTATTGTGTCATTAGGTAGAAGTGTGTTTTCTAGTGTGTTTCTTTAGTATGCATTTGTCGTTAGGAAATATGACGGTCACGATATGTTCCTGACATAGAGTGATCTGACGGTTCATACTCTCCTCGATCTTAATGAACATTGATCCATGGCTTAGCACTCAATTGGTCCATGATCTCTATTTAAAGAGAATGGAGGGTCATTTGCCAATGATCTATTGAGAGAAACTCTCTTGTAAAATCTCTATGTAATCTTTTTCTTTGCGTTAACAAACTGCTCAAAGTGGCTACGTTGGCTAGGGTCGTGGATGTTTCCCCGTAGGGGTTTTAACACATGAAAACATCTATGTGTTGATCTTTGATATGGTTATGTGAGTGGTTACTAAAGGTGTTCATCCTCTATTGGAATATCTATGTTGTTGAACATGGTATCATAGCCTATTTGAAGACCCGCTCCTGTTGTAGATCGAGATCGTGAAGACGAGTTGTCTCATCTCCATTTTCTATCATTTTCGTACATTTCTAGGCTGAGAGGACTATTCCATTGCATTCAGAGTGCACGTTTCAGTCAGGAACACTTTTTGTTTCACTCAAAAAGGTTTATGTTTTCCCAAGATACGACCATTACAGTTAGATCCGAAGGTATAAAGCTTGAATACACATTTTTTAAAATTTTTACAGAGTAGTATTTTGGTTTTATTTTGGTTTTGTTTTATTTATTTCCAGGTTGCTACTCTTTTAGATCTACATTTTCTCTTTTCCCTGCACCCTATACGATCTCAGAAAATCCGAAACAGATAGGAAAAGGTGCATCTTATGGGTAAGCTAACCGATATCTAACCCTTGTTGTCATTGAGAAAAAAAAAATTTTCTTATGTGAAAAGAGTGTTTTTTTAGCACGCTCTCCAATGTCGTATTCAACAACAAAAACAACAATCCTCCTTCTGAACATTACAATATGTTTTGCTAGATCATTTAGTTAAAAGTTGTCTTATTAAGTAAAGGGTCTTGAGTTCAAGTCTCTCTTTTGTTACCTTTTTTGAAAAAGTTCATGCTAAAATTGTAAAGTGTATTTCAATTCAAGTATAAAAGTGAATCACTATAAGTAGTTTTTTTTTTGTAAGTAAGAGGGTTTTAATTTATAAATTTCCTTCTAGAGGCAAAAGAAGTTCCAAGATACAGAGAATTTCTTTGCTGTGGTGACTGGGCTGCCCCAACAGAGGGGAAACCAACCCAGTCAACAACCTAGTCAGCATTTGCTTACACTGTAAGCTAAAAAAAGTAGAAATTGACACATCATCACTGGGCTGCCCCAACAGAGGGGAAACCAACCCAGTCAACAGCCTAGGTATCATGTTCATGACTGTGAACTAAAAACAAGAAGAGACTGACACATCGACAGAGCATATAAAAGGAGAACCTGACACTTCTGCATGCTAGACACCGGGCTGCCAGGTGGTTCTAAGATCCCCTGGCCACGGTTCCTCCTCGATCCAAGCTGTGCCATCTCCCCACTGTGTCTTGGACTTCTCCTTGGTCGCTACACCCAGGCTACTCCTCGCATCATCCTTCGTTTCCATGGTAGCCTGCTCCCCTCGCTCCGGTGTTGACTTCGCTGCACTCTGATTCTCTTTGTCCTTGCTGGCGTTAGCTGCCTCTGGCATTGGGGTGTCCTTAGTTGGCGCTACGCCCTCCTTGGTGGGGACCAGGGGTGAATGAAATATCGCAGATAATGAAGAGAGGATCTATAGGAATTGTGCCACCTTTTCATCGGTGAGCTGCAACCTGAAACGCAAATACTCTACCCCTTGGCAGAGCTCGAAAATGAGGTCATAAAGAATCGCTAGCTTATATTTCAGTGGGTCGTCGGAGGTTGAATCGGGAGTGGGGGTGGTGGGGTGGTCAGGCGGCCACACTGGAGGAGGCTAGTCAGCCCCTATCATTCTTGTAGAAGCCAGGTTAGAAGAGTGGACTGGAGCGAAAAGGAGGCACCGAATCGTGCCAGGAAGCCGAGGAACTAGTTCCTGGCATAAAGAGTTTACAGTCGACAAATTGAGAGAGGTAGAGTCATGAATTTCATTTTGGATGATATCCATACCAGGGGGAGGCGAATTGGATGGAGAAAGGGCGGGTCAGCACGGTCTCCACAGAGAGGCCCGCCTTGGCCTCCCTCTTAGGCATTCTTTGCATTGAGGCATGGTGCTCGCGGAACAATGGTCACCGTGGTGTGGGGTGAGAGAATCCACCAAGAACTAGAAGTCACGGTCAGGGGGAAGCCATGGCTGTGGGATGGAGAGCTAAATGAACCAGCCACAGGAATAATGCACCATAGTTGGTAGCAGCGCCATAATGCTGAGCCAGGGCTGAGTGCGGGCATTAATTTACCTTCCCATCACCATAAGGGAGTTTTAATGCAATGGAGGAGTGGCGGATGATGGAATGAGCCCGTCACATGGCTCCGTGCCCCATTGGCGTGTGCCCGCTCCACCTGCGCGCCATGTGGACTGACATAACACCCCATCCGAGGGAGCATCCACCCTTCTAGCTTAGCCGATGCATTGCTAAAGAATTGGATGGTTAGGTTCCAAGGATGAGTTACAGAGGAGTTCTGAGTCGCTCCAGTTGATGCCTATATTTTCCAGATTGTCTGCCACTTGATTTGCTTGCCTTCTGACGTGAGAAGAGATAATGGTTAGCCCTGGATGTAGTGAATCGGCTATGGTCTATAGCCCATGCAAGAGTCTCCAGCTCGGGGAGATTCTATCTGGATTGGATCCATTGATGATTTTTCTCAGTATGTTGATGATAATTAAAGAATCTCCCTCAACGACTAACTTGGTGAAATTGTGTTGATTGGCGATTTGCAGTCTCCTGGTGAGACCCCTTAGTTTTGCTGTATTATTTGTGGAGTGGCCAATGGGACCCACACTGATGAGGATGATGTGGCCTAGGGAGTCACAAAGAACAACACCGTAGCCCGCTGGTCGTGGATTTCCCTTAGAGGCCCCATCAAAGTTAAGCTTGAGGAAGCCTTCTGGAGGAGGGGACCAGAAGGAAGGGCTGCTGGGGGAACGGGGTTGGACGGGAGAAGGTAGAACCTATGATGGAGGAGAAGGAGTCCAGAACCGAATTAAGGGAAGCTCTTCTGGAGAACTGCTATCGACCTCATCGTTACGAGGCCGAAGATGGAGAGTCTCTAGGATGTTACGATAGCATTGATGCCAGCAATGTTGCCAAGGGAGGGACGTGCCTCTGATCATCCTTCTGTTCCTTTCTTTCCATGTTTGCCATAGAATAAAGCCCGGGAGGAGTTTCCAGACCCATTTGAGAAGCGGGGAGTAGAAGGCTTGGTCCCTCTAATTAGTGATGGTATCCAAAATGCTGTCTCTGCTGCGGTCTAAGGTGCGCATAACAATTGCCACTTGATCCCATATTTGGCCAGTATACTTGCATGAGTTAAAGAGATGGTTCATTGTTTCCTCTGCCTCTCCACAGAGTAAGAAGATGGAAGGACCAATGAATCCCCTTTTTGAGAGGTTATCCTAGGTTAGGATGCTGGAGTGGGTAATTAACCAAAGGAACAGGGTGATTTTTGGCCAGTGCTTAAGGTTCCAGATCTTGCACCAAACTTTCGCATTAGGGATTGGGACTGCTTGTGCTTTGAGCTGGTAAGCTTCCTGAGTGTTGAAGGTTTCTTGCGGCCTGTGACCCCAACTTAGGATGTCATCTCCTGCTGATATGGGAATTTTCCATTTCACCATCTCTTCGTACCAAGGGGCTAGATCCACGGCTGGTTCCAGCTCGATGCTTTCCCTGTCCAGGTGCCACTTGTGCCAAGTGTCTTCTTGGGGGTCATCCTGCCAGTAGTCAGCTACTCTTGTCAGGCCTGCCCCCATGGTTTGAGCACAGATGTCATGGGCCCATTCCTCCTTTCTTAGAACCGGCCATTGTTGCCAGGAATCTTGCCAGAAGAGGGTCGTTTTCCCATTCCTGATTTCCCAGAAGGTGTGCTCAGTTACCAGTAGTCAATTCTTCCTGGCTATTGTCCATATTAAAGAGCTCAGGTTATCCTCATTCCAGCGGATGAGGTTATTTTCTGCCACATTTGGATCATATTTCTTCCTCCAGAGTCGGACCCAGAGGTCTTTCGGGCTTTTGAGACAGTGCCACCAAATTTTGGCACTTAACACCTTGTTCATGATGAGAGGGTCTCTCAAGCCCAGGCCCCCTTGCTTCTTGGGCCAACAGAGTTTGTCCCAGCTGACCAAAGCTATTTTCTTTCCTATGTTTAAGCCTTTCCAGAGAAAGTTTCTCTGCAGGTTTTTAATAGTGGTGAGAACAAACCTTGGAGCAGCCAGAGTAGAGAAGGATTAAATTGGGAGGGCTTGGAGGATAGCTTGGATCAGAATGAGGTGACTAGGCAGGTTCAAAGCTCGATAGGTCCAAGAGGAAAGCCTTTTGGAGAAGGAGGACAGGAGGTTCTCCCAAGAGGAGTTCCAGAGTGCATTATCGATCAGGGGGATGCCAAGGTATTTGGACGGAAGGGAGCTTCTGTTAAAGCCGAGGAGGCTAAAGACGTGGCGCTGGACCAGAATGGGAGTGTTAAAGAAGAAGATTTGGGACTTATCCTTGTTGCAATCCAGCCCTGAAGCGTCCGAAAAGGTTTGGAGGATATCTGAAATGGAGCTAGCTTCCCTGACCGTGGGGCTACCCATCAGTAGGGTGTCGTCAACAAACTGGCTATGCAAGATAGGAGGGGAAATGCCGTGCAAGGGGAGACCTATTAGAATATTGCTTTCAATCGATGCATGGATGGATCTACTAAGCTCCTCAGCCATAATAATGAACAGAAAAGGGGAAAGAGGATCTCCCTGCCTGATTCCTCTAGAGGGGGAGAAGGGATTCGAAGGGACACCATTGATGAGAAGAGAGAAGAAGGCCGAAGAGGTTAGATTCATAATCCAGGTTACCCAGCGCTGATCAAAACCAAAAGCTAGGAGCATTGCTCGCATGTATTCCCAGTTAATCTTGTCGAAAGGCTTAGAGAGATCTAATTTGAGGAGCATAACTGGGGTCTTGGTCTTCTGAAGTGAGTGGATTACCTCATGGGAAAGGATAACGCTGTCTAAGATTTGTCTGCCCTCAACATAGCCTGATTGCTCTAGGGAAATAATTGAAGGTAAGACAGGCTTGAGTCTCTTTGCTATCACTTTTGTCAGAAGCTTGTAGATGACGTTACACAGCGCTATCATCCTGAACTGCTTGGGGTGGTATGCATGCCCCTCTTTAGGAATTAAGGTTATAAAAGTAGCATTGAGGGCCTGGAGGATATGTCCAGTGGCTCTGGAATCTTCTATGATTTCCCATACTTCTGTTTTGATCAGTGGCCAGCAATGGTGGAAGAAGTCGCTTGTTAAACCATCAGGGCATGGAGCCTTGTCCTTAGGGGTCTCTTGGAGGGCCTGGTCTACTTCCTCTATAGTTATTGGCTGGAGAAGGGAGGCATTTTTCTCCTGGGTGACTAGGGATGGCACATGCTGGGTTACTTTTGCAATAGCTTCCAGTCTGTCTGCTCGAGGCTCTGTGAGAAGGTTTTGAAAGTGGCCTGTCAGGGTTTCTTCCATATCCCTGTGTGAGTAAATCAAATCCCCATTATCTGAGAGAAGATGTGTAATCTTGTTGGAGTGACGTCTTTGGATGACAGTCCTATGAAAAAACTTGGTATTGTGCTCCCCTTCCTTTAACCACTGTATCCGTGACTTTTTCTTCCAGAGTATTTCTTCTTGCTTTTTCCTAACTTCTAGCTGCTGACTTAAGTTCGTTTCCTGGGCCTTCAGCTCACTTGTGAATCCTTGCATTCTGATCTGATGTTGGATCTCTTCCAATTGCACCGAGATTTGATTCTGGGCATCAAAGATGTTGCCAAATGTATTCTGGTTCCATAGCTTGAGGTTTTGTTTGAGGCTTTTTAATTTTTGCTGGAATTTGTACATTTTGGAGCCATCAGGGACCTCTGCCTCATTCCACCAGGCCTGAATGTTTTCTTGGAAATCTGGGTGGTCTAGCTAGAATTTTTCAAATCTAAAAGGTTTCTTGCCAGGAGTGGCTGGGATGTCCACTCTGAGTTGCAAGGGCTAGTGATCTGATATAGAGAAGTTGAGGATATCCGCTTCCACAGCTGTGCCTTCCATCATGAGAGATTCTGATACCAGGAATCTATCCAGCTTACAGGCTATTTGATGAGTTCCTGTTCTCCTATTTGTCCAAGTGTGCATACCATTGTTGGTGACCAAATCAATTAAGTGGAGCTCATCTACGAGAGTATTGAAGTCACTGGAATCCTTGTCCAGGCATCTTGAGCCTCTTCTTTTTTCTGCCAAGCTATGGATGATGTTGAAGTCTCCACTAGATATCCAGCTTTTGTTTCGTATGAGGCTATCCATATAGTGCAGGATTTTAAGGAAGGCATGTTTATCCCTTGGACTTGCTGGACCGTAGACATTGGTTAGAAGTCCCAGCTTATTTGACCCTATAATTCGATATTCAACTGTGATGGACCATTTGGTGGTAATGAAGTTTTCCAAAATTACTGCATTGGTGTTCCATAGTATAGCCAGACCTCCAGCTGAACCTATGGCGTCTGTAGCTACTACTGAACCTTGTTTCCAGCAGTGGGGTAGAATCTTATCAATGTCTTCCGAGGTACATTTCGTTTCCTGTAGGAGTACAATTTCTGGTTTTTCTGCTATTATCAGATCCCGTAGCAGTTTTTGCTTATTACGCCCATTAAGACCTCTGATGTTCCAAGTAATGATATTCATGATGATGGGGGAGTGGGGAGAGGAGGGAAGCTGTCCTAAATCAGGTTGATTTTCCCTGAGTTCACCATAAAGTTCCCTATTTCTTGTATGAGTTTGTTGGTGGACTTGCGACCTCTTTTCTTTTGATCCTTCTGGGTCTTGGGGGGGTTTTTGGCTTGACTGCCCTGGATTCCTAAACCTTTGCTGGCTTGAGCTGAAAAACCTGTAGAGGAGTTGAGGAAAACTTTGTGGACCTTCCGGAGTTGATCTCTAGGTATGGTATAGAGTTTTTGCTGCCGATAGGCGTGTTCGAGGTGCTCCAGATCCACCCCAGCTAGATCTTGCTCTTCTAGTTCCATGTTCGCCTCCCCTTCTTCTGTTTCTTGTAGATTGAGACTTGAATCAGGGTGGCCTTGGTCAGGCTCCTTGCCTTGGCTCGGTTGTTCTATACCTTGACTGATAGCTTGAGGTACATTTCTCTGAGAGGGTGCAATGTGATTTGCTAGGTCTGTGGGGTTTTCTGTTTGGTCTTGCAAGGCGGCAAACATATTACTAGTTGAGGGATCTTTACTTACCTGAGCCGGTGGTATCCTTCCTCCTTGACGCCTTTTCCCCACTGGTTGTATGAAGACATCCTTATCTTTGCCGTCTTCTGGGTTCCCTTCTTTTTGAATCGTGTTGAGTGGGAATTCTTTGAAGAGGTGGTCGTGCTCATGGCATTTCCTGCACCGGAATGGGATGTGCTCATAGTCAATGGTTTGAGACCAATCTTCGTTATGATACTCCAGTGTGATGGACCCGGGGAGTGGCTTGGCAATGTTCAGATACACACAGATTCTGGCATAGGAGGTATAGAATCGTTGCTTAGTGGCCTTTGAAGATTTGACATAAATGCCTATAGTGTTCCCGATGCCTGCCAAAACTTCTTCTAACCAGAACTCCTGGGGCAGGAAGTATATTCTGAGCCAAAATGGCGCATGGGTGAAGTCTTCTTTCTCAGGGATGAACTTCTCTGTCCAAAACCTCAAGAAAAGTCATGCCGAGTTGTAAAAGTATGGCCCGCCATCAAAGATGTGATTGCGATCCTCCAGATTGTGAAAAATAATAGTGAAGAAACACTTGGAGCCCAATTGTAGTTCATAGTGCCCTTTCAGCTTCCACCAATGTTGTATCCATTTGATCAGATCTCGCTCTGAGGGCCAGAGCCCTAGGAATTTCCCCACTAGAGCATAGTCCCACATATATTGCTTCTGTTCTTCTATTCATGGGGATCTAATGACATATTTCGAAGCTTGCGGAGCTTGTGGGATACACTTACCCAGCACCCATGGTGATTTCATGTAGGCTGGGGCCGCCTCCTTCCCTGGATCTATGTCCATTTCCCGGTCTTTGATGGATCCCTCCTCCAGGAGCTCCGCTCGTAGGTTTGGAGGCGGCTCAAAAGACGACTGCTTTGGTCCTTCGGTGGGACCTCCATTTGCAGTGATTCGGCTATAAGAGACGCCCGACGGTTCCCCCTATGATTGATTCATGAGCCCCAGCGGGGCGTAGAATGAGGCTTCACAGGACAGGGCTTCAGGGATACGCTAAACCGTAGTTGCAGAGCAGATCTCGTCTCCCACTATAAGTAGTTTTAATATTTTATTTTAGATTTATTTATTTTGCATGCAACTATTTTGTTATAGAATAAATTCATTGTAAAAGTGATCCACACTTGTCTTTATAAAAGTGGGTCACTTCATAAAGCAACTTACACAATCATGTGGTCATTTGGTTACCAATTGTGCCTTTTTTAAAAAGGGCATAACTCTAACATCGGAAGTCCATTTTCAGTGCCTTTTTTTTAAAACCGCATAAATTTTAGAGCTCTTTCCATCTAGATCATCAATTTCAGTTTTTAAATCCACATTATCTGCATATTTAATATGGATTCTACAAGTACTGTCTTGCTTACCAACAACAACTACTTCCAATGGAAATCTCATATGTAAGATTTATTAAGAAGTAAAGGCTTGTACCAGATTACCTTGGGAAAGGAAAAAACACCCACTGATGCTAATAATAAAGCCAAGTGGGATAATAGGAATGACGAAGCACGTGGACTAATAGGAATTTCCATCTCTCCTGATTTAAGGTACCACCTTCAAGATATTGATGACCCCAAAGAAGCTTGGAACATGATTGAATCTATGTTTGGTAAACTCAATATTATTCGAGCACAACAATTAGAAAATAAAATACTGACCTTGAGTCCAAATGTTTTTTCTTTCCTTGGACACTATCTATCTAGGATTAAAACACTCAGAATTTTATGTGAAGAATGTAATATAAAGATGGAGGACAAGCATACATCTATCTTATTCTTTCTAAGCTAGGTAGTGCATATTCTATGTTTGTATCTACCTTTTATGCCATGAGAGAGGCTCTAGGGGAAGAAGCTTATGAAAAACCCACTCTTGATTCCTTTTGCACTTATTTGATTCAAGAGGAAGGTAAGTTAGTACAATTTGGAGTGATCAACACTGTAGGTCCCTCCAACAAAGCCTTATTTGACCAGCAGAAAGATAAAACCAAGTATCCCAAGAAGCAACATCCTCGCTACAACAACAAACAACATAAGGGTCCCAAACCTACTCAGATAGCTTAAACTCCTACTGGTGACAAAGGATCAAAATATAAAAGTAAGAATACTAACAAACATTGCAACTTTTGTGATAAATATGATCATGATGAATCCAAATGTTTCAAGAAGATGGCATCTTTAGAAGCAACAATGAAGAAGCACAACATTAGTATTGATTCTACTTCTTCTTCTCATGGACATGCACTTTTTTCTTTTGGTTTCTCCTTCAATTCAAATTCTACTACTACTTATTCTTATGATGAGTGGCTTATTGATTCAGGAGCATCTTGTCATATGACTAAGGATAAAGCCATATTTTCTTCTCTAAATGAATGTAACACCAAGAAAAAATTTGTTGGTGATGATAGATCTCTTAGTGTTGTAGGATCTGGAACAGTTCAAGTAGATAATGGTCATTTCAATGATGTATTATGTGTTCCAAGTATTTCTTGTAACCTTCTATCAGTATATCAAATCACTCATTCAGGTGAAGGTAAAACGATCGAGTTTTCACCTCACCAAGTTGTAATCAAGGATCTAAAAGATCATAAGCATGTTCTTGCAATTTGAATTGCTGATGATATTACCAGGTTGTACAAGTTTGACAACTTTGGGTAATCATATTTTTCATCAGTTTTTGTTGCTCATAGCGATGATGTTGGGTATGTGTTATATTCTTTGCATGTGTGTGGGTGGGTGCATCAGATATGACAACTGCGTCTTACGATCCCTCGTACTAGTGCTCTGTTTGCGTCAGGCGCTTTCCTAGGGGGTCCCAGGGGGAGGCAGGTATGCCCCCCCTGGTTACGCACAACGTTCAGGGTAGCACCCCAAATTTTGTTTTTGGGTGGTTTTTGCTATTTTTAGCGATTTTGTAAATTACTCCCGGATTAAGGGATTAGGGTTTTGGTATCTATGGAATACCTAAAAACATTTTATATATTGTATGGTGAATGGTGAAATTTGAGATATAATAAATATAAGAAAGGTTTTCCTGATTGAGGGTTTCCGGTATAAATCTCTGTGTACTATGTGAATGAGCCATTGATTTAATTATGTTTTTCTTAAGAATATATATGCATTTCTTTACTTCATAGGTTTAAAACTTACATGTGGTATCAAAGCTCGTTTTTGGCTTCAGAGGGACGCCTTTGTTGTTGAGGGTTTGGCTCGGTCTTGATAGATCAAGTTTATCTTGGGTCTGTGATAAACTTGGGTTTAGAGGGATCTTTTGCAGTGGTGATTTGAGTGCAGAAAGAGGAATGGTAAGTTCTTCTAGAATCAAGATAGAGAAGTTCAACGGTAAAAAACTTTGAGCTATGGGAGATGAAAATGGAGGACCTTCTTGTAGACAAAGAACAATGGATCACTGTGGATCCTAGTACATGGCCTACTAGTACACCGTCTACTAGCACACATGCTACTCTACCAATACACAAACTACCAATACACCACCTACTGGTATGTTGAAGGAAGATTGGGAGAAGTTGGATAGAAGAGAAAGGAGTACTATTCGACTCTGCCTGGTAGATTTGATGTTGTTGAATGTCTCAGGAGAATCTACAACGAAGGAACTATGGGATAAGTTGGGGAATTTGTATCAATCAAAGTCCCTGGTAAACAAGTTGTTTCTTTGAAAGAAGCTGTATCATCTTAGGATGGAAGATGGAGATTCTGTGACAGAACATCTAAATGCCTTTAATACTCTGGTAAGTCAACTTGGCTCTATTAATATTACAATTGCAGAATAAGATAAGTGTATTACTTTGTTGTGTTCTTTTCCAGACTCTTGGGATAATCCAGTTGTAGCAATAGGCAATACCACTCAATCTACATTGAAGTATGAGGATGTAGTTGCATCCTTGTTATCTGAAGAGATGAGGCAAGAAAGCATGGATGGTCATAGCACATATGCTTTATTTTTAAGAGGATGTACCCAAGACAGGAACCCTGGTAAGCCTTCGGGGTGGAGATCTAAATCTACAGGTAGATCTAAGTCTCTAGGAAAATCTTTGAGGAAATGTTGGAAGTGTGGTAAAACGGGGCATTATAAGAAATATTGCAAGTCTAACAAGGTTTAAAAACCAAAGGGATCTGATAGTACCTCTTCCACAGAGGAAAAAACCTCCACAGAAGAAGGAGGTGATGTTCACCTAACATCTACAAGTACACATGCAGACCATGATGTATGGTTGATCGACTTATGTGTGTCATACCATATGACTCCTCACAGGGAGTGGTTCTCTGAATATGAAAAATATGACGGTGGTGATGTATTCCTAGGAGATGGTTCGACAACAAAAATATTGGGATGTGGAAGGGTTAAGTTGCTGCTAAAAGATGGAAGGATCAAAACTCTCCCTGGGGTTCTGCACATTCCAAAATTAGCCAGGAGTCTAATAGTTGTAAGCAAGATGGATGATACAGGAGTGGATACTGTATTTGGAAAGAACAATTGCAAGATGGTACGAGGAGAAATGGTGTGGATGAGGGGAGTTCGGTGTGGAACTCTATACAAGTTGTTGGGAATCACTTATACTAATGGGTGTAATAGTTTTGTTGTCCTTGAGAAGACAAATAAAGAAGAAAAGACCAATATCGTCCCTGAAAAGAAGACCATGTTGTGGCATCAAAGACTGGGACATATTGGAGAAAAGGTCCTTCAAACACTACACGGTAAAGGTATGGTTGAAGGTATTTCTAATTGCACTCTGGATTTTGATTTCTGTGAACATTGCTATATGGTAAATAGAATCCAGTAAGATTCCCATTTGGTGCTACAAGAGCAAAGGGGATCTTAGAGTTGATACACATTGATGTGTTTGGACCTGTTCCTATTCCATCCCTAGGTAAATCTGTGTATTATGTTTCATTCATAGATGATTTTTCAAGGAAAACATGGATTTATTTTCTTAGAAAGAAATATGAGATATTTGATAAATTTAAAGAGTTTAAGGCTTTGGTAGAAAATCAGACAGAGAAGAAAATAAAGGTATTGAGAATAGATAATGGTGGAGAATTCTGCAGAAATGAATTCGAAGAATTCTGTAAGAAGTGTGGTATATCAAGGCAAAAGACTACTCCATACACTCCTCAACAGAATGGAGTTGCAAAAAGGATGAATAAGACACTGATGGAAAAAACAAGGAGCATGCTCAGCGGTGCCGAGTTAGGAAAAGAATTTTGGGCAGAGGCAGTGGGTATAGCATGTTACTTGGTCAATCGATCGCCTTCATCAATGTTGGATGATAAAACTCCACATGAGGTATGGTTTGGAAAGAAACCCTCTCTTCAACATCTTAGAGTGTTTGGTTGTGATGCTTATGTACATGTTCCAAAGGAAAATAGAAGTAAGCTAGATAAAAAGGCTGAAAAGTGTATCTTTATTAGTTATAAAGATGGTGTGAAAGGTTATAAGCTTTGGAACCCAGAAACCAAGAAAACTGTTTACATTCGAGATGTTGTTTTCAGAGAGGTAAAAGATGTGTCCAAACAAGAATTCCTACCAACGCAAGATGAACCTGAGAAAATAGAGCTTGAGTTGGATGATGCAAAATCTGAATCATCTGAAGAAGAGGAAGCAGAAGAAGAAGAAGAAGAAGAAGAACCTCATACCCCTGATTTCCGTTCCAATTTTGCTTTATCTATTGGTGATGATGATCCTAGAACTTTCAGGGAAGTAGTGAATTCAGAGGATAGTAAACTTTGGAAGAAGGCCATGGTTGAAGAAATGGATGTCTTGGATAAGAATAAGGAATGGGATATAGTTGAGTTTCTAGCTGGAAGGAAATATGTTGGTAGAAAATGGTTGTTCAAGAAGAATTTTAATGCACAAGGTAAAGTGGAGAAATACAAAGCTCGGTTAGTAGAAAAAGGTTATTCCCAGGTAGAGGGAATTTACTTTGGTGAGATTTTTTCTCCTATTTATAAGTTAACTTCTATTAGATTTATTTTATCTATTGTCGCTACTTTTGATCTTGAAGTGAAACAGATGGATGTGAAGACAACATTCCTACATTGGGATCTGGAAGAAGAAATCTACATGAAGTAGCCATAAGGATTTGTAGTGAAGGGAAATAAAGAGTTGGTTTGTAAGCTAAAAAAGTCACTATATGGTCTGAAGCAATCACCTAGGATGTGGTACCAAAAGTTTGACACATGCATCCTTGGATTGGGATTTGTAAGAAGCAGGGCTGACCACTGTGTATATTCCAAGCATGTTGGTAATCATTTCATTTATGTAGTGTTGTATGTTGATGACATGTAGTTGGTAGGAAATAACATGGATGTTATCAAGGAGGTGAAATCGTAGCTATCCTCTAAATTTGACATGAAGGATCTCGATGCTACTAACTTCATTCTGGGAATGGAGATTAAAAGAGATCGTGCAAATAGGAAAATCTGGTTGAATCATAGAAAATATGTTGAGACGATATTGCAGAGGTTTAATATGCATGGAACTAAACTGGTCAAGGTTCCTATTCCTATAGGTGTAAAGTTATCTACATATTAGTGTCCCAAGACACAAGAAGAAGAAGAGGAAATGTCCAATGTTATGTATGCCAGTGCAGTTGGTAGTTTGATGCATGCAATGGTTTGTACTAGACCAGACATTTTTGATACTGAGAGGGGAGTGAATCAATATCAAGTACAATTTAAAAACTTTTTCAACTTATACTTAAACCATTCAACTATATCCAATGAGCAATGAACAATAGTATAAGAGTTACACCAATACACCACAATACACCATGCACAATATATGAGAAATAATCAAT
>JASDQU010103383.1:92828-116440 GCA_032191745.1 Picea mariana | reverse complement strand
ATGAAGATGAACAGGTCCAAGAATCAGAAAATGAAGACTCTGAATCAGATGAAGACTCAGACACTCAGATAGACTCAAATCAGAAGTCAACTACAAATTCCTCCTCCAGAATCATTCAAAAGAATCATCCTGCAAGTCAAATAATTGGAGAAAAAGAAAAAGGGGTACAAACCAGTAGAAATCTAATCAAAACCACCAAACAATCTCATATAGATCTCATATCCATGCTGGAACCCAAGAATTTTAATGAAGCCAGCACAGATGATCACTGGGTTAAAGCAATGAATGAAGAACTTGATCAGATTGAGAAAAACAATACATGGGAGATGGTTCAAAGACCCGAAGGTAAAAATGTCATTGGCTCCAAATGGATCTTTAAGAATAAGATGAATGAGCAAGGACAAGTTATCAAGAACAAAGCGAGGTTATTCTGTAAAGGCTATGCTCAGATAGAAGGATTGGATTTTGATGAAACATTTGTGCCCGTAGCAAGATTAGAAGCTATAAGAATGTTTCTTGCCTATGCTTGTCATAAAAGGTTTAAAGTCTACCAAATGGATGTCAAGTCAGCCTTTCTCAATGGAGATTTAAGTGAAGAAGTCTATATGGAACAACTAGAGGGTTTCAAATTGTCTGATAACCTTGACTTAGTATGCAAGTTGAAGAAAGATTTATATGGTTTAAAACAAGCCCCTCGAGCCTGGTATCATAGACTGGATACGTATCTCAATGACAAAGGGTTTAAGAGAGGAAAAGATGAAAGAAATCTGTATATTAAGACAGAGGATAATGATTTTCTCATCGTACTGGTCTATGTAGATGACATCATCTTTGGATGTAATAAGGACTCACTGGTACAATGGTTTGCTTCTGCCATGGAGTCTGAATTTGAAATGTCTATGATAGGAGAACTGTCATTTTTCCTTGGTCTGCAAGTTACTCAGAGGCCCGATGGGATCTTCATTTCTCAAGGAAAATATTTAAGAGAAATGTTGAAAAGGTTTCAAATGGAAGATTCTAAACCTGTGGGTACACCTATGGTAACTGAATGTAAATTAAGAAAGGATGATGATTCACTTGATGTTGATCAAAGCTCATATCGATCAATGATAGGAAGCCTGTTGTACATCACAACATCTCGCCCAGACATAATGCATGCTGTAGGAATGGTAGGAAGATATCAGGATGCACCTAAACAGAGTCATTTGCAAGCTTTCAAAAGAATATTCAGGTACATAAAAGAAACAATGACTTATGGTCTATGGTATCCCAGAAATCAAATTCTTCAGTTGACTGCTTATTCAGATGCAGATTGGGAAAATTGTGTTGATGAGAGAAAAAGCACCAGTGGAGGAGCATTCTTCTTGGGTAACTCCTTAGTAGCCTGGCTTAGTAAAAAGAAAGGTTCCATTTCTTTATCAACCATAGAGGAAAAGTACATTACTGCTGCTACCTTCTGCACACAGGTATTATGGATGATTCAGACACTTGCAGACGTAGAGGTAAAATATACTACACCAATCCCATTTCATTATGATAACACCAGTGCCATCAGTGTATCTAAAATCCTGTACTCCACTCCAAGACAAAACATATTCCCATAAAATATCATTTTTTGAGAGAGCAAGTCACCAATCAGATTGTTCAGGTCCATTACATTCCCACTACAGAACAAATTGCAGACATCTTTACTAAGCCCCTAGCCAAGACACCGTTTGAATATCTCAGATAGAAGCTGGGTGTCATTTCGTTTCACACCTAAAAGAGTCCATCTTGTTAGGGGGAGATTTGTATTGTTTGAATATCTAATGCCTCCTAAAATTACTGCAATAGCTCAGGGGGAGCTTGTCTCTTCTTTGACATTTATGTCAAAGGGGGAGAAAAGAATTCGGGTGCCTTAGTTGCCATCAATGCCAAAGAGGGAGATTGTTGGCAAATGTTTAACAGATAGCGTATGCTTTTCATTGATGGCAAGTACAACAATGATGATGGCTTGAGTACTGCAGCAATGATCAACAGGCAAAGAGAATATAATTCTAGGAAGATCGAATGATTGAAGGCCCGAGAAGCATTTCTGATAAGTCCAGGAAGATCAAATGATTGAAGGCCCGAGAAGAATTGTTGATCATTGGATCCCATCCAAAATTCACGATAGTATGAGGACCATCAAATCTGAAGAAAGACAAGTAGAGGGTGCTGAAGAGGAGAATAGATCTCAGATGTAAGATCTGAGTGCAGGGTCCGACCACCGTTGGATTGAGGAAAACCTGCATGGTGTTTAAAAGTACAAGGAGAAAAGGGGCTCAGCAAATCTCGAAAGCAGGAGGACCATACATCTCAGGGGATTATGTGGACTGTTGATCCGACTCCCTATCAGAGTTTCGAGGATTGCGAGTTAGAGATGATAAAGATTATTGACATTAGAAACCCTGATTTCGCGATATGTGAAATCGCGATGTAATCTGAGCCGTCAGATTAATATTGAATCTGAATCGTTGATTCCAATCAATGGAGAGGCATTGGGGATCGAGACTTTGAAGTGACAAAACCACTTGACATTAGGAATGCCGATTTCGCGATATGTGAAATCGCGATGTAATCTGAGCCGTCAGATTAAGGTTGAATCTGAACCATTGATTCTAGTCAATAGAGAGGCATCGGGGATCGGGACTTTGAAGTGACAAAAACACTTGACAACAAGAACCTCGAAATCGCAATGTGTGATTTCATGATTTAATTGCAGCCATTAAAAGGAGAACAGATATAGACCGTTGATCATACTCCATATCGTAGTTTCGGGGATTGTGACTTGGAGAGGCAAAGAAACCAATGCATCAAGAATGTCGATTTCGTGATATGCGATATCACGATCCAATCATAGCCATTGAAACAAGTTCATATCTGGACCATTGGTTCAACTCCGTGTCGGAGTTTTGCGAATTACAATATGGAGAGACAAAAGAAACAAAGCAGAATTTGCGATATGTGAAATTGTGAAATCACGATACGGTCGTGGTCCGTTGGATCAAGAGGACATGTGGCAAAAGATTTTCATGTCGCTGACTAGAAAGCCAATGGAACGGGGTTTGATCTTAGCCAACAGATCGAGGTTTGATCTTAGCCGTCAGATCAAGGTTTGATCTTGACCGTTAATTCGACTCCATCTTGGAGTTTCACCTATCGCAACTTGGAGTGACGAGAACCTCCACCTAGGAATAACGAGATGCGAGATCACGAAAAGATCAGGACTGTCGGATCACCAAGAACGTGGATCATTGTCCCGAGCTCCATCTTAGAGCTTCGCCTATCGCGACTTGGAGTGACGAGAATCTCCATCGAAGGAACAATGAGATGCGAGATCACGATGAGATCAGGACCATTGATTCATCAAGATCATGAACCGTCGATCAGGGTCGATGAAGGCTCGACTATCACAGAGAAGACAAAGAGTCTCAACTGCCAGAGAGGCTGAGGAATCTCAACATAACATCCAGTGATGCTGAACGCATGGGAAAATAGCCAGAGAAGATGAAGAATCATGATGATGATCAGATAGAGCACTCGAGAGGTGGAGGATAACGACGCAGAGTATGCATGCAGAGGCATGGTGAACATTGCATGCACAAGGTGCACAAAAGCTATAAATACACGGTACAGAGAAGAGATTGGGTTGTTGTTGCTGTTGGAGGTTGTTGTGATTGTTGTTGGTAAAGGTGATTCATGTGTGAAGAAGGAGGAAAGTGCAGTAGCTGAATAGCATAGAAGAGGAACTGTGCAGAGAATGGAGATGGTGCACAGAGCATAAAAAGAAGAAGACCAGACAGTGCAAGTGATGTGAGCAGAAAAGAAATGAGGCAGACAGAGCAACGAAATGCAGCAGAATAGTGATAAGACTGGTAATCCATCGTTGAACACCATATCTCTGTAATAAATTTCTATAGCAAAGTTTTATATTTTAGGGTGGAAGGGAGGTGCTCAGGAGGACTGTTGTCCTTAGAGGTTCAAGTGGGTGCTTGAACACAGAGAGTTGTATCTTCCATCTGGTTGCAGCCAGAGAAACCAGGGTGGCAGGGTGGTGCAAGGGAGAACTCTTGTTCTCTGTTATACAGGTTGGTGCCTGTATGATTGGAAGTTGGTGCTTCCATCCAGTTGGTGCTGGAAACATTTAGGGAGTTGGTGCTTCCTTCTAGTTGGTGCTAGAGAAACCAAGGAGTTGGTTCTTCCTTCTAGTGGGTGCTAAAGAAAACAAAGAGTTGGTGCTCTCAGCAAGTTGCAGCTTGCAAAACTAAGGTTGTAGCCTCATTATGAGTTGGTGCTCATATGTATGATACTGTAAAAATTGTAACCATTACTTATCATATAAAGAAAAAGAGGTTTTTACCCTGTATGGGTTTCCTCAAGAAATATCTATCTCTGTGTTTCTCATATATGTGACTGATGCTGAATGTGCCATTGATTATTTCCCTGCATTATTGTGATCATCATTTAGTGTCTCAGCAAAGATTTTAAAAGAAGCATAATTGTTTAAGCACAGTAACAACTGATTCACCCCCCCCCCCTCTCAGTTGTCCAACATAAGGTTGGTTGTCATTGATGTCAACCCTTGAAGAAATCCCTGTAGCACAAGGTTTGGGTAATGGAACCAATATTGTTTGATGTAAAAATGACTCATTACCATATTTTCATGGTTGATAAAAAGTAAAATTGGATGAACTCCAAAGTGGTCCCCTTATGGTGAAATCCCTCTCGGGAAGACGCTTTGCAGAGTGAGAAAACCCATGCTTAATGGTGCGATAATGAGATGAAGGACAGTGAATTTGTTAGTGAAACTATCCTATATTCATAGTTCTTTTCATGCCATTTCTGGTGGTATGTGGAATGTCACATAAATCCTCACGGTTTGAGAGTTATGGCCTTATGAAGTTGGAGGACCCTCATATGTTGGCTTGAAGCCCCAAAAGGTCAAAGTAGTCAAAGTGGTTTAAGAGATTTTAGAAGGTAAATAATAAATTTAAGTGATGAGTGTACTATAATTCAAAGTGAATACAAAATAAATTATTTAAATAATAAATTTAATGGAGAAATTAGAAGTGGGTTAACCCTAAAATAAGGAAAGTGGGCAAAGTGACCTGGAAGATGTTTTTAAGGAAGTTATTTGGAGAGTATAAATAAGAGGAAAGGCTCTCTCATTTGAAATACACTTGAGAATATTGAATACCTATAGGTTTCTAAGGTAACCAAAGGATATCTGAGCTAAATTTCTGAGGAAAGTGAATAAAAGAAGGCCAAAATTCAAGGAGGGATAAATTTCTTTGATGATGCTTTCTAAGGTTTTTTTTTTTAATTATTTTTATTTTTTTCAGGTCTTCTCACCATTTTCTCAATAAAAAAATTTATAGAATGATTCAAACTATGAAATTGCTAATCCATTGAGGAAATATATCCAAGTATCTGTGGTAAAATTTTTATCTTGTGGGTCATTGTATTTTTGGAGTTACATTCCGTGGAAAATAGGGTTTTTGGCTAGTCCTGAAACTAGTAAAAAACAAGTGTTTCAGGTAAAAACATCATAACTTCTTCATAATAGATCCAAATTAAGTGATCCAAATGCATTGGTTAGATTAAATTTTATAGAATTTAGTGTAACAGTTTTAGATCGATTCAACAAATATTTTGTGCGGGGCACACTCTACAAGGTCTCTCTCTATAATAAGTCAGGATTCATCAAGATGTGCCATTTTTTCTATAACTCATTTTCTGAGAGGTTCCAAGTAGTGAAACTTGGAGGAATTGAATAAAACACACTAAAGAACATAGTATCTCAGTTTTAGATATTTATTCATTACAGGTACAAAGTTCTGATTATTTCAAGTTAGGATTGTTGACTAATCCAAAACTAGTTATAGGAGTAAAGAAAAGTTTGATGAAAATGCTAGTCTCTTATTGTTTAAAGTTAAGGAAGGTTTGCAAGTATGTGATCATATACACCAGGTCTGTTACATAGTTACAAATTGTATTTGTATGATGAAATTGATGAGGGATTTTGGTTGAGGTACAAGTTGGGTACATGGTTGAGACAAGTAGTTGATGAGATGGCACATACATGAGGTGTATAGTTGATGATGTTGGTACATATTGATGAGTAGTTGAAAAATGATTGGTACATAATTGGTACATGGTTGGATGCACTTGTTTATGGTATAGTTTGATTACAGGTTGTTTGGTACAGGTTGGTGCATGGTTGATGCACTTGTTTATGGTACAGGTTGATTACAGGTTGATGCATGGTTGTTGCATGGTTCAGGTTTATTGGTATAGGTTTAAAATGGTATATATCATAGTTATAGTTTGATAGTGATTCCATCATTCTACTTCAATTTCAGGGTGGTTGGACGAGGCAAGGATAGGTGGTTGTAGCCACCTTCTAGTTGTAGCTAGAGAACATAGGGGGTTGTAGCCTCCTGATGGTTGTAGCTAGAGAATTGGGGAGTTGGATCTTCCCTCAGGTTGTAGTCTAAGAAACTAGGGGGTTGGAACCTCCTTCCAATTGTAGCTGGAAAACAAAGGAAGTTGGTGCTTCCAATGAATGTAATTCTTCAAGACATATAAGATGAAGCATTTTGTGGTTTTCTCCCGATTTGGGTTTCCACGTAAAACATTGGTGTACTGTGTATGTGTGTGATTGTTCATTTCTTATTGCTCATTATTGAATAATAATTCTACATTGATATAACACTTGGATTATTTGGAGAAAAAGGATTATAATTACACTATTACTAATTCACCCCCCCCTCTCAGTAATCCAACAATTGGTATCAGAGTAGATTCCTTCAGAAATTAGTTTAACCACTAAAAGGTAGATCATGGAGAGTACCAACTCATATAAAAATGGAATACCACACTTTGATGGATAGAAGTATGCCTTTTGGAGCATAAGGATGAAGACATATATACAAGCACATGGGTTTGAAATTTGGCAATCAATTGTAGATGGATACACAGTACCAACAGTTCCACCAACAAATGACAAAGCAGTGAAACTTGGTCAGAATAATTCCAAAGCTACAAATACACTTTTGAATGGTCTCAGTGAAACAGTATTCACCAAAGTTTCACATTATAAATCTGCTAAAAATATTTGGGACAAGATTCAAAATATTTATGAAGGAGATACAAAAGTCAAAGCAGAAAAACTTCAAACTTACATAGGTCAATTCGAGAAACTAAAAATGAAGGAAGATGAGAATATTGCAGCCTACTTATTAAGATTTGACGAAGCAATGAATGCAATCATAGGATTGGGAGAAGAAATCGAAGAATATGTAATTGTTCAAAAGGTACTAAGATCTCTTCCTATGATATTCAACCCTAAGATATCAGCACTAGAAGAAAGATCGGATATGAAATCAATAAGCATGGACGAACTGCATGGAATCTTCAGAGCATATGAAATGAGAATTGAACAGGAAAATACATATGTAAAACAAGCAGCCTTCAAAGCATCCAAAAGATGAAATAAAAAGAAAAAGGAATAAGAAGAATATAGCAGTAGCAATGAAGTCTGGAAATATGATGAAGAAGTGGCAAACTTCATCAAAAGACTTAACAAGGGAACCAATGGTAGGTATATAGGTAAGCTTCCTTTAATTTGTTTTAATTGTGATGGTATTGGTCATTTTTCTCACAAATGTTCTCATAAGAAAAAGAGAAATGATGAAGGTTACTCAAAAGGCAAACACACATATAAAGGAAAAATAACTACAAAGAAATATTTCAAGAAAATCTTATGCATCAAAGAAGATGTCTCATCATCAGATGAAGATGAAATCAATGACAACGAGACAGGAAGAGTTATATTCATGGCAGTAAAATATTCTGACAAACAAGACTTCGAAGAAGAATATGAAGAATCTGAAGAAGGATATGAAGAAGTCAAAGATGAAATTGAAGAGGAAGAAGTTGACTATCGAGAAGAATTAATGTGTGCCATAGAAGTTTGTTGACGGGAAAAATTGACCGACCGTCGACAGGAAGAATGAATCTGGTCTGGGGTTGTCTAAGTAACCCACGTCGTTTGGTGTAACTCGTTCTGATGGGTTTAATGGCTCCGTTATCCAATCTAAAATCCAAAAAATAAAACAAAAAGAAAGGAATAACTAACTAATTCTAAAAAACTATAATATATATATATATACATACTCTCATATAACTATTTTAAATGTGCTTAAGTAGAACAAGAAAACATAAAAGTCCCATTTATGAACAACATTTACAGGTTGTAAGTTTTACTAGAAACTCACGAAATTAATGTAAAGATAATTGTTTTTGAGAATAAGATAAAGAAATCACATTCAAATGTTTGTTTTTTCTATCTATAAATCTAATAAATCATGAATTAACTAGGCTACGAAACACAGATGTACGGATAGTCAAAGATGATCTAAACTTTCTGGTTTCACTCATGCATAAATGATAGAAATTAGAAACACAAAGAAGCTAAACTGATGTTAGTTCATGAAATATATCTGGGATTCTGTGTGAATAAATAGCATCCATCTACCATGCCTATGAGATAAATCTACAATAGACTTATAGTGAAAATGTTCTGAATAAATTCATAACCTGTATTGGTAATCGAATTTTAATAACAGAATAGGTAACACAAATTAATCATCTGATCTTATGATCACAAATGATTACAATCATATAAACCTGAGTGTAACACATTCATTTCATTGTCCATTTAAATATCAAAGAGAAATCCTAAGATTAAAATCGAAGAAATGATCACAGTCTCAATATCTGGAACAATAAGTCATGAATGATATTGTAAAATAGATATCCTGAAACATAACATATCAAGAGTCTAAATCTACATGAAAATTAATATATCAAGATTAAATAAATGAAAACGTTAATGAACCAACATCTACAGTGGACTAAAGCCGAAAGTTGTACATTGTTCCATAAGTCCTGAAAATCATTCATTCATAATTGGTTCCAGGCCAAGATTCCTTTCATTTACAAAATAGAGAGCATTTAAAGAGTTTTTTTTGATATCTGAACTTCCTATCTCCTAAGATATGATCAGATCTTATAAGATCAAAGCATTACAAATATAGAGGGCCTAAAGCCACTCATGATCAAACTATATCTTCAAAAATTTATGAAAGTTTTTTTTCTATTTACAAAATAAACAAAAGGATATACTAATCAACTAGATCGAACATGTTCCATCCCATAAGATAAGCATTAGATATACCATCTCCTGAAAAATGAAATAGGAACAAGTTAGATATTTTATTAACAAATAATTACTAAATTTTATATGAAAATGACTTGGCTACAGAATCTCACGATTCTATAGCAAGTCTTATATTGGTAAAAGAAATCTAATTTTAACATAGTTTATTTAAAAAAACATGACTGTAATAAGAGGGAAAAACCATTTTACCATTTAATCAAAACATGGATCAAGATATCTCAGAATTGATTACAACCTTTACACTATCTGCATTCTTTATCACAATGTTTCCTGTCTTCTTAAGACGCTTGGTTTCTCTCTATTCATTTGCTTTGAGTTCACAATTTTCTTTTATGAGTAATTCATGATGGTTGGTGAGAGCTTTCATTCTTGCTTGTAGAATGGGGATGCCATTATAGTACCATTCAATCCAATGAAAGTAGACCTCGCGATGCACAGAAGGAGAAATCTATCGATGGATCATATAGTTGGGTGTAAGAACATCAACACTACCTATTGTTGGCCCTTGGTCGAGCTTAATACTAGTAAACCCCTTGCTATCCTCAAGACATGGTGGGAGATGGTTAACATAGTCGTATGGATGATTAGGATCCAACTTATGACAATCAGGATCTTCTTCTGTGAGAAAATCCTCAATTTTGGGATTTGAATCCTCATTGATATCGACCGTATTGATCGAGCTCAAATGAGGCTTAAATCGATTACACAGACTTCTCGAAATAAGCCGACCAACCCTTTTATTTCAGAAACCTAACACTGCTTGCTTCTGTTTTGATTATTTGTGAGGGTCTTTACTGTCTGATTTTATAGTAGGGTTAGGGACGACAATTAATTCATGCATAGGAGTTTCTATAAACTCAGAACCAACATCCTGTTGCCCATATAAAAACTGATCAGGTATTCCCTCGTCACGAGGGTTTTCCTCCAAAAATTGTGGCTTGCCACTTGAGAAATCAAAATGTTTTTCTATCATAGGATTATCCAACATAGGGGTTTCTATAGGAATTTCTGTAAAAAAACTATTTTAGGCTAAGAACCTATCCCAATCATCACCCAAGGCTGTCAAATGATGAACCAACAATATTTTAATTAGGCCATGATGAAAGAGGCTAGATTTGAGGCTCTTCTTCTTGTATCTTGTTGACATCTTGTACAGACTCCTTAGTAAATAAAACAAAACATTCATATGGAAACCTATAAAGTGCATAAGAAACCGCACATGATAAAGAAAAACTAGGCCATAACGACCTTTACAGGTTATAAACTGCTTAAGAAATGATAATAGGCCATGCCACCGAACCTTAAGCAAAGAAACATGAATACCTTTCTCACAGAAATCAATCTTTCTGGAGGTCATGAAAAGACTCCAGGGCACTTCGTCGATTTTCGAGTTCTTAAACCACTTTTGACCGGAGGATGGGAGCCCTATGGCTTCACTGATAAGCCCTTCAGTCACCTCCAATTGAATGTCTCCAACTTTCTCCCTATACCCATCAAATGTTTTGGAAAATTCCTTAGTTGCACGAAGGTTATACCCATCGAACCTCCTAATGAAAGTATCCCAACCCTAGTCTTTCAAATCCTCAACTGCATCATCATGAGACAACAACACTTGAGATCCATTTGGATCTATTCGGACAACAAGAGCCATTAAGAAAATGACCAGCCTGTAATAGGGGTGATTCAAGCTAGCTATGAGTTTATATGGTAAGAGCAAGAGAAACTAAACTGAGTGAATAGAATGGGAAGAAACCAAACAAGGAGCCTGCATGATCATAGTATAAACATCAGGTTTTTCAGTCATGAAGTTCAAGCGCTCATGGTAATGAAATATTTGAGTACAGAGCATAACAAAAAACCTTAACTCATAATGAAAGGCTTGTCAATTCATTCTGCCAGCCAAAGGTAAAGTACATGACACGATGCTTGCACATTAATTCCCATGTCATGAAATGACTATGGTCAATTTGCAAAGGGTTCAAATAGATATGTTTACAAATCATAATACAAATCAACTCTTGGTATTATATCGACATTCAAACAAACTTAAAAAGGAAAAATCATTCAAGTATTAAATAAGATGTAAGCGCAATGAACCTTTAAAAACCATGTTTTGAATAGGGATATAATATGAAATTAAGTTTCCATGCTTGATTCATGCTTTCAGTCATGAATCAAGCATGAAAATGCAAAGTAAAAAAGAATAATCAAGCATCTTTTATAATTCGATAATTACCCCCAAATAGTAATATTTATAGGATGAGGTGAAGGTAGCTACAAGAAGTGTCATTTTTCATTCAAAATAGCAAAAACATGTAGGGATGCCAATAGTGGCGACTTACTGGGAGAAGTAGTTATCTCTGAATCACCAACGAGTTCATGTTAGGAATGATTAGAATGATTAAATATTAAAGAACAGTTGAAATGAAATCAAGCATCCCAATCAAATTCCAAAACATCACACAGTCCAGCTTCAGATGTCTTTCTGTTCAAATGAAATCCAGTGACAAGTTTTAATTATGAGAGCAAGGATATTCAAGCCAATGACTCTGATACTCTTGATAGGGTCATTGCTTCTAGCAACCATCCATAGCCTCAGCATGGATGTGAATTAATCTACTCTGATGCATCTACCCTGTCCAAGAATTCTCAATTCAAAATGAAGGGAACTTACAATTAATATCAAAATTTATACCTGATAATGTTCTTGAACCTGACATTGCTTCACTTCCAGTAGGCCTATTCAGTACCTCAATGAAGTTGTCTTGGCATCATGCATGCATTTACCTATTTCCAACAAACATGTTCAGTATCTTAGTAGGTTTACAGACACTACCCACAACTCTCTAGAAATTATTTACAATTTGACATAAACTTAATGATCTTCAGAAGAGAGGGGTGATGATGAAAATTTCAGTTTTCAGAAAACTTGATATTTTTCAACTTTAATTTTTCACTTGATAACCTTCATTATGATATGAAAACAGTTTTCCGATAAGAATAAATTTTAGAGGACAGGAAGGCATACTTGAGTTGTTTTGTTTAAAAACAGGGACATCGTAAAGAGGTTTAATGATGATCGTGTCTACTCATGATCATAAAGTGAAACCAGGAAACCTACCTCAAACATAAAGTTTCTTTAGCTAGCCTATGTTTTGGCAATTTACACATTGATGCTCTAAAAAACACCTTGATTGTTACTTCATGATGAGGTATTCTAATTTCCCTTCACGAACTAAAAGGTGACACAGACATAAATTTATTTAGAAAACAATGAGAATAAGAAAAATGAAAAGAGCCAAAATCAGAAAACAAAATCAAAAGAAAAAAATATGTACAAAGGTGGATCTGGAAACATCAGGAAAAATACCTTTTGAGAGCTTATCCATTCACCGGGAAGGTGTCTAGTTGTCCCGCCAAATTGTGTAGACGAAAAGATATGGGACCTAGTTTCTCCATGATTACGAATGGTCCTAACCATAGGTTTTGGAACTTGGTGTGTTCCTCTTTTCCTTCATGAGGTTTATCCCATTTGAGAACCAGGTCTCCTACCTCAAAATTTCTATCTGAAGAAGAGTTTAAATCAAACCAACTTTTCACAATCTGCTGATGTTGATATAGCTTCTTCTTTGCCTGTTCTCTTACTTCCTCCAGTTTTAATAAGGCATTCATTTGACTTTCCAGAGGAGGGAAGACCTCTTCTTGGAATTTCTGTGATAATTGCAGAGATGGGATTAAAATATGAGGAGGTAGGAATGCTTCTAGACATAAACAAGAAAGAAAGGAGAGTTACCAACATAGGCTTTGGGAGTTACTCTATCATCCCATAGTGCATTAAACAAAGCAATGTGCCAGTTCTTGTAGTTTTTAGAAACTGTCCTCTTAATGATCTTGATCAAATTTTTGTTTCTTGATTCTACTAGGCCATTACCTTGGGGATAGTAGCTGGTAGAATATTTCAATTTAATCCCTTTTTCTAAGACGAATACATTCATATCCAGGGATGAAAAATAAGATGCATTATCAAATAATAAACATTCGAGAATACCAAATCTAGTAATGATATTCGAGTTAAGGAAAGATACTACCTAATTAGTGTTTACCACTTTCAAAGGTGCAGCTTCGAACCATCTGGTAAAATAATCCATTGTTGTAATGATATATTTATGTTTCTATGAAGAAGAAGGGTTAATTGGCCCTATGATGTTGAGACCCCATTGCTGAAAAGGTGAATCCATTGAAACAGAATGAAAAGGGAATGTTGTTCGACAACACATGTATTCCAATAGAGGAAAAACACCTTCATTAACCACTTAGATAACCAGATCAAAGATCAACACACCGATGTTTTCATGTGGTAAAACCCCTACTGGGAAACATCCACAACCCTAGCCAATGTGACCACTTGGAGCAGTTTATTAATGCAAAGAAAAAGATTACAGAGAGATTTTACAAGAGATTTTCTCATAATCGATCATCGACAAATGAGCCTCCATTCTCTTTAAATAGATATCATGGACCAATCGGGTGTTAAGCCACAGATCAATGGCTGTTAATATCGAGGAGAGTATGAACCGTTGGATCACTCTATGTCGGGAACATATCATGACCATCGAATTTCCTAACTACAAATGCATACTAATGCATACTAAATAAACACACTAGAAAACATACTTTTATCTAATGACACAATAGACCAAGTATATCCTACTAACTCCTAAGTGTCTAAATATCCTAACATCCCCCCTTAAGAATAACTTGGGATAGGATTAAAGGATTTACAATAGTGACACAATAGGAGAAGGATGGAGGCATTAGAGCCTATTCCCCCTTAATGACAACTTCCTGAACTCCTAACATAAATTGAAGTTTGGAAAACTTATCTTCTGTAAGAGAATTTGTGAAAATTTCTGCAACTTGATCTTCTGTAGGGAAAAAGAGCACTTCAATAACTTGATCATGAATGATATTTCTAATGAAGTGCATGTGTATCTCTATGTGTTTTCTACGTTGATGTTGAAATGGGTCTTTGGTGATCTTGATGGCACTCTGATTGTCACACCAAAGGCTGGTCGGATGTTGGTGCTGGAATCCAAACTCTGAAAGGATCTATCAAAGCCACAAGGCTTCCTAACTTGCATTTACCATTGCTTGGTACTCTACTTCTACTGAAGAAAGTGAAATAGCCTATTGTTTCTTACAGGCCCAAGTGACAGGTCCTGAACCAAGGTTGAAAACATAACCTGCAGTAGACTTTCAATCATCAGGGTCGCCGACCCAATCTGAATCAGTGAAACCAGCCAATAAAGGAGTTCCCCCTGAACTGTAATGTATCTCGAACTGAACTATACCACGAACATAGTGAAGTATATGTTTAGTTTCTTTCCAATGGCTTTCATGGGGTGTTTTCATATATCGGGCAACAAGATCAACAAAGGAAAGATCAAGATGGGTATGAGTCAAGTATAAGAGGCTACTAACTAATTGATAGTACAGGGTGGCATCAACTTCAAGAGAAGTAAAGGTGGAAAAAATATTGACTCTAGACTGGAAGGGAGAAGGGGTTGGTTTACAATCGTCCATGTGAAAGTGATGAAGAAGGTCACAAGCATACTTAGACTCGGAAATAAAAATTCCTTCATTGGTTTGCAAAACTTGGAGGCCAAGGAAATACTGCAAAAATCCTAAGTCTGTCATTTCAAATTTCTTCTTAAGTCCGGTTTTCACATGGTTTAAAATTTTTGAGTCACTACCAGTAAGGATAAGGTCATCAACATAAAGGACAAGGATTATGAGATGGCTTCCTACTTTCTTGGTATAGACATTAGGATCAGAATGGCATCTAGAGAATCTAGTGGCAATAAGAAATCTATCCATTTTTTCATACCAATATCGGGGAGCTTCCTTGAGACCATAAAGAGATTTCTTGAGGTGACAAACAAGGCTAGAGTCATTCTGGACATAGCCAGAAGTTTTTTCCATGTAGATTTCTTCTTGCAAATCTCTGTGCAACAAGGAATATTTAACATCCATCTGATGGACCTCCCATTTATGTGAGGTAGCAAGGGCAAGAACAAGGCAGATGGAATTCATTTTTGCTACAGGGCAAAGGTTTCATTATAGTTAATTCCTTCAACTTGGGAAAATCCTTTGGCAACTAACATAGCCTTGTGTCTTTCAACACTTCCATATGATGCATACTTAGTTTTGTAGACCCATTTGCATCTAACAAGTTTTCTTCCTTTTGGAAGAGGTACAAGATCCCAAGTATTGTTTGCCATTAAAGAACGATACTCTTCATTCATTGTTGTATCCCAATCTGGATGACCTAAATCTTCTACAAATGTATTCGGATCATGAGTTTCTAAAACTTGAGACAAAAGAGAAGAGGCTCACTAGAACTATGAATGTGTCTAATGCTGATCTGAAGGATCACTGACAAGATCACCAATTGCTTCTCGTGTTTAACGGACCCATCTAGAAAGCAATGGAGCTAGTGATGGTTCAGGTTCAAAGGACTCATCTGGAGGAGGGTGAGCAGGCGGAAGTGGATTTTCATCCTCATTGTAATCATATGAAGAAGAAACCATATCATAAGAAGGCACAAACACCGAAGATGGATCACAGGCTGAAGAAGGCACAATCACCAAATTAGGCTCGTAGGCCAAGATATTTTCATCAAATTTAACATCTCTTCTAATAATAATTTCATTACAATGTGATTGAAGAAGTCGGTAACCTTTGACATCTTCAGAATAACCAACAAATATACACTTCTAACTTTTAGGCTGCAATGCTTTTCTTTTCTCATCAAGAATGTTTGCCCATGCTATACTGCCAAATACATGGAAGTGACTTACATCTGGTTTAATTTTAGTCCAAGATTCTACCGGTGTTATATTTTTAAGAGCCATTGTGGGAGTGTGATTTACTATGTAATTTTCACAGTTGATGGGTTTTGCCCAATACTTTAGACTTAATCCCTTAGATTGGATCATACAATTATCCATTTCTTTTAATGTGTGGTTCTTTCTCTCAGCAACACCATTTTGTTGTGGTGTATATGGAACAGTGTATTGCATTTGGATTCCCTGTGTAGTGAAATAGCTTGTAAAATTATTGTTCACATATTCGCCTCCATTATCTGTTCTTAACCTTTGAATTTGATGTCCATATTTCTTTTCTACAAGGGCCTTGTAGGCCAAAAAATTGCCAAAAACTTCACTCTTGATTTTTAAGAAGTAAGCCCAAGTATGTCTGGAAAAGTCATCAATGAAAGTTAAGAAATACTTGCACCCAGAAAAAGAATGAGAAGAAAGTGGACCACACAAATCATTGTGAACAAGCTGCAAAGGACCCGAGGCGTGCCAAGAGGCACATTTGTCAAAACTATCCCAATGATGTTTTCCGAGAACACAACCAGCACAAACACCATCTCTGCATGAAACAAGAGGAAGACCAGTCACCATCTGTTGATTACATAGTTGTTGTAATGAGCAATAGTTTAGATGACCAAACCGCTCATTCCAAAGTTTGCTCAAGTCATCTGTAAGTTTTAAACATGTGAAGTAAATAAATGCATATATATTCTTAAGCAAAATAGAATTTAATCAATGGCTCATTCACATAGTACATAGAGATTTATACCATAAACCCTCAACCAGGAAAACCTTTCTTATATTCATTATATCTCGAATTTCACCATTCACCATACGATATATACAATTTTTTTAGGTATTCCGTAGATACCAAAACTCTAATCCCTTAATCCGGGATTAATTTACAAACCACTAAAAATAGCAAAAACCGCCCCCAAAAAAAATTTGGGGTGCTACCCCAGGCTACCGCCAGTTGTCGAATGTTGCACGTAACTAGGGGGGGCATACATGCCCCCCCTAGGACCCCCCTAGGAAAGTGCTCGACACACACGACACAGAAAGTGCTACACGAGGGATCGTCAGACACAGTTTTTATATTTGGCGCTCCCACACACACACATGCAAAGAATATAACACATACCCAACATTCTCCCACTTCTTGTTTTCTTTGAATCTAGGGGTCAAGGGGATTATATAGTCAACAATCCAGGGTAGAAATGCCCATTGTTACTCTACACTAGGAGAAATTTTCTGTGCTCATAGACTTTGTCAATGAATCTGCAACATTCTTCAAAGTGTCAACCTTTTCCAGCAACACCTTCCTTTCCTCAACCATGTCTCTCACAAAGTGATACTAAACATCAATATGCTTTGTCTTAAAATGATAATTAGGGTTCTTTTCCAGGAAAATTTCACTTTGACTGTCATAATATAATCTCATAGCTTGTTGTACCAACCCAATACCTGAACACAATCTTTGTAACCATACTGCTTCCTTGCTTGCATGAGTGATTGCCATGTATTCAGCTTATGTAGTTGAGAGTGCCACTACAACCTATATTTTTCTCATCCAATGAATTTCTCCTCCAAATAGGTTAAACACATACCCACTTGTAGATCTTCTACGATACATATCTCCAGCCTAGTCTGCATCAACAAATCCATGTATGTCCAACACTCTGTCCAATCCTGGTCTTCCTTGGTAGCACAATCCATAACTGGTAGTGCCACAAAGATACCTGGAGACCCTCTTTACTGTTGTCCAATGATCCTTCCCTAGTTTTGATATATACCTGCTCAAAACTCCCACTGCATGTGAAATGTTTGTTGGAAGACTGGTTGTTGTCATTGATGTCAACCCTAGTCATGGGTTTTGGAGCACAAGATTGACGAAGGTATTTGGACATAAAGGAAAATGCACATGTAGATACAACACCCATGGATATATAGTATACATAATGTTGTTTCCGGTGTTATGTGGCATGTCATGTGGATCCTCATGGTTGACGAGAAATGAATGTTTGAAGATAACAAAGTTAATTGAAGAAGGAAGTACATGTAGGCCCTGAAGATAATTAAAGAAAAGAATTATAAAATAAGAAAGCATCAAGTCGGCCCTAATGTTAAAAGGAAGTGACATAAATGGTATAAATAAACATCATTATATATTCATTTGATATAAGTTGAATTTCACAGGTAATAATAAGAAAAGAAGGCCGGATTTCAAGGGAGGATGAAGTCTTTTGGTGATGTGTTCTAAGGTATGTTATTTTCAGGTCATCTTACCATTTTTTCTATAATTTTTTTTCTAGAACGATTCATATGGTGAAATAACTATGGTATTGAGAATACATATCAAGGTACCTCTGGTAAAACTTTAAGCTCTTTACTCTCTATAATTATGGAGATACACTATGTGGAAGATAGGGTTTGTGACCAGTCCTGAAGCTAGTCAATAAACAAGTGTTCCGGGTAAAATAGTCATAACTTATTCATAGAGAATCCAAATGAAGTGGGACAAATTTTATTGGAAAGAGTACAAAATTTAGGTTCTTGTGTGAGATGATTAGAATCGGATGTTAATTATTGAGTGTGGGGCAGCCTATGTAAGTTCACTCTCCTGAATAGACCAGAATTGAATAAAGTCTACCATTCTTTCTATAACCTCTTTTTGGGGAGGATTCAAGGAGTAAAAATTGGAGGAGTTTCAGAGAATACATTGAGTAATATTATCTATAGGATTTTAGTACTCCAAGAATTGAAGAATTGCAGAAATTCAAGAAGTCTCAGGAAGCATTATCAAATTCTATGTGATGATTGGTTGATGGTGATGATTTAATGTAAAGTTTTATTATCTCTCATATATTCTTGGGTGGAAGGAAGAGGCAAGGATGGAGAGTTCAACTCTCTCTTGATATTGGAGGATTGTATATTCCTCTTGGAAGTTTATCCCTCCCTTTACATTTGGAAGCTGTAGCGACCTTTGGAAGTCATTACTTCCCTTGAACAATAACTATTGATTATTTCTCATATATTGTGCATGGTGTATTGTGGTGTATTGGTGTAACTCTTATAATATTGTTCATTGTTGATTGGATATAGTTGAATGGTTTAAGTATAAGTTGAAAAAGGTTTTAAATTGTACTTGANATTTGGAAGCTGTAGCGACCTTTGGAAGTCATTACTTCCCTTGAAAAATAACTATTGATTATTTCTCATATATTGTGCATGGTGTATTGTGGTGTATTGGTGTAACTCTTATAATATTGTTCATTGTTGATTGGATATAGTTGAATGGTTTAAGTATAAGTTGAAAAAGGTTTTAAATTGTACTTGATACTGATTCACCCCCCTCTCAACATCAACCACTGGTATCAGAGTGGGTTACCTTCAGTACAGTTTAACCACTAGAAGGAAGATCCTAAGAAGAAATGGAAGAAAAAATTCCAAATAGGATTCCACCATTTGATGGAAGAAATTTTGAATACTGGAGTAATAGAATGGAAACTTACTTGAAAGCTTCTGGGGTAGATGTTTGGTTCTCAGTTGCTTTAGGATACAATGCTTTGAAGAAACCAAAGACTGCAGCTCGGAAGGAAGCAAAAAGGAACAACAAATTGTTAATAGAAACCATTCTGGATGGATTGACAAATTCAGTGAAATCCAAGGTGGGATCATGTGCATCATCAAAAGATATTTGGGACAAGCTACAAGACATTTATGTAAGGGAAGACATGGAAGAAGAATAAGAAGAAGAAGAAGTTGAAGCAAATTACAACATCTCAAATTTCAAAGAAGAAAATAGAGGTCAATTCTTTTTCTTTAATTGTGAAGGAGTAGGCCATGTTGAATTTGAATGTCCTCATCCAAGGATTGAAATAAATGACACTGAAGAATAAAATTCCAATGAAGAAGAAGAAAATCATCAAGAAAAAATTATTCAACAAGAAGATGAGAATCTTAAAAAATTGAATCATGTTGAGATTGAAAATAGCAAGCTCAAAGACACATAAAGAAAACTAAGTGAATTGGGTAGTTCTGAAAATACAGTTGTAATCTTGATGAAACATTTAGAATACTTTGAGAAACTAAGAGAAGAAACCATTTCCTTGAGAACTCTACTCGAAGAAGAAAGAAGAATAGGAGAAGTAAGGAATGTCCAAATGATTAAGAAAGAAGAAGATTGTGAGAATATTGAACAAGAAGTTGTGTCATTGAGGAAGAGCTTAAGAAACTCTCAAGTGCCAAAATACCTAACACATCTTGGATGCATGGGTGAAAATTCATACAAAGACGATGCAAATATCAACAAGAAGGTTGAAGAAAGAGCTACACAAACAGTTGATAAGAAGTGGACTAGGCTACCAGAAAGAATGAATGATTACAAAAGAGATGAATATCCAAGAAAACCTTCTACCTTCAGGAATCAAAGAAGCTTCAATCAGTATGAAGGAAACTACAGAAGAATAGATCATGAACCCAGATGAACTACATCACAAAGAAGCCCACTTACTCCAAGGTATCAAAATTTCTTTCTTGGTCATTGTTATACTTGCAAAATGTTTGGACATAAGGCAATTAATTGCAGAATCAATGAAAGGAACACATATGCAAGAAACATGAATGGTGTAAATAGAAGATATGGAAATAATCATGGATTTGTCAACAGAAGTTATAATTCATTTTCCCCATTGATGGACAAAAATATTGCATGCTACAAATGTAATTATCTTGGTCACAAAGCACGAGATTGCAAATATATGAATGAAGATGTCCCTATGCCAACCACAATATGGAGAAGGAAAGAGATTCAAAACAATGAAGATTGTTGAATAGCATTGATCGCTGAAGAATGTAAAGAAGAAGATGAATGGTACATAAACAGTCGATGTTCTTCACACATGATCGAGGATCAATACAAATTCATCAGCTTGAAGAGAAAGGGTGGCAATGTTGCATTTGGAGATGACTCATTTGCTAAAATACTTGGAGAAGGTGTAGTAGAGCTTGGAAGAAAAAATGTAAAAGAAAAGAATGTTCTATTGGTTGAAGACTTGAATCATAATCTACTCAGTGTTAGTAAAATGTGTGATCAAGGATACACTCTTATGTTTGACTCTCGAAAATGTAAAATCAAAGAAAATAACTTAGGAAGAATGGTTGCAACTACAACAAGAAGATCAAACAACATATACATCCTAGACATGAAGAAGAGAGAGAAAATAGAAGCCACACAAAACGATTCCAAGGAATAAAAAGTCCCAAAGACCAAAAATAAGGATGAAGTATTATTGAGCGCCACATGTTTAGGGGGAGCAACCCCAAAGAAAAAGGTTACCTTTTTCCATTAAACTCATGGGGAGAAGCCATACCCTTTGCCATTGATTTCAAAGGGGAAGATAAATTGGGATCATGATGATAGGGGGAGCATGAGTGTTGCCATCAATGACAAAGGGGGAGATTGTTGCAAGATTGATTTTTGTCATTGATGTCAACCCTAGTCATGGGTTTTGGACCGCAATATTGATGAAGGTATTTGGACCGCATATACAACACCCATGGATGGATATTATACATCATGTTGTTTCTGGTGGTATGTGGCACATCACGTGGATCCTCATGGTTGAGGAGAAATGAACTTTTGAAGATGACAAAGTGAATTGAAGAAGGAAGTACATGTAGGCCCTGAAGATAATTAAAGAAAAGAATTACAAAATAAGAAAGTGTCAGGTCGACCCTAATGTTAAAAGGAAGTGACATAAATGGTATAAATAAACATCATTATACATTCATTTGATATAAGTTTAATTTTAGAGGTAATAAGAATTAAAGAAGGCTGGATTTCAAGGGAGGATGAAGTCTTTTGGTGATGTGTTATAAAGTATGTTATTTTCAGGTCATCTTACCATTTTTTCTATAAAGTTTTTTCTAGAACGATTTAGATGGTGAAATTGCTATGGTATTGAGAAGACATATCAAGGTACCTCTGATAAAAATTTCATCTTTTGATTCACTATAATTATGAAGATACACTCTATGGAAGATAGGGTTTGTGACCAGTCCTGAAGCTAGTCAATAAACAGGTGTTACAGGTAAAACAATCATAACGTCTTCATAGAGAATCCAAATGAAGTGGGAAAATTTTCATCGGAAATAGTACAGAATTTCATTTCTTGTGTGTGAGTTTCAGAATCATATGTTAATTATTGAGCGTGGGGCATTCTGTGCAAGTTCACTCTCTTGAATAGACTAGAATTGAATAAAGTCTACCATTCTTTCTATAACCTCTTTTTGGGGAGGATTCAAGGAGTGAAAATTGGAGGAGTTTCAGAGAATACATTGAGTAATATTATCTATGGGATCAGAGTACTCCAAGAATTGAAGAATTGCAGAAATTGAAGAAGTCTCAGAAAGCATTATCAAGTTCTATGTGATGATTGGTTGATGGTGATGATTTAATGTAAAGTTTTATTATCTCTCATATATCCTCGGGTGGAAGGAAGGGTCAAGGATTGTAGTAACCGTAAAAATACAAAATTTAATTGGATTTAGCATATAATTCTTTCTTATACAAAAAATAATTCAATCACCAACATATGCGTATATGATATTCGACAAAATTAAAATTTTATCCACGGCATAAGAATTAATTAACAGAATAATTAAATTACCTCTCCCTGATAATAATTCCCCCATCCATTTAGTTGTTCATTGCTAAAACTGTGTCAAACATTGCCCAAAACCATGTTTCCACCCTGCCAACTAGGACAGCTTCCTAGCTCTAGGATACCATATGGATATACTGGCCCCCGTGCCCAAAACTTCCAGCAAACCAGTGCCCCCTATACTGATCCTTTCCCCTGACTCCCCAACTCCAACTTTCTCCAGAAACTCCCCCCCAAATCCAAGAGAACCCTCCCCAAAATCCCAGTAGAATGATCCCCTTCTTCCGTAAACCCTCTTCCATAAAGCATTACCTTATCCTCATAGTTAATGCCCCTTACCCAATTATTAATGTTCCTTATCTGTTTATTAATGCTTCTTATCCCCTAGCATACGTAGATAATTTAATTAAACAATATAATTGATTAACCCTCTTAATTTAATACCCATGTCAATGAATGCAATAGGTAATTAATTAATCAAATTATAACAATTAATTAATAAATAAATATTTAACTAGTATCATTATACCAATCTTTGTTTAATTAATAACATGTTAGAAAAATTAATTACCTAATAAATTTTACTAGGGTTGTTACATACACCCACCCTTCAAGAAACTTCGTCCTGAAGTTAAGGTGTCTTATGGTACAAAGGAAAAGAAACCTGGTTCACATATTCATAACAATTAACCAACATTATCAATAAGTAAGTCAAGAAAACTCATACATACTAGTGTATATGTACAAGAAATGCATGTGTAGCTAGTACATACAAGTCTCGTGCATGTACTAATAATCAAAACT
>JASDQU010103383.1:63197-75384 GCA_032191745.1 Picea mariana | reverse complement strand
TTCCATGAAAATTGTCCAAGTGACGAGTGATTTACGAGAACAAACCCATCGATACCAAACAAATTGATTAGGTTCTAAATATAAAGAAGCAATTTGTACCTTTTTTGTATGTGGCACATTATGGAGATCAAAGAATTGCTCCATCTGAACTATCCATGTGATTGGGTCCTTGCCATCAAACTTCCTCATATCAATCTTAGTAATGTGGTTGGTCTTCAAACCAAAGTTGGAGTTTCTCCATGCTTGATTCACCTTCCTTGTGTCCTCATCATGAATTTCATGGGATGCATTTTCACTTTCAGGTGTCTTCTTTGTTACGAAATATTTCAATACTTCCATGATCTCCCCTTTTAAGCCATCCATCTTAGTATCCAACTTAGCTTCTATTGAATCCATCAACTTAGCTTCCATTGAATCCATCTTCTTTTGTAATTCATTTATGTCCCTACGCATTTCTTCACCTTCATCAAGAGTCCAGTTAGGATTTTCTGGAGACTTATTTGGTGTAGAAGGTCCCTTTTTTGGTGGCATGTTGTCCAAGAATCACTTTTCAATCTTGATTTTGAGGCGATTCTACTAGACAATATTTATTATGTTCTATCTCCCAAGTTTCATCCCTTCTGGATATGAAACTTTCTTTTAGGTAGTTCTCTGATATTTATTCTCTGCAATGCCACAGGTCTAATCAAAATTGGATGTGCCAAGTGGAATTTACGGTAACTTCCTCACAACTTGCTGATTTTTGGCCTTTTCAGGAGATCTCACTTGTATAGCATGCCCCACACAAACTAATTGATATCAAATTTTGAACCTCGTGCCCAAAATACTAAAAACTGTCCACGATCCAATGAAACTAGTCCCACTCAATTTGGATACACTAGCAAGAAGTTATGATTGTTTTACCTGGAACACCTTCTTGAGACTAGTCAATAAGACTAGTCAGATACCCTATCTTACAAAAGGTGTATCTACAAATTTAAGATGACCCAGAAGCTTAACTGTTTACCAAAGATACCTTAACAATTTCTGTAAATATCCTCCAGATTTCAGGGTCTGAAATGTTACAAAAAATGTTTTATAGTGAAAATTATGCAATGACTCATTTCAGGATGATTCCAGAACCCTATCTTGTACAGGATTTATCTCCGAAAGTATAAGGCCTCATGAGCTAAATTTTGAACCCAACGTACCTTGATCAATATAATAAATATCCTCCAATCTGTTCCTTCTAAAATGTTGCAGAAACAAATTTATAGCAAAAATTCCATGGTGTCTCAGATGTAGCAGCGAAACCCTAAGACCTTGAGCTCTGATACCATATGTTAAGAACCAAACATCAATATAGCATAGAAAAACCTCAGGAAAAGTACTCAATTCCTTGAAAAAGAGATAATTTCAGATAATAAGCCTCTTCGAGGGGGAAACCTCCTTTTACCCCAATTAAATGTTCAAGTACAAGATGATTCAAAATGAGAATGTCTCCTTGGTATATATAGAAGACTAGGAGGTATAATTACAACTAATGGCCTAGAGCCGACATAAATAAAATAACATTACTAATACAATATTCCCTAATTAAGGGGTAATGAGCCAATATTAGGGCTTAACAAAGAGGTGGAGAGTTCGGTCCAAAGAAACAAAATTTTTTGGACTACTTGCAAGACCAAAGATAGGGTATTCAAGGTCATTGTGGACAGTGGTAGCACAGATAATCTCATTTCTATGGAGATGGTAGACAAAATGGAGTTGGAGACGATTGATCATCCAAGCCCATACAGAGTTTTGTGGTTGCAAAAAGGACATCAGGTAAATTTCGCTAAACAATGTTTAGTTGAATTTAAGATAGGAGGATATAATGATAAGATATTGTGTGATGTCATTCCCATGGATGTTTGTCATCTATTGTTGGGTAGACTGTGGCAATATGACAAGAATTTGATTCATGATGGGAGAATGAACACATACACCCTAGAGAAGAATGGGAGAACTCACATGTTGCTTCCAATCAAACATAAAAAGGTGAAACCTGAAGTAAACAACATTGTACTTCTCATGAGTGGGAAGGAACTTCTTACAAAGGTTAAGAAGAAGGAGGAACCGCAATTCATTGTGGTCAGAAAGCCAAAGATTGTTTTAACCAGCACAAGGATAGATCATTTACTAGAAGAGGTTCAGGAACTACTAGAAGAGTTCGCTAACATAGTAGTGGATGAACTACCTCGTTCGTTGCCACCAATCAGAAGTGTGATTCATCATATTGATCTCATACCTGGAGCTATTTTTCCAAACAAAGCAACGTACAGATTGACACCGCAAGAGAATGACAAGGTCAAAAGACAGGTCCAGGATCTGTTGGACAAAGGTTTGATCAGAGAAAGCTTGAGTCCATGTGTTGTACCGACAGTGCTCAGTCCTAAGAAAGATGGAGGCTGGAGGATGTGTACTGACTCGAGGGAGATCAACAAGATAACCATCAGGTACAAATTTCCATTGCCAAGGATGGATGATTTGATGGATTGATTGAGTGGAGCAAATTTTTTTTCGAAGATTGATTTGAAAAGTGGATATCATCATATTTGTATGAGAGAAGGTGATGAATGGAAGACAGCCTTCAAGAATAAAGAAGGGTTGTATGAATGGATTGTTCTGCCATTTAGCTTAACAAATGCGCCAAGTACTTTCATGAGGTTGATGAATGAAGTTCTCAAGGATTTCATCAGAAAAATTGTTATCGTATATCTTGATGATATATTGACTTTCAGCAGAATAGAGGCAGAACATCTGAAACATTTGGCCACAGTGATGGAGAGGCTACAACAGGAGAAGTTGCTGATAAATATGAAGAAGTCCTCATTCATGAAGATGGAGCTTATTTATTTGGGTTTTGTTATTTCTGCAGACAAGTTGAGGATGGATCCAGATAAGGTGGAGGTAATTAAGAATTGGCCATCACCGAAGAATATCTTTGAGGTGAGAAGTTTTCACGGATTGGCTAGTTTCTACCGAAAGTTCATTAGGAATTTCAGTGGAATTAGTGCACCGATGAGGACACAGTGAAGAAGAGACACAAGTCTTTTCACTAGACAAAAGAGGCTGAGAAAAGCTTCAAATTGTTGAAAAGGAAGATTATGGAACAACCAATCTTGGTGTTTCCTGATTTCCAAAAGACGTTTCAGGTGAAATGTGATGCTAGTGGATATGCAATAGGGGCAGTCTTGAGTCAAGAAGACAGGCCGATGGCGTATTTCAGAGAGAAGCTAAATGAAGAGAAAGTGAAATACTCCATGTATGACAAGGAGTTCTATGCTATTATCCAAGCACTAAAGAAATGGAGACATTACTTAATTCCCAAGGAATTTGTCTTATATAGTGACAATAATGCATTGCAATTTGTGACTCAACAGGAGAAGTTGAATCAAAGACATGTTAAATGGGTTGAATACATGCAGAACTTTACTTTTGTAATTAAGCATATTTCTGGAATTGCTAACAAAGTTGTTGATGCTTTTAGCAGGAAATGTTTGTTGTTGCAGGAGTTCAAAGTCAAAACATTGGGTTTTGATGATCTCCAGGACATATACAAAGATGATATAGATTTTAAGGAAGCATATAAAGTAGTTGAGAATCCAATTCTCAGGGGTTGAAGTCAATGGACAGAATACATGATCCAGGAAGGATTACTGTTTAAGGGTAATCAACTTTGTATTCCAAAATGCTCCATGAGGGAGAATTTGCTGAAGGAGAAACATAGTGGAGGATTGGCCGGACATTTCGGTCATGAAAAGATGTTTGAAAAGTTGAATGAGTCATATTTTTGGCTAGGGATGCAAGCAGATGTCAAGATATTTGTGGAAAGATGCAGAATTTGCCAGCATTCAAAGGGAAAAAGGCAGAATGCAGGTTTCTATCAACTGTTACCCATACCTGACAGGCCGTGGGATGCAATTAGCATGGACTTCTTATTGGGGTTGCCAAGAATGCAAAGAGGGTTTGACTCAATATTTGTGGTGGTAGATAGATTTTCCAAAATGGCACACTTCATACCATGTCAGAAAACCAATGACGCAACTCACATTGCGAATCTGTTTTTCAAAGAGGTCATTCGACTTCACGGCTTACCAAGGAGTATTGTTTTGGATCAAGACAATAAGTTCGTAGGACACTTCTGGAGAACCTTATGGAAGAAGCTGGGAACAAACTTGTCGTTTAGTTCAGCTTATCATCCTCAGACGGATGAATAGACAAAAGTCGTGAACAGAAGTCTAGGAGACTTGCTGAGGAGCTTGGTGACAGAACACCACGGCCAGTGGGACAACATATTACCACAGGCGGAGTTTGCTTACAATGATTCAATTAATAGAAGAAAGGGGCAGATTCCATTTCAGATTGTCTATGGCATACATCCGAGAGGAATTTCTAAGCTGAGGGGTTTAGAACAGGTTGTGACTAGAAGTGCTAGTGCAGAAGATTTCACCGAAGAAATGAAGGAACTTCACAGTTAGGTGAAGGAGCGACTGTAGAACTCGAACCAGGAGTATAAATGAAGAGCAGATCAACACAGGAGACAACTTCAATTTGAGGTTGGTGATTTGATCCTTGCACATTTGAGAAAGGAAAGGTTCCCGAGAGGAACATATAATAAACTGAAAATGAAGAAGATCGGGCCATGTAGGGTCTTGAAGAAAATTGGGGCAAATGCTTATGAGATTGAATTACCTGATGGAATCAGAATTTCTCTGATATTCAACGTCTCAGATTTGTACCCATACAAAGCAGAGGAAGCAGGAACAAGTGATGAACAACCAGAGGTTCAGTGGACTAAACAGATGCCAGTTGTAGAGAAGTCGCAGATGGAAATCATACTGGACAAAAGAGTTAGCAAGAAAACCAGGAGAAAGGAATACTTTGAATACTTGGTCAAGTGGAACGACCATCCAGTTGAAGATACCAACTGGGAAAATGAAGTAGAGATTCAGAAGCATGGAAAGACCATGCGAGAGATCATGGACAGGAGCCCATGACAATTTTCAAGCGAGGGAGTATGATGCAGGAGCATCGCTAACTTCAAGCAAGCGTGGGGCACACACCAGCACATGTTGGCATGTGATAAAATTGTTTGAACATTTTTGAAGAAGATGCTCCAAACATGAATGAAACAATTAAGGAAGGGTGTACTTCTTGATTATAATCAGACCTTGAGCGTCCCGCTCTCATCTAAAGTAGATGAAGGCATTTATGATACTTAATGTTAGTAGATAGCTTTGAATTCTTGGATTAGACATTTTTAGGAGTAGAGGGAAAATGGATATAGACACCCTCATTTGTATCATTGTAACATTAGCAAGAGAGAAGATAATCAATTGAAGAGAGCATAGAGAAGAAGCAAAGAGCTGTGTAGAATTCCATGTACAAAAGTTCTAGATTAATACAAAGAGCTTTGATTCAGATTCATGGGGTTGTAATATTCTCTGTGTATGCATTATTGAATGTTGTGCTCATGAATGTTTTACTCTTTTTGTCATGCATTTGTTGTTTATGCTATGTGTGTATGATTTCTCGTTAAATGTCTAAAATCTAAGAGAGAGAGTAAGGGAAATGAGTTTCAATTGTTTCTCTATCTGAGCAAGAGTTCTTGCAAGGAGTGCAGTTGAATTTGTCTGCAAGGAGTGCATTGACAAAAGTTTAGAGTTTTATCTCTGAAATCTCAGATAGGATAGCTTTTGTTCTCATTTCCTCAGAATTGCAGTTAGGCACAGGAGTCGTGCAAGGGTGCGCAGGTAGAGTGAAGTTTCAGGGGTTTGTAACCTAAATGACTTGTTGAGAGACTGTTGCTCTAGGGAGTGCGCCGAGTCAAGGTGTTCAACACTTGAAGTGTTTGAAGGTCTGCTGCAAGGAGTGCGAGCAGGAGTTTTCTAAAAGACTCGAAGAAGTGGAAAAGCTCAGAAGGGTTCAAACCTTCGAAATCATCGAAGGGAAGTAAGAGGCTAAGTGACTTGAAGAGTTGAAAGGAGGTTTTGAAAATTTGTGTTGTAGGTGGTTAAAGTTATGTAGTGGAACACTTTGTCAAATTCGCAGAAGTTCTCAGAAGGGAGAACGGACGGTCGGAATTCTCTGTGGAGAACTCGCGAAGTCCCGCGAGCCGTCAGATCTGACAAAGAAGCAAGGAGGTCACGGGACGTTTCAAAAGCGTAAGCCTAGAAGAGATCAGGACCATAGGATCCAAGTCGACGAAGGCCATTGTGTCACCCGTGAAATCGCATTTTCAGGGTTTCGTGAGTTGAAGGGTCAAAGACTTGGTATCAAATTCCATGAAGTTGTGAAAGGCGAAGCAGCGAAGTGGAGAAGACACGTGCATCTGTGGGGCCATAGAAGCCAGTAAGGTGGACAGGTGCTGAACTGTTGACTTGGAGGTCAATTGTATTGACCACTTTGGAGTTTCGTAAGTTGAAGTCCCGAAATCTTTGTGTTAGAACTCACAAAATCGTGAGGTGCAAAGTCCCAAAATGGCAGGAATTATCTAGTTGTGGGACCAGCGTGAGAACTAGATTGAAGTTGACATTTCAAAAATTTGGGAAGTAGAGAATCGGGATTTTGGGGTTCATGGAATAGAGTTGCATGACATTGCAACTCGCGAACTCGCGAAAGCCGAAAAGTCGAAGTTGATATCGGGTTTCGGTATTTCGGGGGTCGAGGAGATGAGTTATATGACATCGCAACACCCAAAATCATGATAAGGAGAAATCCAAGATCAACAAGGAAAAGGTCAAGTGTTGATTTTTTTCGGGTTTTGGTGATTTAAGAGACAAGGTGCTTGTCTACCGGATTCGCGAAATCACGAAGTCCGATCTCCCGAAGTACAAAGGGGGGAAACTTCTCAAGGTTATTTGTGGGTGTAGATTTCCCGAAAGGGAAATAGAAGAGCCAATTGGTAAGAGCTCTTCGGGCCAGTAGAAGAAGGAAGATCCTGTGAGCATGGACTTCTGACCTATGGGTTGGGAGGCTGCATCAGCAAGGATGGAGAGTTCAAATCTCTCTTGATATTGGAGTATTGTATCTTTCTCTTGGAGGTTTATCCCTCCCATTACATTTGGAAGCTGGAGCTACCTTTGGAAGTCATTACTTCCCTTGAAAAATAACTATTGATTATTTCTCATATATTGTGCATGGTGTATTGTGGTGTATTGGTGTAACTCTTATAATATTGTTCATTTCTCATTGGATATATTTGAATAGTTTAAGTATAAGTTGAAAAAGGTTTTAAATTGTACTTGATATCGATTCACCCCCCTCTCAGTATCAACACATCCAACCTATCTCAATACAATTATACTCATGTGTATATATACTTTCTCATGAGTGCTCATAGGAGTCTCTCCCAACTACCCCTCATTATTATATTATTTCCTCTAACTACCTAGTGGGCCTATTCCATGGTTATGGAAACATCATGTTCATTATCCCCTTGGGTACCTCCCTAGGTACCCCATATTATCCTCCCTAGGTCAATTACACCTAGCATGGGAAATGACATGATATGAAAATATGTAAATGGCGGTGATGGACATAGATAGATGTCAACATAGTCCATGCAATCCATATGTAGTGGGGGAAAGACATGTTGACATAGATCTACCTAAGGATGTAGTATTGAATTTGGTTGTTAAACAATGGCTAGGGATGACTAGGACATAGGGAGTTTTCCGACAATGGTGAGAATAATGGCTATAGATATAGAAAAGGGCACAGTGGTGATTGGTTATGCTACAATAGGTTAAACAAGGTGGTGGGATCCTTCCTAGGAGGGGTTCGAGAAGTTTCGCCATATATTGAGGGGGAGGGAAGTGGGGTCACTAAAAGTGGGTGAAGGAGGTTACACAACTTTAGGAGTATAGGACAAATATGGGGAGTGGAATGAACATTCACATCACAAAGTATGTATGGGGGTGAGGGGAATCTATGTTTGAGCATCAATTTTTCCTATAGATAGGTCTATGTTTGAGCCAAGGTAAGTGGTTCTCCCATATTTTTTATTATTTCCCCTATATTTATTTTGTGTGTGGGACCTAGTTGGTGGGGTTGGTGTTTGAGTCATCTCTAGGGTATTAGATGGAATTACACTCAAAGGTCAAATAAGCCAGAAGACTAAGTTGATTGGTGCTATAGTGGAAATCCTAAGGTTGGGAAGAAAATATACCAAACATGTATCCCGAGGGTTAGCTTGGGAAGGGAAAGTGTGGCCATTATGGGGGTTGCAACTATGCCAAGTTGTGGAAAGAGAGGGTATCTATGAGATAGGAATCCTTGGATATACATTCTTATAAAGAGTGTACCCGCTAGAGGAGGGATGGTCCTCACCCAATGATGGTGAGAAGGTGGATATACCATGAGATTTTATAGTCATACAAAGCATGGATTCATGAGAAGATGGAGCAATGAACATTTCTCAAGAAATATTAGGTAGGTCATAAACTTACATAATGGTACACATAGGAGAAGATATTATGTGCAGGATTTGAGAGGGTGCACCATGATATGCCTTAATTTGGGTGGAGTCTTTGAAGAAGTCAGGGTCGTTCTTGGTGTAAGATAGAAGGTGTGGGGTAGCTCGAATGGTGGGGAAAATGTTATTGAGATCGGTAGGTGGCATGGGCTTGTAATACATAAGTTGTTCCAAATTAATGATCTTTCCATTGTGGGGGAATATCATCACACATAACACCAAGGAGGTTATTTCATTCATTTCATTCATATAGTTGCATCCAAGGACATTGTTGTAATTGAGCAGAGCATTGATAACTTCTATGTCAATCAAGATGAAATTTCTCACTAGTTCAACTAGGATATTTTGAAAAAGACCTTCAGGTTGGGAACATCATCCATTGTCAGTAAGGAGCATGATGGTGGATGGGATAAATTCTAGGGATCCCTAATTATGTTAAACCATGATGGACATGACATAGGTAGAAGCATGTTTGTCGATGATACAACGATACATGATAAGGTGTTTTATTGTGATATTTATTTGAAATGCAATTAATGGGGGAGACTTGGCTTAGATTTTTTTAAGTTAAAGGTCATCAAGATTGAATTTTATGAATCAATAGTGCCTGAGGTTGATAGGAAGGAATTCCACTGAGAAGGGGAGGTTTGAAAAACCTTGAGTGATAACATTGTAGTAGGTGACTATTCCAAGCCATGGATGATACTATAGCATTATGCATCCCTTTCATGTGGCTTATGTGTAGTTTGGCATAAAGGCACCTTTTATACATGTGGTGTAGAGTGGACATTAGGGAGATGGATTTTGCAACGTACCATTGGTTGTTGGTTGGTTATTATCATGCTCAAGCACATCATATGTCCAGTTGTGAGTCTATATGTGAATTTCCATTGAGTTCATGTAAATGCTTTGAAAAGAAGGGCTTTATATTTGTGAAGAACTAGAAGTTTGAGATGAGGTGGGGGTCTCCTATTGGTTAGTGACTGCTCATTGCTAGGGGATGGGGTTTTGCAACACAAATGATTGTGTAGAATTAATGGTGACCTTTATGAGTTTTATTATTCTCTTATGGGGGAGTAGTACTTGAATTACCAGATAATGTCTTTAATATGTGAAATTTATCTATTTTTTAGCAATGATAGGTATAATTCCCATATTGGCCACAAAGCGTAGAAGGGAATTTTGTTTGGAGTTGGTTATTATTTCCTTGCTTAGGTGTATTGTTTTGGTTACAATTTTGATTCTCATTTTTGGCATTAGGATTTCCCAATCATTAGTAGTATAATTGGAACCCTTATCCTAGGATCTTATTCTTGTTCTTATTGTTATTGGGCCCTTAGTTTTGATGAAGGACATGTTGGTAACTCAGTAGATAGAGAAATATAAATTATGCCACTTGGAATGAAGGCCATTAACAAGAATAAAGAGTATCATGGATGTTGGGAGATAAGACCCAATGAATTAGATGTGACTTTAGGTGATTGAAGAGTAGAGTGGTAGAAGACTGAAGACATGTGGTAGAAGCCATAAAATATATCAATTGGTTCATGAATAAATAATTGGGAGTAAGCTAATAGGTTTTTGAGTTGAATGATTCCTCGCACCTTTGAGAATGATAGTATAAATGTAAAGGCTTCATCCTAATTGGAGGTTGGACAATATATTTATATGAGTTGAGTAGAGGATGTTAGATATTGTGTCATGTTTTAAATATAGTCTTCTAATGTAGCCTAGTTAATGAAGGATTTTTATGTAATAATGATGTATTGGATCATGCTAGATATGAATGGAATGAGACCCCCTTTTCAATTTTTTGTTTCCTTTATGTTGCATGGTGATGATGTTCTTATTTATGTTCTTTGTATATTTCATTAAATGATAACCTTATATTTTTATAGATATTGTGTGTTTATACTTAGATGAATGATGAACAAGATGGTAATGTTCTATAGTTGAATGGGTAGAAGGAGGTTGTAATATGGTGTTAATAGATCTATTGTGGTAATTACTATCTAAGTGTAGTTATTGGGATGGGAAATGATGGTGTTAGTCACACTGTTTGAGCCATACACAACCCTTTATGTCTCAATAAACCACCTTGGGTGAAACCTTCCCCTTTATGGAGATTGAAAATGCCATCGCCTAGACTACACCGAACCCCTTGTTGGAAACAGATGTAGACCTAAGTATCAAATTGAGCCAAAAAATGGCTCCACTGTTGGGACCCTATCATGATGTGTGTGGCATTTTAATAGTATAGTTGTTACATTGACCTAGGGATAAATGGAAGACTAGTGGTTTAGACAGGTTAATGATTTTGTAAGATAGTATGCTACCAGTCATAAATCTACTTTGTTGCATAATGACCACAATACCTATCAAATGTTTTCGGTTGAATATCTAGTGTTTATATTCAAATGGTTTAGTAGATTGAGGGATAACCCATGAATTTAGTAGAAAAAGAGGAGGGAGATCTAATGGAACATTTATAATCTGGTTGCTTTGTAGAGATTTGATCACGAAGTCACCAGAGCCATCAAATTTTAGGTTAAAATAAAAATAAAGTGTTATATTTTTGAACTTGTAGTTGAGTTCCGCTAAAATTTATGATCAGAATAATAGTTGGTAAAGGAAATCATGACTTGAGTGAATATTTTTTCCGTAGAGGAAGACTATATTCATTTTGAATCGCCATTCATGGCAATGTAAACACTTGCACTCGAGGATGACCTAGGATGAAATTGGTTGGAATGCGTAGTTGTGTTTGAATTTTTTTTTTTTATTGATTTCAAAGACAGGGGAAGCCTACAAATGTCCAAGATAAATATTAAAATCCTACATATGTCCAAGATACATATTGCAAGATGGATATTGTTGAAAGTATTATTTTTGTATTTTCGATGGTTATTTTGGATACCCTATCTTTGAATAAAGTTTTACCCTACATACCTATCTCAAATGGGAGAATAAGTTATGTTTTTTGAAATATTATTTTGAGACCTTTCCAACAGTATATGGCATTCTCTCTAACTCCCCAAGAATGAGGAGATATTAACTTTTTAGTCTGACAACCCAACCAGACAATTGAGGTTGGTTCAACTAGTCTTTACAAGTTGGCCATAAAAGTGGGGAAAGAGTTATTATAAATACGAGACATATGTGTGCATTTGTAGTGAAACCAAGAAAGAGATCATGTCTTAGGTGCACAAAATTGTGTTGGAAATACTAAAACAACTGAGAGGGGGGGTGAATCAGTTGTTTATAAGCTTAAACAATTTTATACTTTTTAAATAATTATTAATATTTCTTCATGTGTCATCAAGAAACATACAACATATGGACAGTAAGAGTAAAGATCATCAGTCACACATAAAATACACACAGAGACAGATTTTCATGAGGAAACCCATAAAGGGAGAAAACCTCTTCTTCTTCGAAATGATAGGCAGTCTTTTTCTGTTCTGTACATCATTTACAATTGAGAACCAACTCAATGTGAGGCTGCTACCTCAGTCTTACAAGCTGCAACTTGTTTGAGAGCTCCAACTCTCTGATTTCTCTAGCACCCACTAGAAGGAAGCACCAACTCCCTGATTATTCCAGCACCAACTGGATGGAAGCACCAACTTCCTGATTATTCCAGCACCAACTGGATGGAAGCACCAACTTCCAGTTACACAGGCTCCA
>JASDQU010103383.1:2829-35149 GCA_032191745.1 Picea mariana | reverse complement strand
GCCATTGTCATTTTAAGCCATTTTTTTTAAGTTTTTATCCCTGCTTAAGAAACTCTTTCTAGTTCATTAAATTGAATGATATATACAGTTTTTTTTTTTAAGTTTTACATTTTAGTTCTAGGTAGGCATTTAAGGCTCCAGCTTCTGAACTTTATCTTTGATACCATTATGTAAGGACCTAATTTTAAATTAAGCCCAAAAATACTCATAAATTTAAATATGAAAAAAATTACTTCTAATTAATTTCTTTCGTTCATCATATAAGTAGCAGAAATTCATATAAGCAGCATAAATATAAATAACAACATGCTAATAATTTTAAATAACCATTACATATTCATGAGAATGCGTAAAACAAATATGAAAATTAAAATTCCTTGGTTTGATGCTAACCTTCTGCTTGTCTTATTGACCTTCCTGCTGCTGCCTTGCCCAGCTTGAAGCCACGGACCAACTCTACCCAAACCGTGTTTCCACCCCGCCAACTAGGATAGCTTCCTAGCTCCAGGATACCATATGGATATCCTGGTCCCCCGTGCCCAAAACCCCCAGCAAACCGGTGCCCCCTGTACTAATCCTTCCCGACTACAGAACTCAACTCCCGTGAGCAAATCCAAGAGAACCCTCCAAAAATGATCCCCCCCCAAAAAAAGTAGAATGATAATCCCCCTTCTTTCGTAAACCTCCTCCACTCATATCCCTCCTTCACTGCCCTTTCTCCTCATTTATTTCCTTATCTATACATTCATTACCTTATCCACATAGTTAATGCCTTACCCTATTATTTAATGTTTCCTTATCCTTATTTTTAATTCTTCTTATCCGCTAGTATACGTAGATCATTTAATTAAACAATTAAATTCATTAACCCTCTTAATTTATTACCCTGTTCATTCAACGCAATAGGTAATTAAATATTTAATTAATTAATTATTCAAAATTATAACAATTAAATTAATTAATAAATATTTAATTAATATTATTATGCCAATCTTTGTTTAGTTAATAACATGTTAGAAAAATTAATTACCTAATAAATTTTACTTTATAATCCCTAAGCATATATTCAACTAGGGTTGTTACAAGCACAGTAAGAAAAGTACAACAGAACTTAAAAGAGGTGCAGGACAGACAAAAAGTTATGCGGACCGAAAAAGAAGACACCTGGAATTTCAAGTGGGAGACCATGTCTATTTAAAATTCAAATCCTGAAAAATTTCACTAAATCTAGGGAACTATGCCAAGTAGGCACCCAGGTTTTGTGGCCCTTTTATAGATCTTAGCTTGAATTGGACGTGTAGCATACCAACTTACACTTCCTGCCAATCTAAAACTCCATAATTTATTTCATGTTTCTTTGTTAAAGAATTATGTTCATGACCCTACCCATATGATCAATTAGAATTGGTGCAGCTGGAACCAGAAGGAGAGTTCCAAGAGGAACCTTGTGCATTCTGGACAGGAGAGAAATAGCACTTCAAAACAGATTCGTCACCCAGGTAAAAGTGCAATGGAAGCATTTTATCCCTGAGGAGGCCACTTGGGAATTGGAGGGAGACTTGAAGAAATCTCATCCAATATTGTTCCAAGAAAGGAACAAACACTGAGGATAGTGTTTTATTGAAGGGGGAAAGAATGTAACATCCCCCAAAATAAATTGTTTTTAAATCTGAAATTGCTTAGGAAATTATTTCCATTTTTAGTAAATTCGAAATTGGAAAATTATTGTCATTTATGGCAATTCTGAATTCGAATTTATTTAATTGTAATTGATGATTATGATTTTTGGGCAGAAATCTAATTTGACACAACTAACTATTTCACTACGACACTTGTATGAAACAAAATATTTTATATTTATTGTTGATGGACAAATGGAACAACCATGTTAAAAACAGTTGACCATGACTCCATGAGAGGGGAACATGTTGGAACTACCTCAGATATGAATGTGACTAGTGGTAAATCAAGAATTTGGCCATTGGCAGCCCCTGAAAATCAGGGATTTGGAAAGCTACAAAAATTCCCAAGGGGAAAAAGACCTAGGCACAATTGCTTTTGGATATATAGCATATGGGAGGAGGCAGGACATTGTCTATTATGCTGGGGGGAAGAAATGGTCTCTTGTTGTTATGAACACTGATTTCTCACTGTGATGCAAGAAGAAGTTACATAAATTGAAGTACTTTTGTTGAGGAGGAGTTATGAGTTCGCCCTCATGGATTCATGGTTAAGCTAGGGGGTGAATGGGACAACTGAATTGGTTGTTCCATTCTAAGGTTAGGAGGAACTTGGTTGTCCCATTTGTTGTTCAACAATTATTCAGATATTTCTATCTAATCCTTCTCTATTCAAATGTTATTTGGAATTATTAGCTGATAGGATTTCATTTGTTTAAATATGAATGAGCTACTCTGTTTTATTAAATTATGAAGGAATGAAGTGAAATATAGGATAAACCATTCAAGTTTAGTTGTAACCGTCGAGCAAACCTTTCTAAGTATATTCGCTGGAATGAAATCAAATTATGGAAATGTATTAGGAATTATAGTTGTGTTAAATAAAATACTATTTCATTATATTGTGTTAGAAATCCCTACCATATCGGTGAACCATATACATCTGGTTATTTCCATTTTCAAGTAAAATTTAGGCTCTGTGAATACTATTCTAGAAGTAAATTAGAGATCAAAAACTTCTACAGGGTCATCCCTTAATTTGACACGAATTGCCCTACCAATTTAATCACTCATGGAATTGCTTACATACAATAGGAAGTAACTATGTATATAGATATATGTGTGTGTGTGTGTGTGTGTGTGTGTGTGTGTGTGTGTGTGTGTGTGTGTGTGTGTGTGTGTGTGTGTGTAAATAACTACACAAAACTACAAGATCCATTCTCAATTTCTAGTGTATGCATATCCAACAGGTGTTAAAAATATAACGGAAGATAAACCGTCTAACTAGTCATAAATACATTTATGGAAATGAATGATAGAAAGCGAATAGTCTAACTACTCATAAATACATTTTTGGAAATGAATGATAGAAAGAKAACAATCTAACCACTCATAAACACATTTCTGGAAAATGAAATAATGAGAAGTGAACAACCTAACTAGTCATAGATGAATTTCTGGAAATGAAATGATGGAAAGAAAATAGTTTGTCTAGTCACAAATGAAGACCTRGAAAGGAAAATACTATAAGGGAAAATGAATAGGCTAGCAGATCGCATACAAAATCCTGAAATAAAATGATACAGTAGTAAATTAATTGAAATGAAGAGTATACACCATGGAATCATATATTTTCGATACACATAGACCTACTGCAGTAATAATTGAAAAAGCCAAAGATACCGGATTAAAAAAGAAATCATTTGAATTTCTCTACAGGATCCAAAGTAAAACCGGAAAGAGTCAAGACGAAATTATTGTTCACAGATACGTGTTGCTATTCATTCCAGAAATATTTATATAACATATCTATTGTTCTGAAAGAAGGGACTGTTCATATTTCCATCTAAAAAGAAACTATACAACTTGAATAATGATACAACCATGTTCAATATATACCATTCATTTATTTTACACAATAATAAGGTTTTGATCCTTATGCCCTTCCATTAAAATTGGAGATATAGAGTTAAAAGAATAGGCTATCATTATGAATGAACATTTTCACCCACAATGATAGCTTTCTAGTTTTAGAATCGTATCAATGCTTAGAAACCTAGGCCACTCCTTTAAGAGAGACTAAATGAAACCTAAATACCTTTTGTGTGTATGGCAGGGGCCTATATCCAGGACTATGCATGGTCAAAGTCCCTGCAAGGAAACACAAATCAATATTAGTATTACTCAACAGAAGTAAGATGAGTGTAACTTTCAATTTTTATGATTAATGACAGGAAAAGTTTATACAAAGTTGCACTTAACTTGTGAATTGGAGACCTGGTATCTTTTCCCTGTCGTGGTTTGGTTGTGAAGACGTCCCAGGCTGAAGGGGAGGGTGGTCCAAGAACTTCCTGATGGGTATCCTCACAACAACAGGGTCCCATCATTAGGATTGGTTACCAAAACACATAAATCAAACTCTTCAGGAAATGAAATAAACAAATAACATTAACATTGAAAATTTGAACTGCATGGGTCACACAGTGCGAGTAGGCCGAATGCATTACTCAAAATTTATACATAGAGTGAAATGTTATATGTTAATGATGTCATCAAAATATAACATGGACCTACTATCTATGTTGAAGACGATGTTTTTCGTCAAATTTTAAGTACAGATTTAACATCCTTGCCAAATTTACCAGGCTTCAAATGGTGTTTTACCACACACAGACAACGATAATAATAATATGAAATACCTTAACCCAATAATTTATCATAGACTCAAATATTTGTATCCTACACGATATTCCTTAACGAATTGTTCGGGACACGGAATACCCACATTATATTATATATTGAATGGAAATACAAAAAATCCTTTAAAAGCATTACAGTCGTACGAGTCATCTAGTGGCCTATTAGAATCTAACGAATGGTGGAATCCCAAGAAAAATGCTATGTAACATGTAATACATAGTGTGGGTTCTACCCTACCAGATTAACTTCTGTACTAGAACTCCTACTCGTCTCACTGAAGCTAAATACCAAGTAACAACACATAATGGTAAGGGTAACCCATAAAAGAAAATAGAGGGACAATGAAAAAACCCCATAAGTAAATGCAATGATGTTAACCCTTGCTAAAATGCCTATGCGAGATTGTGGAAACCAGAAACAAAAAAAGAGAGGTAGAAATAAGGTTCTGAAAGGATTTGGAATAAAACAACAGTGAATTCTACTTACCCAGGAGTGAGAATAGTCTAGGAAGTTACGAGGAGAATAACGATAATGGGGAAAACTTTCACTAAAATTCATAATAAGAATTATAGTACAAAGGGTTTCTTCCACTGTAATGAAACCCCAAGGTTTCCATACAACTATTAGAATACAGGAGCATCGTGAATTACCAAGGCAGTCAGGTAGAGATGCCTGGTTCTGCTGGGTAAATCCTCCAAGTCATCGATCTCCCTCGCTGAGAAAAAACGTAGAGCTAATTCAGAAAACTTCACAAATGACGAAAGAAACTCATATATCCCTGAAGAACCCTTACTACACAGAGTAAATGTTGATGGTACAAAGGTTGGCTCTAGCCATGTGATGGCGTAGATATGGCACAATCATATTGGACGAAGGGACAAGTGATAACCATCGAGTTTCACACTCGTAGGGTCTCCATTAATGGTCAGTTCAGAGGTTTAAATCACACCTCACAAGAAACCTTCCTTTCACACTAAGAGGTGCAAAGTAAAGGACAGTCCATTCATGATACAACAAATTGGACCATCGAACTCTAACTGCTATCATTTAGTTAAGGCAGGGTTAAACAATTTGTGAGGGTTACACTTGTATCAAACCTTCATGTTAATACTAATCGGCCAGTAATCACAGGTGAATCATTCGATATATTTGGTCATGTGAACTAATTTCAAATACCTTATGTTAATCCAAAACTTTTTTCTTTAAGGGTGCGCACTCCCGACCCCTTTGTAAAGTGAATACAACCTATGGTTTATGATTCATATTTCGAAAAGTCAAGTGAGGTTTCCCTTGCGCGCAAGCATGGAAACCTTAGGGAAGAGTATAGAATTTGTGTTTTTCCTAAGTCTAATACAACATAGATATATGAGTATTAGAATAATAGTAGGATTGAAGGGTTGAAAAGTGATGGATGTTAGAATTTAGAGATCATTCGTATGGGAGTTCTGTGCAGTAAGAGTTAAGTTGCAGTAGAAATGTTCGTGATGTGATTGTTCATCTTCTATAGCCAGAACATAAGAATCTCACAGAAATTAACAATTAACAATGATGATAAATACCTACTTCTCTTATCTACAAGTCTAGAATAAATTGAAGATTAATGTTGCTCATAATTGTTTTTTATTTTTTATTCTGGAAAATTTGGGGTACATTAGAGAGCCCTCTCATTTGTCATTCCCTTAGTGATTACTCCAGAGTGGCTAAAGCCAATCATTCTCCCGCACATGATCCTTTACCCTCCTCTGGTTACTACCTTTCAAATTCTTCTACCTAGGGCTCTCATTTTCATTGTAATGGTGCTGGCCGAAACCATTCCACTTGAGATTCATCTCGGTTAAACTGGATAAAAAAGTGTTGGAAGACTAGGGTTGATAAACTTAGTTGTGTTCTTGGTCGAGATATATCTTTGTACATGGTTTTAGGTCTCTCAAATAAATCACTTGCTGAAAAAAATTTGTATGCCAGGATGAGTATGCGCCAGCTAACCGAATGGATGATCTCCTACTAGAAACCCATACTTGGCTATTGCCCCCGGTTCAGTCTTCTCTCTAATCACTAGTTGGTGTTCCACTTTCTCTCTGAAAGTGACCTTCTGCTCATACTGGATTCTGATAAATTGTGAAGCAAAGAGAAATGCATAGAGAAAAGAATAGAACAGTATATTGAAATGTATGAAGAAGTACTAAACGTGCAGAACCTGTTACAATGCAAGATGGTTGAGCTAAATATGCTCAAGCAAGACAAAAATAGAAAGTACAACTATCCAGTACAGCTGGCAGTGTACAGTTAGATTGTTGAGGGTACAATATATTTAACACTCCCTCTTAGACTCAATAGTTACAATCATCAGCACTGACTATGCCTAAGTGTTGTCTCTGAAAATCAAAAACTGACTTTCCTAGTGGATTTGTGAAGATATCAGCAAGATGATCTCGAGAACCACAAAATTGTAGTGCAATATCCCCATTATTGACTAGCTCGCGTATGAAATGAAACCGAGTGTCAATGTGTTTACTTTTCTTGTGAAACACATGGTTCTTAGATAATGCAATTGCTGATGTATTGTCACAGAAAATAGGAGTTTGATCATTTTCTGTTTGTGACATGTCTTTCAATAATCTTCTCAGCCATACAGCTTGACATGAAGCTGAGGTAGCAACTACATACTCTGCCTCTGCAGAAGATATGGATACAATTGGTTGCTTCTTCGATGCCCATGAAATCAGGTTTGTGCCCAGTTGAAAAACATATCCAGATGTGCTTTTCCTGTCATCTAGGCTGCCTGCAAAGTCATTATCTATGTAACCATAAAGTTGATTACAATCAGATGTAGTGTACCATAAACCAAAATTTATTGTTCCTGCTACATATCTCAAAATTCATTTTGCCATTCTCCAATGAGAATCTTTTGGTGATTCCATGAATCTGGAAACAAGGTTGGCTGCATACATAATGTCAGGCCTAGTTGCTATAAGATACAATAAACTGCCTACTAAACTTTTGTATAAAGTAGAATCCACAGTAGGACCTTCATCTTTCTTGCTCAACTTTGTGCCTAAAGGGATGGGGGTTTCTGCTGGATTGCATCCTTCCATGCGAAACCGTTTGATGATGTATGCTGCATACTTTTGCTGATAGCCAAAAATGCCTTTGGCTGATTGATGAACCTCAATGCCTAAAAAATATTTCATTATGCCAAGATCTGTCATCTCAAACTCAGATTGCATGGCCTGTTTGAAATCTGTTAGCTCTAGATTTCCTGTGTAAATCATGTCATCAACATATAAACATACAATTAGTATTTTATTGTGCTGATTTGTTTTGGTATAAAGTGTGGGTTCATTTTGACTTCTGTTGAAACCACTTTTGATCAGGTAAGTGTCAATTCTGTTGTACCAAACTCTTGGATCTTTCTTTAAGCCATACAAGGCTTTCTTCAACTGATACACTTTGGCTGGGTGCTCTTAGACTTCAAATCCAGGTGGTTGATCGACATAAACTTCTTCTTCTAAGAAACCATTTAGGAATGCTGACTTGACATACATTTGGTATACTTTCCATTTGTGTTGTGCTTCTATGGCCAATAGAGTTCTGATAGTGTCTAACCTTGCTACTGGAGCAAAAGTTTCACCATAATCAGTACCTGATTTTTGTGAGAATCCTTTGGCTACAAGTCTTGCCTTGTGTTTTTCAATCTTCCCTTTTTCATTGAGTTTAGTTTTGTAAACCCACTTGACACCAATACTCTTCTTGTGTCTTGGCAAATCAACAATATCCCATGTCTTGTTCTTCTCAATGGAGTCAATTTCTTGGTTCATGGCTTGAACCCAATGTGGCTCCTTGGTTGCTTCCTTAAAGGATGTAGGTTGACATGACATTAAAGCAAAAGGATCATGTTGCTCAAAGTCATCCAACTATTGATGGATTTCTCTCAAACTTCGAATTCTCTGATTCTTTGGTTCAAAGAATGATTCTCTGCTAGAAGTTGAGTTATCCTGTGAGTTATCTGGTTTCTCTTGTACCTGTAGTCTTGGAAGAGAAGTTTGAGGTACTTGTTGTTCTGAATTTTCTTTGTTTTCAGAACTTGGCAGCAATGGATTTTGACTGTCCACTTGCTGATTTTCTGAATCATTCCAGAATTGGTTTTCCAAAAATTGTACATCTCTGTTGAGAATTAATTTCTTGGTGATTGGATTGTAAAGCCTGTAAGCTTTAGATGTTTCACTGTATCCAGTGAAAATACATTTTTCACTTCTGTCATCAAGCTTCTTCCTTAATTCGGAAGGTATGTGTGCATATGCTATGCATCCAAATGTCCTTAGAGGAGCTACATTGAGCTTTGTTCCACTCCATGCTTCTTGGGGAACTTTCATCTGTAGACTGGTGGTTGGTGATCTGTTCAAAAGATAAACTGAGCATGCTACTACTTCAGACCAAAAAGTATTTGACATACATTTCTCTTTGAGAAGTGCTCTTGCCATATTCATGATGGTCTGATTTTTTCTTTCAGCCACTCCATTCTGCTGTGGATTATACCTTGTTGTTGCTTGCATGATGATGCCTTGAGATTTGCAGAAATTTGCAAATTCTCTGGAGTTGTATTCTCCTCCTCCATCTGACCTGAGTACTTTGAGAAATTTACCACTCTGTTTTTCATCTTCTGCTTTGAATTCTTTGAATTTTGTAAATGTTTCAGACTTGTGTCTGAGAAAATAGATCCATATTTTCCTGCTGAAATCATCAATAAATGTTAGAAAGTAAAAACTACCACCTATTGACTCTGTTTGCAATGGTCCACATAGGTCAGTGTGAACTAGTTGAAGATGTTGTTTGGCTTTATTGGAAGACTGTGGAAAACTAGTTCTCTTATGTTTTCCAAGTATGCAAGACTCACATGGGGGAATTTGCTCTTTAAAAATAGGTAGACCTTTGACCATGGAGTTTTTCTGAAGAAGACTTAGACTCTGAAATGGTAGATGTCCAAATCTTGTATGCCAAACCATTGTTTCATTCAGGGTTGATGCACTATGTGCATAAGGTTGACTCAGATTTGCAATTCCAAGGGTAAGGGGAAACATCCTATTTGGAGTCATATAGATTTCAAAAATCAATTTTCTGCTGGGTTTTCTATCATAGATTTTGCAAGATGCTCCCTCAAAAAGTACCTTATATCCTTTTTCAATGAGTTGTCCTACACTTAACAAGTTATGTTTCAAGTCTGGAACATGATAGACATTACATATGTCTTTATTTACATTCTGTTTAGTAAGAATAGGAATAGTTCCTTTTCCTTGAACTTTGACTAAATGATCATTTCCAAGTGTAATATCAGATGAGATTGAATAATCAAGGCATGAAAGTAATTCTTTGTTACCTGTCATGTGATTGCTGCATACACTGTCCAACAACCAGAGATCTTGAGGTTGTTGTTTAGTATTGTGGCATGAGAGAAACATACCTCTTGAGGTGTCTCCCATATGATTTGACACATGTGCTCTGCCTGAGATCTGATCTGCTTGCTTCTTCCTGCACTCAGATTCATAGTGCCCATACTTTTTGTATTAATAGCATTGTATGCTAGTTTTGTCATTAGACCTTCTCCCTCTGCCTCTTTGAGGCTGGAAATTCTGATGTTGATATTGTTGTTGATTTCTTTGACCTTGGAAATTCTGATTTGGATATTGTTGTCTGTTCCCTCCACTGGTATGAGGGTTACCTTGATTGTTCCCTCTTCCTCTACTTCTTTCTCTTCCTTTCCCTCTTCTAAATGAGAATTGAGTTTGGAAGGCATTGAAGATTGACTCATCTGTGAGATGTAGTCTGGTCTCATGTGTCACCAGAGAACCAATTAACTCATCTGTTGAAAATCTTGACAGATCCTTGGATTCAAGGATGGATGTAACAACCATTTCAAATTTCTTGGGTAAACTTCTGAGGATTTTGTCAACAATTCGTTGATCAGTGATTGTTTCACCAATGAGTCTGATCTAGTTCACGATTCCCATGACTCTGGTCATGAACTGATCTACAGTTTCGGACTCTGTCATCCTTAGAGTCTCGAATTGTGTCCACAAGGTCTGCAGTTTAACTGTTTTGACCCTGTCATTTCCTTGGTAGGAAGATTTGAGGATGTCCCTGGCCTGTTTGGAAGTACCAACGCCTGTGATTTTCGAGAAAATCGAATCATCCAAAGAGTTCTGAATCCAGAATTTCGCTTTGTTTTCTTTGGTCCTCAGAGTTGCCTGAGCAATTATCTGTGCATTTGTCATGGCAGTGAGGGCGGCTGGATCTGGTTCCACATATCCAAGATCCACTGGTTCCCAGCACTTTTGTGCTTGCAAGAACGACCTCATTCGAAGATACCAAAATTCGTAATTCTTACCAAGAAGAATCGAACCCTGAGTTGGGCCTAGATTGCTAGACGATGCCATGATTTTTTAATTAAAAAAAATTGCAGAAGTACAAAGGAAAATTTTGTATTTACCTCCGAACGGTGAAACGCCAATTTGTCGATGGCTGATGGGAGCTTATCGGGCTTGAATTGGCCCTTGGTCTCCTTTCAATGTGACCACGCATCTTTCTTTTAAAGTGCTACGGGCTTTTCCCGTTGTTTGCCTTTCAAAATGCCAAAACGCGAAAATTCACCTTTGGACTTTTCAACGGTCCAGATCGTGCTGTGATCTGACGGTCCAGATCTTATCAGGATATCGCGAATCGAGATTTCGCAAGTTCTGATGTTGAGCTCTTCTGTCTCCTCGATTCCCCGATCTCCGATTTACCAATGGTGCGTTCCTTTTGGGAATTTCCCGATTGCTCTGATCTCTGTCATGCGTCCCAGCAGATGGACGGTCGTGCTCTCTCCTTGCGATTTCATTATTTGATGTGTCCCAGACGTCTCATCTCCAGGATCCAAGAAATGTTGATGCGCCGATTGACTCGTTTGATGAGATGACGTCAGCTGGGCCCCGCAAATGGAGGGTTCCTCCTGTCAGGATTTCAGACTTCGCGGTTTCAAAGTGCACGAGATCTTTGTTCTTAGGATTTGCGATTTTCCGAATCCCGATATGCCGATAACCCTTTCCTTGTCGGAACTTTTCCCGAGTCCCCAGATTTACGCCACGCGTCTGGGAGAGATGGACGGTCCTGATTCCTCCTCGGGATATCACGACTTGCGATGCTCCATTGACACAATTGTGTCTGTCAAATTGAAACCCCGAATGCCGAAATGCCGATGGGTGCTACGATGTTTGCCACGTGTCCAGACAAACGGACGGTTGAGAGCTTATCGCTATATCGCGTATCGCGATTTCGCGAGTTGCGAAGTCCTATTGCAATGGTCTTAGAAAACCCTGAACTCTGAAATGGCAATGGAGTGTTGGCTTGAATATGCCGCCACCTGTCCTCTGAGATGGATGGCTCACAAGTCTTCTCGGGATTTCGTGTATCAGAGTTTTGGATTGCAAATAACCTTTGCTCATCCAACTCCCGATTCTCAATTTTGCGATGTGATGAGGATCGATGGCTCACGATCTTTCCTCTCCAATGGTCCAGATGATGTCGGGACTTCGTGACTTCACAAGTCAAAAAAATCTCCGGTGCACTTCAAATGACTAAACATCGTGCACCTTCTTGCTGATCTACCGGCTGTCGAGCCTTTGCACAAGATTTGACGGCTGAAATGCTTTCGCCTTTTCCGTGCTCTCCTCGTCCCTTTTGAACTGGTTTCCCGTCTTAGATCCGTTCATAGGATGACTCTTATGGCCAACAATGGCTATTCCTTGCGTGTTTGACGCGATCTTTCTCGAATTTGACGGAATTTTCTCCTGCGGTAGAAAAAAATTGTGAATCTTTCAAAGATTAACAGAATTTCACGAATTATTTGTTTACTGCTTCAATCTTTAACATATGTGAGAAAAATTTTCAAGTTCTTTAAAATTTCTCACCTCCTCCATCTTTTCTTCATCAATCTTTGACGATTCTTGAAAAGATTACAATAATCTTTAGGGTTTCTTCTCTCTCGGTCTCTACTTCCTCGTTCTTTCGAGCGTAGTACGCTCTACAACCTTGTGTGAGTTTCTTACGGCAATCTTTAGAGAGTATTACAAACATCTCTCCAAGCCTTGTGAAAAGTCTGTGTCGCGTGCTCTCAAGATCTGTGAAGCTCTGTACTGTGAGGATCATGTTGCTCTCCCGACTGTGTGAAGAGGCTTACTGCTGAAGCTCTAATACCATGATAAATTGTGAAGCAAAGAGAAATGCAGAGAGAAAAGAATAGAAAAGTATATTGAAATGTATGAAGAAGTACTAAACGTACAGAACCTGTTACAATGCAAGATGGTTGAGCTAAATATGCTCAAGCAAGACAAAAATAGAAAGTACAACTGTCCAGTATAGCTGGCAGTGTACAGTCAGACTGTTGAGGGTACAATATATTTAATAGATTCACCCTGTATTTTTTTCAAAGGAGTTCTTATGATGAAAATATGGTGGCCAGGATTCAACCCGCTTCTGAGAATTTCAGAAAAATATGCTTCTCGATTCTCTTACCAAACTTTCTGTTCGAGTACTGGTCCATTCGAGTATTCAAAGAGATAGAAAATTCAATTGGTAATTTTATTTATTTAGATGAAATGAGGCTCTGAAAACATAATAAAATATTAACTTGGCTCCTGGTTGAATTGGATCTGGAAAATTGCCTTCCGGATTCAATTGATATCACCATCGGGGAAGTTCGATTCCTGCAATCAGTTATCTTCTGGAAGGAGCCATTTAGATGCCACAGATGCTAGCAAACGGGGCATCTTAGGACAAGTCGTCTGACTTCTATGGAGCACCCTAAGAGCTTCAATTCCTCGGTAACTACTTGTGCCTCTATTAAATCTCTCGATGTTGGCCCTCTCGATAGCGAGTCTTTTATAGGAAAGATGTTCATTTTATTCCCCTTTTTTTTCAATAATCTCTCCTCGGCCGAATTAGATTATCTGAAGGTTAATGAAAATTGGGTGCTCTAAATATTCGGATATTTCTGGAGAATCCTCATGAAAAATATTGAGAAACAGGAAGGTTCATGTGCTTTGCGTTCCTTGGGAGGTGAGTTACTCAGACCAGAAGCTTTTCAAAATTCCTCCCCTTCTGATGTTGATCCCCTGGAAATTACGCCACTCTTTGTTTTCGAGCCGGTTAGAAACCTTCCTAGTGTTTCTTCTCCTTTAAAGACTGTCTTTGCTTCATGTGCTTCCTTCTTTTCGTTTTCTCCCCTAGTTTCTTCATTACCTAAAGATCCTACTGTTTGTTCACTCTCACATTTTCCTAACTTTGTTCACACACTACAACCTAAGCCTTTAGAAGTCTCTAACCACACATCTCTTCTCCCCTCTACTACCCTTCATTCAAATGTCACTCTCAGAAAAAAAACCAGAGTCGGGCTCCCAAATATTCCTCCCGGAGCAACAAAGGGAGGCCTAGCCTCTTTTATTTATCTTGATTTTCTTCCTTCATATTGTCCTTCGCCCTCCATCCTTCCTTCTTCCTTGGAACCTGACATTGTTTTTCCCACATCTTCGGCCCTTAGAGAAGTCTAGTCGATTCCCCATGTTACCTTTTGATCATTTTATCACTGAATATCTGTGCGTTTCGAGGACCACTTAAAATTTCCTCCATTAAAGTGCATTTTTCCCAAATTAACCCCGATATCATTTTCATACAAGAAACTTTAGTAAAAAGAGACAAAGCTATCAAATTCTTCTTATAATGCATTTCCTCATGGAATGTTATGGTAGTGGACCCTTGTGGATGATCTGGAGGTTTATTGAGTGGTTGGAATAGATCCATTGTTGAGCTTACTTCTCTTGACACCCTTGCACGTATCTATCTGTAAGGAAGGACTAAACAGACATCATATTTGATCAAATTGCTAAACTATTATGCTCCCTATAAGGATAGGGAATTATTCTGTAATCTTATTTTACAGTCTGGATTATTGAGCGAAGAAGGAATAATTGTTGGTGGTGATCTAAATTTCACACTATCATGAAGGGAGGTTTGGGGGGCCTCTTCCAGAGTAGATCCACTCTAAGAATATGTCACAACTCTCTTGCATACATCTGGGTTGGTTGATGTTCATCCATCCAAACTTTCCCCCACTTAGTGGAATGGAAGAACAGGGGCAGATGGTATAGAACATAGGTTGGACACATTCCTTGTTGATGAATCACTACTCATTTTCAATTACAAGTTATGATCATGGGTAATCATCTCTACAATCTCATATCGAATTTGATATGCCTCCAATTGGAATCTTATGCTCAAAAATATTCACCTCCTTTCAAATTTCAAATTTAATGCAACTTGGGTCATTGATCAAGATTTCTCTCTCCTAATTAAACAAATTTGGAACTTTATGAGTATTTGGTCAGAATCCTCTTCTAATATACTTATGTGTTCTAAATTAAAGTATTTGAAAAAAACTGTGATCTGTTGGCAGAGAGACAAGAAAGTTCAACTACAGTCGGAAATGCTACATATTGATTCCATGATCGTTGAAATATTTGATAAGTGTTTGTCTCAGTCCTTTGATCAAGTTGACCTAGACATTCTAAAAAATATGAAACAACAAAAAGAAAATATTTTGGATATTGAAGAATGTTAGATTTAAATCAATTCTAAAATATGCGGAATAAAACTCTTCAAAAGAATCGAAATTTAGATGCCAAAATGGATCATACCTCCGGCCATTGATGCTACTTGAGTTTGACTAATTGTTGCAGAAGTTTTCCCGGTTCCACACTAATTTTTCTTTCTGTATGGCACTTCCAAGCTCTTCTCACTCTGATTGATGGTGTAAGATTGAAGGAAATTGATTGAATGAATTAAGAAATCTTCGGGACCAAAACAAAATCTTTATAGCCAAGCTTCCATCAAGCTTATGTTGGCTAACTGTTAACTGTTCCACATATCTAGGTAGAGAACCGTATGGAGTAATGGACCATTCCAGAAGCTCCCAAATGAGAAAACGGATCCATTTGGTTTCCAAATGAGCTGTGGTAGTTGAGTAACAGTTCGGGTTGGTTTCCGAATGAACTATTGGTGGTTTAAACAGTTAAGGGAAATACGGTTCTGGTTGGTCGAATGAGCTAACACGGATGGTTTCGGTTGGTCGAATGAGCTCCAGCGGTTAAGGGAGATTACATTCTCCAACTTGTTCCATACTTCCAATCTTAATGTCTCATCTTAAAACCTATTGATAATCTGTATTAAGTAATAGATACATGAATCATGGCGATAATTCCTCTTATGACGAGTATTATCTTCCATGTATTACTATGTATTTATTTCTTTTATAATTTATGTGGCAACAATTTCTTAATGAATAAACCTTATGTTTATTCCTGGTCCTACACGATGAATTCTCTCAAATCAAATTAAGGTGCACATAAATATGAGGAAAACATTGCAATAATTAAGAATTTCATTAAAATAACATTGTCCATACAATGAGAAACTACATAATGGAACCAAGTCCCATATTCATTACATGCTCCTTGAATTTAAACGGTGGCATGCCCTTAGTCAAAGGATCGGCGATCATTAACTCAGTGCTGACATGCTCAATGACCACTTTCTTTTCTTTAACACATTCCCTTATGGATAAATACTTAATGTCGATGTGTTTATTTTGACTCCCACTTTTGTTGTTTTTAGCCACAAAAACAACAGCTGAATTGTCACAGTACATTCTCAATGTCTTGGAGATAGAATCCATAATTCTAAGCCTAGAAATGAATCTCTTAATCCATACACCATGTAAAGTATCCTCAAAACAAGAGACAAACTCGGCTTTCATAGTGGAAGTGGCAATCAAGGTATGCTTGGCACTCCTCCATGATACAGCTCCACTGGCCATCATAAAAATGTATCCCGATGTTGATTTATGTGAATCAACACATCCAACAAAGTCATAATCTGAGTAGCCAATTACTTCCAAATTGTTCGTCCGTCTATACATAAGCATGCAGTTTTTGGTTCCTTAAAGGCACCTCATTACTTTCTTTGCAGCTCTCCAGTGGTCTATACCTGGATTATTCTGATATCGTCCCAACATTCCCACAACAAATGCAATGTTGGGTCTAGTGCAGACCTGAGCATACATTAGGCTTCCGACAGCAGAAGCATATGGAATGTTCTTCATCTGTTCTCTTTCAAAATCGTTCTTTGGGCATTGGTTCAAATTGAACCTATCACTCTTCACAATGGGAGCTATACTTGGTGAACAATCCTTCACCCGAAATCTCTCTAAAATTTTATTAATATAGGTTTCTCGAGATAGACCCAAGATGCCTCGAAATCTGTCTCTATGGATATTAATTCCAATGACATAATATGCCTCACCCATATCCTTCATATCAAAATTTTTAGAGAGGAATTGTTTCACCTCATACAACAAACCCTTATCATTGGTTGCTAGCAAAATGTCATCCACATATAAAACAAGAAAACAAATTTTACTCCCACTAACTTTCAGTTATATACATTGATCCATAATGTTTTCTACAAAATCGAGAGAAGAAATTATATTATGGAATTTCAAATACCATTGGCGGGATGCTTGCTTTAAACCATATAAGGATTTCTTGAGTTTGAAAACCAATTGTTCACCATCACTAGAGGGGAATCCTTCAGGTCGTTTCATGTAAATTTCCTCCTCTAGATCTCCATTGAGAAATGTCGTTTTCACATCCATTTGTTGCAACTCCAAGTCGAAATGGGCTACTAATGTTATAACTACACGCAATGAATCTTTCTTAGATACAGGAGAGAAAGTCTCTGTGTAGTCGATTCCTTCTTTTTGAGTGAATCCTTTAGCAACAAGTCTTGCCTTGTATCTCTCAATGTTGCCCAATGAGTCTTTCTTTATGTTAAAGACCCATTTACATCCAATGGATTTTTCACCATTAGGCAACTCAACAAGATCCCAAACTTTGTTATTCTTTATATAATTCATCTCTTCCTTCATGGCATCGCACCATAATTCTGATTCTTTGCAACTAATGGCTTGTGAAAAGGATTCGGGATCATTTTTGGCTCCAATGTTATAGTCATATTCTTGCAGATACACAACATAATCATCAGGAATTGTTGATCTCTTTGTTCTAGTAGATATTCTTAATGTTGTACCACCATGTTCCTGAGAAGTATGTGGTTCAACTCGTTGTTCAAAAGTTCTTGAAAACTCTTGAATTATGTGATCTACTGGAATGTCGTCAGCAGCTTGTGGAACTTCAACAATTGGTTGTTCGACACCAGTTTGTACTTGAGGGATGCTGTGAACAATAACCAATCTATCACTTGGGGTGGAAGGTTGAGATTCTAAATGATCCTTCTCAGAAACTATGTTCCTAGTTTGATCACTCCCACTGTTCAATTCATTTTCAAGAAACTTTGCATTTCTTGATTCCACAATCTTAGTGCTATGAGATGGACAATAAAATCTGTAACCTTTAGAACTTTTATCCTATCCAATGAAATACCCACTAATGTTCCTTGGGTCCATCTTCTTCTCTTGTGGATTATATATTCTCACTTCAGACAAGCATCCCCAAACGTGCATATGTCGCAAACTCGGTTTCCAACCTTTCCATAATTCAAATGGAATTTTAGGAACAGCCTTGGTTGGAACTCGGTTTAATATATACACTGTCATCTTAAGTGCTTCAATCCATAAGAATTTAGGAATATTGGAGTTGCTAAGCATACTCTGGACCATGTCCAATAATTTTTGGTTTCTTCTTTCTGCTACACCATTCTGGTCGGGTGAACCAGGCATGGTGTATTGGGCAACAATCCCATGCTCTTGAAGAAATTTTGTGAATGGTCGAGGTGCCTGTCCATATTCTGTGTATCTACCATAATATTATCCACCTCTATCTAATCTCACGATCTTAATTTCCTTGCCGCATTGTTTCTCTACTTCAGCCTTAAAGATTTTAAAGGCATCTAATGCTTCATTCTTATTATGAAGCATGTAGAGATACATATATCATGAGTAATCATCTATAAAAGAGATGAAGTATCTCTGACCATGTGAGTCCATGTATGGACTACATATATCAGTATGTATGATCTCTAATATGCCCGAACTCCTATTGGAACCTTTCTTTGACTTGTTGGTTTGCTTTCCTTTTATGTAATCCACACAAGTCTCAAAATCAATAAAATCTGGAGTATTAAGTACCCCTTCATTTACCAATATTTTAATTCTTTCTATGGAGATATGACCTAGTCTCTGGTGCCATAATTTAGAGGAATCATCATTAATAACACATCTTTTAGTGCCAGTGTTAACATGCATTGAATCATAAATGACATTGTTTTGTAAATTAATGCAATAAAGACCATCAGACAAAATAGCATTCCCAACACAATCAGATTTATAAAGTAAACTGAAATATATTTCTGAAAAGTTGAAGGAATATCCAAAAGATACAAGCCTTGAAACTGAAATCAAGTTTCTAGAAAAACTTGGAACATAAAAGGTCTTTTCTAATTCTAAAACAAAACCACTACTTAAAGTTAAATAGCATGTCCCTATAGCTTCCACATGTGAGCCCATCTTGTTTCTTGATAAGATGCTTTTCTCACTTCCCACTGGCTTCCTTAGGTTTTGCAAACCCTGCAAGGAATTCAAAATGTGAATTTTTGATCCATAACCAATCCACCAGGTGTTAATATTGACATTGACCATATTAGATTCATAACAAATGAATTAGATTGCATTACCTTTGTCTGCAAGCCATTTCTGAAATTTGGCGCATTCCTTTTTCATGTGTCCTTTCTTTTTATAGAAGAAACACTTGGAATTCTTCTTGATATTAGCTTGGGGAGGTACTTTACCTTTCCCTTTCTTATTGTCTTGATATTTTCCTTTTCCATGCATTGCCAACATTGCACTTTCTCCCAGTTCCATCACCAGTCGCTCTTCCTCTTGAACACACATGGTCATGAGTTCATTAATTGATCATTTATCCTTATGTGTGTTGTATGAGATTTTGAAGGGTCCGTATTGGTGCGGAAGGGTGTTCAGGATGTAGTGCACCAGGAAAGACTCTGATATTTCAACCTCGAGTTTCTTCAATTGAGCCACAGTGTCCCTCATTTGCATGATCTTCTCACGCACACCTTTCACACTGGTGAGCCTTAGGGATGAGAAATTCATTATTAGGGTTCTTTCTAGTTCCTTGTCTGAAGTGACGAATTGATCATCAATGGATTTCAACAAGTCTCAGACCTTTTCATGCTGATCAACGAAACCACGAATACCAGCTGAAATTTTAGTCTTAATGAACATCATGCTTGGGCGATTAGATCGCTCCCATCGCTCATAAAGTGTGATGTCCACTGTAGTGCTGGTATTAGTGAGTGTTGGTGGTTTATCTTTCCTAATAGCATAATCTATGTCCATCCACCCCAAACGAAGGAGAACTCTCTCCTTCCAGACCTTATAGTTATCTCCCTTAAGTTCAGGGATATCGCAACGAATTTCAGAGAAATTGCAGGTTGTACAACTGCATAAAATTAAAGATTACGTGCTTATGTTAAAATTGAGGCCAACAAAAAATAAAATAAAATTTCATGCTTTACCAATGTAAATTCATGCTTAAATTTGAATCTAATGACATAAAAATTGCATGTGGGCTAAATTTCCAATTCAAGCAGATTCAATTATTCTATCATAGATTTGAACTTTATGATAAAACTATTAATTCATAATTCCTGTGGGTAAGTTATGAATAATTTAATATTTTATCCTAATTAATTATATAAATATAATAAAAATTCTTGTGGGATAAAATTTATTATATTTAGTATAATTAATTACAATTTATGTCTAAATATTCCTTATGTGATCCTAATCAATCATAAGATATAATATTATTTAATTAGAGATGTTGTGGCTATTCTATAATCAATTAAAAATTATATGGATCACTAGACATTAATTCTCTTATGCATAAAGTTAAGTTGATATGAGAATAATTATAAATTGCATAAATAAAACTACATGGACAGATTATGCATCACCAATTGATCCCAAAACTATGATTTAAGCAGTATCCATGAAAGTTTCTAGTTGAGCATTTCAGAAGTATTAGACGTAATGGAAAGGTTTGCAAACATTGTTATTGTAACGTGTTTGCTGGCTTTATTGCCACTGAGCACAACAAAGACTAACCCTAGAAAACCCATGGTGTCTGCTTCCTACATATTTGGAGACTCCACTGCAGATCTCGGCAACAATAATGGACTTGCAACGATTTTCAAAACCATCTTTCCTCCATATGGAAGAGATTTTGCGGATCAAAAACCTACTGGTCGATTTACTAATGGAAAATTAGTAACAAATATATTATGCATGATTCGAAGGAATAACTTTAGCAATCTATAGAATAAAATCATATGATAGCTTCGTTGTAATGTTAAACATAGAAAGGGATAGTAATATGAATTCTGGTATAGTTTCTCTTAAATCAACAATATAGCAATGAAGCATTAGTCTGACGCTATCACACAACAATGCAATGAAACTTCTCGAGATAGAATAAACCTGTCTTTCTCCAAAACACCAAGGCAAAGATAAAATCTACTCTGATACCAAATGTTAGATTTAAATCGATTCTATAATATGCGGAATAGAAATCTTCAAAAGAATTGAAATTTAGATGCCAAAATGGATCATACCTCTGGCCATTGATGCTGCTTGAGTTTGATTAATTGCTGCAGAAGTTTTCCCAGTTCCACACTAATTTTGCTTTCTGTATGGCACTTCCAAGCTCTGCTCACTCTAATTGATGGTGTAAGACTGAAGGAAATTGATTGAATGGATTAAGAAATCTTGGGGACCAAAATGAAATCTTTATAGCCAAGCTTCCATCAAGCTTCTGTTGGCTAATTGTTAACTCTTCTACATATCTAGGTAGAGAACCGTATGGAGTAATGGACCATTCCAGAATCTCCAAAATGAGAAAACAATTCCAGTCGATTTCCAAATGAGCTGTGGCAGTTGAGTAACAGTTAGGTTTGGTTTCTGAATGAACTGTCAATGGTTTAAACAGTTAAGGGAAATACAGTTCCAGTTGGTCGAATGAGCTGACGACGGATGGTTTCAGTTGGTCGAATGAGCTCTGGTGGTTAAGGGAGCTTACAAGTTGACCTAGACATTCTAAAAAATATGAAACAACAAAAAAAAAATATTTTGGATATTGAAGAAAATACTTGGCGACTTAAAAGTACAACCATATGGATAAACAGTGGAGACAAAAATACTAAGTTTTGTCATAAATTTTCCAATATGAGAAGGACACAGAATTCAATATGGGATATTGAACATGAGTGAGGGAATATTCACACATCAGATTGAGTTATAAAAAATATTTCTATGGATCACTTCAAAGCTCAATTCAGAGCCATCGAGGTCGAGGATACACGTTACCAACTCAAGGTACTTGAACAACTTCCTAAATTTTTCAGCAACTCTTATTGTGTAGAGATTGGTGAAGTTGTTACTATTGAAGAAGTTAGAGAAACAGTTTTCAAAATACCCAAGGACAAAATCCGAGGCCCTAATGGTTGGACTGAAGAACTATTTCAATCTTTTTTTGAGATTTTGGGGAACAATCTCCATTCAGCATTAGATGAATCTAGAGTGTCTGGATTTATTATGGGAACACTTAATGCCACCTTATTTGCGCTAATTCCCAAAGTTAATAACACGAGAAATTTTCATGATATTAGACCAATCGCTCTATGTAACTTTGTATACAAAGTTATATAAAAAATTATTTCTTCAAGGATTAAAGCAAAGTTAGCGGAGTGTATTTCTCATGAACAATTTGGCTTCTTGAAGGATCAATTAATTTTTGATGCAGTTGGTATAGCTCAAGAATGCTTACATTATGTCAAGACAAAAAAACTTAGTACCATTATCCTTAAGTTGGATTTGAAAAAATATTATGATAAGGTAAGATGGAATTTTATTAGGTTATTGTTACATCAGATTGGATTAAGTTGGGAGATATTCTAGTGGATCATGGCCTATATTTATATAGTTAATATGGAAGTTTTAATAAATGCCCCCCCAAAGATTTCTTCTGAAATCATAGGGGTCTAAGATAGGGTTTTCCCTTATATCCTCTTTTGTTCCTCCTTGTTGTAGAATGTCTCAATAGATTATTGAGGAAAGTTGTTGAAGAAGGTTCCTTTCACGATCTTAAAGTTGCCTCCACCAACTTAGTGACTCATCTACTTTTTGTATATGATATCTTAATTCTAGAGAACGTGGAATTAAAATACTGGTTGGTATTTAAATCAATCTTAACATTTTTTGGTACAACTTCAAGTATGGATGTTAAGTGTCATAAATATGTTTTTTTTAGCACAGAATATTGAATCCAATATAAAATAAATATTGTTTTCATAATTCAACATTCATTTCATTAACCTCAAGGAGGGCATGAAATATTTAGGTTTTTATTTAAAACCTAACAAAGATATAGGATAATTGACTAGAATTGGCTGATTGAAAAGGTTGTTAAAAGAATAAACAACTGGACATTTCGATGGATTTCACTTGGCGGAAGAATGGTTTTAGTCAAAGTTGTACTACAAATTATTGTTATATATTGGTTCAGTTTAGCGAATGTTCCCATCTCTATTATACACAAAATTCAACAACTTATGGAAAAAAAATTATGGGGAGGATAAAAAAAAATCAAATAGTTTCCATTTATTCAAATGGCAATCCATTGTTTCTCCCAAAGATTCAGGTGGATGGGGTATAAGAAATATTAACTGGTTTTCCAAATCTTTAGTTGCTATGTCTTGTTGGAGTGGGATTTTTGGAAATATTATTTGGAGTCAAATACTTAAAGGGAAATATTTAAAAGTAGTCTACTTGACTTCTTGGATAAGGAAAGGTAACTTCAACTACCCAATTGCCTCTAATTTCTGGAAAAAAATCATGTGCTCCTTTCATCTCATCAAACAGTGGTTAGCCTGGCATATAGAGAATGGAAAACAAGTTATCCTTAGGAAGGATTTCTTAATTGGAGATAACTCTTCCTTTAAACTATCTACTCCTCTAATCTATTTCCTTAATTCCAAGGGCATATATTCAATTGCACAAGCTGTTGATCCGATCACTCTCAACAATACTCAATGTTGGTGAAATTCCAATGAGCTTAATTTAACTGGAGATACGTCATTTGAATGGAACAACTACATTTCAGTGTTAAAAAGTAGTGGTGTTTCACTTAATCAATCAAATGATAAACTTGTGTGGTCATGGAACAAGGCTTGTGGATTAGTTTCAGCTAACCTAGCATATCAATGCATTGCTATTAATTCTCATAATGGTGATTATAAATGGTGGTTTAAACCTATTTGGAAAGTTAATATACCAAGAAAAATTATATGTTTCATGTGGTTATGCTTAAAAGATAGTATCCTCACTGCAACAAATTATAAGAAAAGGGGAGGCATTGGTCTAGTTGTATGTTTTTTATGTCTCTAAGATGGTGAGACAACATAACATTTTCTAATACATTGTGAAGTTACTAAAGATATATGGAAAGAGATTCTAAAATCCCTGAATATCTTAGATACATGGATGTTGTCTACACTTGAAATAAATTTACTACATTGGTTTATAAATTATCCAAGATTGAGATATATCCCCTTTGTGGTAAGTTGGAGAATATGGAAGTATAGAAACAAAATTATGTTTAAAAATTGTTAAAGAGAGGTCTCTAGAACTACCTACATAATTTATCTTGATATTAAAGAATTCAAATGCATAGGAGAGGTGGACAATGTGGGTTCTATACTAAATCCATTCTTATTTGATGAGAAGCCAATAGGTTTCTTTGATGGTGCAGCAGTGAATGACAATTGTGGAGTTTGTATTTATATAAATTTAAGTGCACAACATGTATCTAAAGCTTATTTTTCTCGAGGAAAGGGTAATAACATGAAGGCAAAGATTTTGGGACTGTGGGGACTCCTTATATTTGCACAGAGACTATCCATTAGAAATTTGATGGTAGATGGTGACTCCAAAGTCACTATAGAATGGATTAATGATTGTTCAATTCTGAACCTCATGTATCTACACTACTAGAAAACTTGAATTAAAAGATTAAAGGAAAGATTTGAAGGAATACAATTCATCCATATCCATAGAGAATTCAACATTGTGGTAGATCAACTATACAAAAAAGCATTGGAAATCCCCCTTGGTTGTTTTTATTATGAGAAGATCATCCAAGTAAGTGTGGTGAACTCAAGAAGTTTTATGATTTTCTAAAGATGTACTTTCAGTGTATCCACACATCAAAAGAGGGTTTCTTTTTCAATGCATGATAAACAGGAATAAGTTATGTAAATTTATGTAAATCAATTGACAGTTGCCAATAGCATCTATATAGAAGAAGTCCAAGTATAGAAAAGAATATTAAGATTTTGAGGAGATATTAGATATTCGATCTTATAGATCTTTTTTGTAATATTGAAAGAACACTTGATTCTAATAGAATAATAGTGTATCTGTTTTTTCCTGTGTGAAAAAAAATGAATAAACAATATCAAATCTAGAGGATCTCTTCATCATCAATCAGCTGAAATAAGTCGATTTTGGCATTGCAATTGGAAGAATTTGGAAAACGACCACGACAACAAATCTGAGAAAATAATCTTCAACGAACCTTTTGTTTCCCTCAATCCAGATAGAATTTTGGAAAACTGCTCACAAAGAAGCTTAATTGGTCTGTTAAACACAAAACCCATGTCTCAGATTTTCAAGATTTTTGTTCAGTTGCCCGAAACATCCAACGCAAAATTGTTACTTCTTATTCCTGTAGATTTCTGACATGGAATATTTGATTATAAACTGAAAGTCAATTTTTTCAATCTGGAAGAGATCTCTAAGGCTAAAATCATGAGTGATTTTATAAAAAATTCATTAATAAACCATTATCAGAAAAATCATGCATAATAATCTTCAATTTATTAAAAATAAAGGAGAACAAATATCATTTACCCACAAGAGCATAAATAATTATAAAATGGAATGATATGATAAATTATGATAAATGACATGATAAAGAATGGTAGAAATGGATGAAACATGTGTCAAAAAAATGGTAGAAATAATGATAATTTAGTGTTCCAACATCTCAACCAAAATGAACTTGTTTCATGTTCTCATGCAACCCAATGTCTCTATATTAACTTAGTTGTGATTCAATAACCAAGATGTTTACTCCAGCTCATGATAATATATATTTATTCCCTAAAAACAATAGTTATTCAATTCTAACAATGTTGGTGAAGCTGTAATATTTTTCACATTGACTTCCAATCATATGTATATGAAGTTGTAGAAAAATATCATATAAGTAACAACAAATTTTTCCTAAAAATTAGATCCTCCCAAAATTTTGCAAGCAGATTTTTATAATATTAATGCTTCTCGATACAGAAAATCAAAGCAATCTGATGCATGGATTTTAAGATATCAACAAAAATGGTTGTAAGTGATAGTGCATGAATTATGAAATTTTACAAATTGATTTAGCTTGATATTTTTTGGGTTTATACATATCAATGATATATTAAAGTTGTCTGAAAATCCATTTATGCACTGTATCAAAGTGAAATTGTATGCTTTAAATGAGGGAGAAATGAAAAAACATCCATCGTGTATAACAACTCCTCCCCCAAAATGGAGAATTAGCATGTCTGCATGCAACTAGAAAACAAATTGAGGTGGTTGCTACAATTACTGTTGAAACCTCAACTTGGTGTATAACAACAAGGAATAAGGGAGGTTTTGGGAATAAATAAGGATAGTAATGGGTGAGAAAGAATATAATGGCATGGTCCTCATAGGTAAAGAAACAAAAAATAATCTCCCCCAAACTAAAAGCTTTGATGTATTTTGAAAAATGGAGAGTGGTAAAGAAATGGAAACAATGGTTTAAAAATATGAATGAATAATGTTGAGTGGCTTTTCATGACATTTTCCTAAACTTTTAATAAATTCAAAAACTTATGCTATTTTACCTCAAGTTTTACCTCCATGAAAACATGGAATGGCGTGGATGGAATGATATTTGTTGAATTTGTTGTAGGATGAGTTGATGCTGAAAGTGATGTGGAAAGATGGAATCCATGCAAGTTGAAAGAAAGTAATCATAAAGTGTAGCATGGTATCCTTCTCCTAAAATGATTAGTTTGCATGCCATCAATATTTCTATAGCACATCTCATTAGTAGCCTCAATCAATAATTCATCACCTCAATTACTTCATTATATATAAAAGTGACATCATCATGTTATGAATTCCATGTGATAATAATGGATAAAAAGGGAATATAAAAGAGGTTAAAAATGACAAGAATAAAAACAATTCCCTATACCCATCAACTTTGGCTTCTATGGGCACAAAAATGGTGAGAATTAGTTATCTCAGTCTTTGCTTCTCAAGATCGATCGATTTCTTGTTGTTCATAATCAGAAATATGCCTTTTTATTCTACCCCAAAATAATAGTAGTGTTGTTAAAATACAAATAAATGGCGAATGATTGGGAAAAACAACTATCTTTGGTGAAAGATATGAATCTTTCTAGAATAAAGGAATGATAGATCACATGATACAAAATTTCAAATCTCAAATATCCTAAAAAAATTTTCCCCGGATATGTAAAGTGAATGTATAGATCACATTAATAGATATAAACCATAACCATCATTATCTAAGAACTGATGAAATATTACCCAAAGAACCATGAGTTCTAGCAAACCTTATATATGCAACAATAATATTTTTCGATCATTAGTTTTGAGAAAACAAGGTAACCAAGTAAATCATAGTATTGAATTAACTTCTATACCATAGGCATGGCCACTGCTTCCAGTAGGCGTCAATAGCCTTGACGGGGATGCCTTTTTATCCCATTGAGATGTGAGTGTCCCATCTATTAGAAAGAAGTACATAGTTGCAAGAGAATTTCAATTTACTTAGAAGTCTATTGAAGATCATTGTTTTGGCTTGGGAACAAGTTAATAACAATTCCATTCACAGGAGATAACAAAATTTAACAATTCGACTCATGATGAGACCTCTTGTCCATGAGTTTTCAACTCAATGTCATTACCCTGGCTTGGTGACCAGTGGTGGTAATGTCACTTTGTTAAGACCTATGATCATGGTAGGTCGGCTCATGATGAGACCTTCTATACTTCAATTTACTATTGATGTTTAAAATTGAACTATTTTTATTGTTAATCTACAAAATATTACTTAATAGATGGGGTGGCATGTCGGCTCCTTAAGAGCTAGGATGGCATAAAAAAAAATTTAATAACTATTTTCAACTTGGGTAATTTTGCTTCTCAAAAACTAAGAACCTTCAAATTACTATTGGTAAATATATTTTCTTTACTAAGATTGAGGTTGAGGAACAATTCATTAGATAATGACAGAAATATTTAAATACAATTTTGTGGGAATCATCATAAATTTTATGAAATCAAGGACTTGACAATTTAAAAAAGTTGAAAGTCAACATGATGAAATCATCTTTGCATAATTATTCCTTAAAAATAATACTATGTTTTTAAGTAAACCAAGATAAATTGACTTCTCAATCATTATGTCAAAGAGGACCTACAACATTAAAAAATATTTCTCATTCACCAAGGAGAAGGAAAAAAAAAAAAAAATACCCATAAATGTCAAAAAAATAACAATGTTTCCAAAGGATACAACAATCATTCTTTTGAAATGAGCAACAAAGGGAACAACAATCGTTCCTTTGAAATGAACAACAAATGGAACAACAATCTTTCCTTTGAAATGAACAATAGTGGGAACAACAATCGTTCCTTTGAAATGAACAGCAAAGGGAACACCAATCATTCGAACAACAATCGTTCCTTTGAAATGAACAACAAAGGGAACAACAATCCTTCCTTTGAAATGAACAAAAAAGGGAACCATAATCATTCCTTTGAACTGAATAGCAAAGGGAACACCAATCGTTCCTTTGAAATGAACAAAAAAGTGAACGCCAATCATTCCTTTGAATTGAACAACAAAGGGAACACCAATTGTTCCTTTGAAATGAACAACAAAGGGAACAACAAAACTACCCACCATTCTAAGCTTGTGAACATGAAGTATCAAGCATGATTGTGGCAATCCCTCCCAAAAACTTATTGTGCTAATCCCTCCAAAAAACTAGCAAGGTAACATGGAGAAGGATTAGTCATTCAACAATCATAGTCACTTTACAAAATAATGAGGAATTAAAAGTGAATCATTCTTGACAATACTTACCATAAGAGTTTTTGATATTAGATCTAAGGTAACCATACACTTGATAAGATTGGGGAAGAAAATGGATAGATGTAGTGAAACAACATGAAACTCAAGAACATCCCCTTATTTATTTTATTTTTATTTTGATGAAGGAACAACAATCATGAATTTTAAGGAAACAACACCTCTGACACAAAAGCATAAGATAAATAAGAAAATAAACCACATTTTATTGAAAAATAATAAATTAGTAAATAACTTAAGTTGCAACAGTTGTGATTTTAACTGTAGCGATGTTGTTTCGAGGGAAAAAAATTGTGGTTGGATGAAATTCCCTTATTTTACTAACATTTTCTTCAAGAATCACTTTTTCATAAATGAACCTCCTTTATTCTCCTGGGACCTATAAAAAAATGAGCGTCTACCTATGTGAGAGCGGTCTCTAACCATAGACCAATAGTTTTTTAATCATAACTTATTCGTTTTTTATCCAATTTGAGTGATTCCAACGCCAAATGAAAGTGAATTTAGAGAAATATATTCAATATAAATAGGGATTTGAAAATTCCATGTGGTCGTATATCAAATTTACTCAAAAAAAACCTGCATAAGCTACCTACTAGACACCCTGTCAATGTTTTGGTCATAAACTTTTTGTTTCAAATCCAAATTGAGTGATTCAAATTGGGTTGGAAAATAGAAATCAAGGGAGATTAGGATAGAAATAGGTTTTAAAAATATTCCCATTTGATCCTTCAAAACATGATTGTACCGACTATGTTTCTAGTAATTTTCTCAAGCTTGCATGTCATAAAATATGATAAACAAATTGTTTTTTTGAAAATGATGATGAGTGTTTGTAGAAATATGATTTTCAGTATAGTATGTATACATACACAAATAAATCACAACATATTGATCTACACAAGATATTTCAACAATCAAAATGCTTTTTATAAATAAATTTATTTATGTACTTATTTTATTTTCTACTCTAACCTACTCTACATTGAAAAATAAAATATGATTATGTATAAGAGGACTTCGAGTGGAGCCATTTTTGAAATAAGGCCTTAAGTATATACATACAAAAATTATAAAAATTCAACTTTATAATACTAGGGTATGAGAGACCATCTTCCCTTGAAATGATGGTGCCAAAAATTGTTGAAGTATGGAGTGATGTTGCGAACAAATGATAGAGTGAAACCAATCTTCAATAGAGATTTGACACTCTTGATTTAACATGGTTGACATATCATGATGTTCTTCCATGACTTCTATGATTTCTAGATTTAAATCCTTCCCAGACCTCATATAAGTTTCATGTAGTGGTGTAGTTGAAATAGGATGGGTGGGAAGGGTCAGGAAATTTTGCAGTTCAACATTCTAAGCATGTTGTACTGGTTTATTGTTATGAGAGTGTGGAATGGATTGAACATGCATTTTTGTAGGTCTTGGATGATTTTGATGATGTAGTGAAGAGTATGTATGATATGTTTGACATGCTACAAGATGAGGGAGAGTAGTCATGTAATCATAAGATGAGCCATGCCAAATACGTGGAAAAGATTGAAGGGATCATAGTGTGGTCGTCATAGATTCCCTAACATAAGAGTATTCCATGATAAATAATGCAAGTAAGAAAATGGAGAAAAAATGTTTTGAACCATGCATGTAGGCCACGATTTCCATGGTTGTGAGCTTGTTGCAGCTTCTCGATCTCTTTGATATGGTGTTTTCATCTCAGGTAAGAAATAACAACTATCCATGGGATGTTTCTTTCGGCATTGAGGGAAAAACACTTCTTCACCTTTTTCTTGATTTTTCTTAACCTGCAAAACATTCAACTATGAATTTAGAGAGCTAATAAAATTGGTTTTAAAATGTAAAAATAAATCATTGATTTCAACTCCTATATCTCTTGTTTTTGTAGCAGATTTGGAAGAGAAAGAAGAAATTTATCTAGAATTATTACCAACCCTAGAGATTCCTCTTGAATACCATATGCATAATTCACAAATATCATCATATGATAGATGAAGAACATCACCTTTTCCCATCAGATCTAAGATTTCTAAAAATGTGGCTTTAATTCCTTTGAGTGCGAGTGTTTTCAATATCTCTTTTGTCAAATTGTTATGCTTTGAGTTTTGAAGGTTATATTGAAATCGCTCCACATAATCTTCCAATCTTTCATCTTCCCCTTCTATCATACAGAAAATATATTCAGTATTCTTGCAATATTCTTGATACATCTTCAATAATACATTCTCCATGTCCTCCCATGTTTGAATGCAGTTTCCACCAAGTCTCATAAACCATTGGAGAGCTACTCTTTTTAGAGTAAGAGGAAACACTTTCAACCTTTAAGAATTAGTACAATAATCATATCATCTACAAATTACTTCAAACTCAAATAAGAATGTATCAGGGTCTTAGTTTTCCAAACCATGAAAATTTGGTAGAGAAGATGGGGAATGATGTGCATTTCTATCACTCCTTCTATACCTATGATAGGGAATTCAAAAGTAGAAATGTGTGTCATTTATTTCCAAAATGGAATAGTTTATCCATGTTCTTTTTTGAAGTTCCTCCTTCAATTGTTCCCATCAATTGGTTAGTGGAATGGGTGGTGCTTACATCAAAACTTCAAGTTCCTACCTTTAATGTTCCTAATTTTAATCATGCATTCTATATGATATGAAACTACCTATAGAGGGAAGATCTCACCACAAGTTAGGTAGGTTGCGTATATAGGTTCTTACCTTCCGAATTTGATATCCAACCCTATAGGAGTTGTTGTAGGAAAATCTGCCTGCGGACAAGTAGATCGACCTCTAAGGCTTGACCTTAACCCTAGACAGAAAAGTGCTTATCATGGACACTGAATTTCTTTCGAATCTATCTAAGCCTAATGCATGATAAGGAAGAGTAACAGAAGTACCTTTTAACCGATGTTTGTCCCTGCACGCTCCGAGTTGCGCTCCAATCTTTTGCTTCTCGTTGATAGCTGTGGACAAATGAAGATACAACCACTTCCTACTCTATTGACATTAGCTTGAAAACAGATCTATCACTGAATGATAAGTTCATGTAGTATCGAACACAAACTAGAAAGAAACAGGCCAAGCATGTCATATTAATGAGAATAACGACAGCAGTACTTATAATCGTAGATGCGAGTGCGACAGCTTCGTCAGATCCTCTTCGTCTAACCCTTGCTTGAAAGATCCACAACCTGGATGGCAGCAGCTGCACTGATGATTCTTCTCTAGCTGACTGCAGATTTCCTCCAAGATCATAAGTTTCACATAGATATTTCTTCCCCCTCTCTTCACCATTAGAGCTTGCTTATATAGGTTGAAAAGAGGTTAACCACTCAAGTTATGTTTAGAACCAGTTAGAAACTTCTTCCTTGGTTTGAGATATCTTTTGACAAAACCAAGAATTCGATCTTAACAGCCTCCCAAACTCGAATGATTCGGCCCTTATTTTCCTCGCCGGGCTTAACAGTTCACCCAGAATAGGGAGCGCTCTTTGAAGAAGGTCACAGAGCGTTATAAC
>JASDQU010103382.1:187014-202524 GCA_032191745.1 Picea mariana | reverse complement strand
GTTGCTGATATGTGCTCACATCTAACTGGTTATAAATGACAACAATGGGTAATGAATAAATGTTGAATGCTAATTGATGAGTTTTTGTGCAAGAGGAAAGTTTTGGGAAAAAGAGCCCCACACTCATTCACCCCCCCCTCTAAGTGTGGTAGGTGTGTCCAACATGCTCCATTCAAAACTGAAGCTCAACAGTGAACCAGACTCGCGCATTCTCCGTTGATTCACAGGTATTTTTCATCATGGCCATGAATCCTGTCATTTTATTTGTAATAGAGCAAGACTCTGCCTCTAAAAAAGAAGCCCTAATTGACAAGGACTCCGATGTATTTGACACAGAAATAACCGTCTCACCCATTTCCGTATCCATAGCCAATTTGTTAGATAATGTCAGGAAATGGATACCCTTCCTCGAAGCATCCCAAGCCTCCATTACCCCTTATGCCGTCGAATTCGCTTTCCCTTTCCCAGAGTTCATAAGCTGGTGTGTAGAACAGTATTCGCAAGAAGAAAAGGTCATTTTGAATAAGTTAGGGTCAGAGATCTTTTGCAGAATAGATAGCCCATCACTTCGACACACCCTCAGTATACCATAGTCTTCCCCCGTAGCATTGGAGCCCTTCGAGGAAGAGAAACTAATCACAGTCTACAAAGGATGTCCCCCGAAAGTCAAAACATTATTTTTGCAGACCATTGTTAAACCAGAACATCATTCTGAGAGTCCATCGTTACCTATCAATGTAAGCGTCATGGTTATTGAGGTCCAGTGGGCTCGATCCATACTCAGTCAAATTTTAGGATTGGATAACAACAAGTTTGTAGTAGAGGTCATGTTGGGTTTCCTGTTGACATTTTTTCAGTCAGAGTCCAATCAGTCGATCTATATCAGTTTTGAAAAGTTCATCGCTGACAATATGCACAAACAACTGGTAAATTTCAATTCACCGAGACACTTCAAGTATTACACACACTTGCTGAGAATGTTCCTGAAAATGAATAAGACAAAGTTCCTTGAAGCTGCATTCATCTCGGTTGAATGCAAAAGGATCACAATGCTCATTTTTATAAACAATATCATGTCCAGAGTTTATAGCTTAATCTTCAGCACCGACCTGCCAAGGGTTTTGGAAGAAATGACAAGTTCTTTACAGCCTAATCCAGAGAATAGGGTAGGAGATTGGGTGTTGTTCATGCACTCTATTGTGATTTGGGTATATGGTTATCAAGAGGGACCTTACCTTTTGCCTGTTTTCTTGACTCCCATAGTCTTTTCCTTGGAATTCATCAGGCAAATAATCATCTCAGAAATAGAACATTTTTTGAAGATGCACAAAGCATCTAACTTGAAGTTTCCTTTCATAATAGGACCCTTTGTGGTAAAGACTAGGTCTTGTTTGCCTCAAATCCAGAGCAAGCTCAATGAATTCAGATTTGCACAGTTACAAGGAAGGAAATATGATCCACATGAGGTCATATCTAAAAGAAGACTGATGAGCAAACAAGGCCTCTATGAACATGAGCTTGTTGAAGGTTTTGATAAACTAGCAAATATGGAAACCTGTGCAGATATGGATGTCACCTTACAGCCTGATCAGACACAACAAATAGAGTCAGCCTCACAGTAGATCCAAACACATAAAACTTCTCCAAGATTGATTATTAAATCTGCAAAGATGAGTGTTTATAACAGGAGGAGCAGTTCAGAGGCACTGGGTGCTAGTAGTCAACAAAATGTTCTCAAGAAAATGAAAATCACACCATCTTCTTAGATAGTAGACCTGGAAGAAGAATAACCTAAAGAGAAAATGAACATGGAGATGGTGGAAAGTGCAACCAAAAGCGAAGAAGCTAATACATAGAGCATGCCACAAGGTGGAAGCAACTCAAGAGCTTTCAACAACAAGAAACGTGTCTTTAATAAGGCACCTGGAGCGGTCTACCAATCTAAAGAAGATTTGGCAAACCAATATATTGTGAAAGGAAATATGGCCATGAGTGAAATAAGAGATTTGTTACCTGAAGTACAAAAGATCTCCCAACACAAGTCTTCCCTGTATTCAGTTAGGGATGTAGAAAGGAAGACATTTAACATAGCGGTGGAAGATGAGGATAAGGTGTCTGAAATCAAGCTAAATTATGAATATATCGGTACCCCAGATAAGGTAAGATTCCATAGAAATGCTAGTGACATGCTATATTCAGACTACATGAGTGTGAGTTTGAGGGTTTTGAGATTGACGACCCATGTAGTTAAATTGGATGGACAATTGAAGTAGGAAAAGGCATCTAACAGAGCTTGGCAAACCCAGGTCAAAATATTGGAATCTGAAGGCCCTCAAGGGGTAAAGGCTTCCTTAGATGAGAAATACAAGATGATCCAAAGCCTACAGAAGAAGCTGAAGATGTTTGCCACATAACATCCACAGATAGCAGAGCTAGCTGCTTTAGAGCAAGAAAAGGAGACATTCAGACATGAAGCACTAAATTACAAAGCCAAAGTATTGCAGTTGGAAAAGGAAAAAGAAACTTGGTCACAAGGATAGGCAACAAAATCAAACATGGTGGCTATTGTACCTTCTACTAGAGAAACTGGATCAAGCGCTGATGGATTGGTTCAGGCTATGTCTCAAGTTAGCCTGAAGGAAGGAGAAATCAAGAGCCTTAAGGGGATCATGGAAAAGTTGCATCAAAAGATGAAAATGAAGGATGAAAGGATGGCCCAAGTCCAAAAGGAAAATCAAGATTTGCAAGAGAGGGTGAACAAGTTGAAGACGAGGTTGAAAGGCAAATTACTGTTGCAAGGGGATAAACATGTAATCTGGGATGCTATTGCTGTTGAAGCTGCTAAGTTCAGGGTTTATCTGAATTTTATAAATGATAAAGACAACGTGGCTATCACTGCCTGAAGCAGATGTACTGTTGTTAATGAGACACTAGCGAAAAATGCCTCAGAATGGGCCCAAAATGCTATTGATTTGCTTAATTTTGTGCCCATTGCTGATCTTCAGACCATTGGGGTAAGAGACATAATTGCACTAATCATTTGGGCCACGAGGATCATCGCTAAGCACAATTTTCTGAAGTCGGTTCAAACCAAATCCGTGCAAATGGAATAGAGTATACAAGAGTTTAAGGATACATTTGAACAATTGTTTATCAAGGGCCTCCCACCATTTTAGGATGTTAAAGGGAAATTATACGATCAAGAGGAATACAATTCTCTCCTCACTTAGTGCTGAATTGATCATTCAAAATTTGAAGGCCTAGAAGAGAACCTGAATGGACTCAGTCTGGTGGAATATTTGACCGTAGACTTTGAGATTTTGAATCGGTTTAAGATAGTAAAGACCTGGCTGCCAACTATATCTTACACTACTTACATTGATCTGGAGATTCTAATAAAAGAAATGATGGATTACGATATTCCCTCTGACTCACAGTGGAAGGAGATCGTACAACTGGGCAGGACGAAATGCAGTTTTCCAGGGACTAGTAAGTGACCTCCAAGTGTCACCAAACTGGCAAGTTCAACAGGAGATCGGAGCAAGACAGATGGTGAGGAGGAAGCTGAGCAGTCAGAGAAATTTGTCCCTAGTTTATGAAACGTTTTTGTTTGATCATTGTAAATCGGTTGCCTACCAAAACCGTTAGTTTGTAATTAATGTAGTCAGTTTTGGAAACTAAAACGCTTCAATTTCAGCCATTGTAATCGAATTGTATAAGTACTAGAAGTTTTGAATGAATTAGTGTTGGTAGAAGTGCAAGGGCACCTTCTTAGTTGTTTTGAACTACATTGTAATTTTCTGGAGCTGAATTGAATACATATGCAAAAGATTTCGAAGTCTCTATGAAAAGATTCTAATGGTGGTGATATGAGTTTTTTCTTCTCTCATTGTATGTATTTCCTGTGTTCCTTATTTCCATTTGCACTATATTCTGTTTAAATTGGATAGTTAAAAGCTCAGAATTCATCTTGTGATGCTCTCGGCTTAAGCAATTTAAACTGTGTGAATTTCCTCTTATCTAATTCAGAATTCATTTCCATAATGCTCTGATGCAGTTATATGTTTTCTGCTTTCTTCCTACACTCTGCTTAAATTCAATTTATAACTAAGATTCATTACCTCATTTAGCCTTTATCCTCTGGAGATTCCTACCAACCAATCATTATTTTCATTCACTTTCAGAATTTTGACTCCATATCCCTAAGTGTCCCTCCCCTTCCTTGCCAACAACTTTATAAAAAACCTCCAAAACAATCTGAATCTAGCCACTGATTGCCCAAGAAATATCAAGTGACACGAGAGAGCCCTCTTTGAGTTGATCAGGCCAGTGCCCAACTCTAAAGTTGGTTGAAATAGTTACCTCTGTCATTTGTCTATCAGTCAGACAAAATTTACAAAGTCATAACACATCTATCGCAGTGGAAACAATTTTCTCTGGCAATTGATTAACAATATTACATCTTTGGGGTGGAACTGAAATTTTTGGAGGTTGATAAAATGTAGATGAAGGATGACCATATGATCCTGTCTACACAGGGTAAAAGTTCATGGTGTGCGAAACACCTGGAGGATGTGGCGGAGTAGAATCATTAGTTGCTTTTCTCCTATCAAGGGGACAGATCCTGAAAGAGAAGTCATGGTACCATTATCCATGCAAGACTCAAATTCTTACCATTGGAATCAAACCTCAACTCTTCATGAGTCCTTGGATGAGTAATATTCTTGGCCCTATTCATACGGGGATGAATATACTGATTCATCACCGAAGACACAAATTGTGTACCAGAAATCCCACCCAGTAGCTTGTTCCCAATGGGAACACCCACTTGAGTAGCCACATGATGGACTATCTATGGTAATTGTGGTGATGACTATTGACCGCCAATGGGATTAATATGTTGAGACATACCATGTAGCGAAGGTGGTAGTATATGTGGTTGAACATTCAAATGCTTCCCTTGCTGCATCAACACTTGTTGTGAGTGCAAGGCAGGTGAAGGTAATGATTGTGGAGGTCGTGGAGGAGTACCCAACAATTGTTGTGGACTTGGTGCTGAGTATTACATATGAACTACAATAGGTGGAGACTGAGTCTATTGAAACAAAACAAGACTTACACCACCAGAAGTAGGGTGTTGTTGTGCCATTGTTAAATTCTATTGTCAAAATCGAACAGCTTGGTGGGATTGGAACTCTCAATACCACCTACAAATAAGCAGAACATCGCAAGAAAACCTCGATACTTGAATGATGTCAAGAACCTATGTTTGCATGCACCGAGCTATTGATCCCCTTACTACCAAATCCTTGTAGTGAAATGAAACAAGCATATACACTGTGTGCATACTTCTCACCTGCACACATTGGCTGCCAATGCATCGCCATTTCTTGACACCTGTACAGTTGCCTCTTGGAATCTAATACATCCTTTGGACAACTGCGCGGTCACCTCGGCACCTAGCACTGCGTTTTATCTCTTTTTACTCTGTGGTAAATATCCCACATGCACCGGGTAAAATGCAGTATTGGTGTTTATATGAGCCAACACTTGCAGAGTGCTTCGATGAAGTGAGCCCGAGGCTATGCATTGGAGCTTGGTGCTTTTGCGCTGGGCTTGCGTATTGTGTTGACTTGGCGCTTGTGCACTGGCCTTGTGTATTATGTTGACTTGGCGCTTGTGCGCTGGGCTTGTGTATTATGTTGACTTGGTGCTATGGATGCAGGACTTAGCTCTTGGTGTTGAGTACTTGGAGATTGGCCCTTGGCCAATATATATTTTTGAGAAAATGTTCTTCAAACAATTTTATTTTTTAGAAAAAAAAAATATATATTGGCCATGTCTCTATAATAGGCCCAAGAGCCTATTTTTCCTCATAATAAGAAAAAGGCCAAGAAACATAATCCCCAAGTACTTACAAGGCTTTGACATCAAATATAGCACCAAATTATTTTATTTTAAAATAAACCAAAATTGAAACACTTTTGCCCAATCACCACCAGAAGAAGTATAATAAACCTTAAAGACAAGTGCTGTAAAGATCCATAACACATGAAGATCGTTTATTTTACGACATCCTGAGGAGAAGTGCCGAGAGCCTTTTGTCAGCTTTGCATGTTCACTATGCGCCATGAGCAATCTGCTTTAGGGTCTTTTTGAAAATATTTTTTGCAAGAAAAACATTCTTTTCAACCCCCAATTCATCTTATAGATTTCAATCAACATCCCGATTACCCTATAAATTATAGGGTCCTAATATAAGCTCCACTTGGGGATGGTAGCTCAACATGAGCTGTCAAGAATCTAGGAACTCTGAGTGTGCAGACCAGTTGTCTTATCCATTGGGATGTTACCCAACTGAACCCTGTGACCATTTCTTGTACCTGTTCCAAACCGGAAGGATACAAATCAAACTGAAAATAAAACTATGAAAAACTGAAAAAGAAAGAAGTGGTCATCCTGTTGATATTATTGGCACACTCCTACCTACTCTAATCTACTGATAATTTTGTTGTTCTAAATGATACAATAATGCCAGTGCAACCAGTCAAGCAACTAATTATATAGATTGACTTCTTGACTGTTTATTAAAAACATTAGAGAAACAACTTGACTTTTTGTCTAGAAAACCCAAGCTGTGCAATATAATGGTGACTGTAGATGGATGTGTACAATGGAACTGGAAATATTCTTCATATAATCAGCTGCAGGATCCATAAATTCATAATTTATTGATATACCTTTTAGGCTCTCAATGAAAATTTGATCATGGATGACTTTCTCAATTTCTTCATCAAGGTTGAACTTTGATTCCAGCTCTACAATATCAGGCTCATAACCATATTCTTTCTCTATCTGCAAGTCAAATGGTATAGCGTTTTCTTCTCTTCTTGGAGGATGAAGACTTTCCAAGAACTATTTAGGATCTTGGAAATCATATGATTCTATTTGAACATCCAATAGTTAAATTTCATTTTCTAATCTTTCAACAACTAAACCAAAAAAACAACTTTTACCTTCAGGTGTGACTCGGCTGGATTGCAAACAAAGAAATACTGCTATTAAGAAATTCTTATCAATCTGAAATTTTGCTAACTCATCCCTCAAAGTTTGTAACATTTCACGAGATAAAGGGTTTGCTACATACCCTGTCATCTTGGATCACCATCAATGCTCTGAAATCTGGATTCTTTGGCAGTGAAGTCGCTCTGAACTTTGAAGCTCGAGATCTTGAACAATGGATTTGCTAGGTGAATGGTACAACCTTCCTGTGTTTGGTTTCTATTCATGATCAAAAGTCAAATATGAAATTGATATACTTTTCTGGAGAAATAGAAAGCTCTTTCCCCAGTATGGTTGCCACTGAAACTCTTTTCACCATTACCCCAGAAACGATAGACCAAATAATGCAGATACCAAGAGCCGACTCCCTTTCCTCTCTTTCCATCGAAATTTTGACTGAGATGTACCAGAAGCTGTCATTCCCACAGAGAGCTCAAATCTTCGAGCTCTTCCTCCCTGAAAATTCCCAATTACCCAAGATGAATCCCCCGTACCATTCATCCATCTTCTCAGTAAAAGGAAAGCATATCATTTATTCCTTGTGTTACATCCTAGGATACTATTCAAACGAGTGGGTAGACGAACCCATCCTGGGCTTTCTATCCATATTTTCCACCGAAGATAAGGCTACTACCCAGTTCAACTACAACCAGTTTCTGGCTGACAACATCCACGAACAACTCTTCAAGTTTCCTACAGAGGGCATGTTCATGTATTCTTCAATATTGGCATACATGTTCATCTTTTTCCAATCAAAGAAGTTCTCCTTCTCCCTGTAGAAGCTAGACCAAGACAATAGCCCACAAATTTTCACATCTTGGACATCATTAGTGAGAAAAAACTCATTTGAGTTAAATTTCAAGCACATCGACCAATTTTACCAACTAGTGGTAAGCATGCTCAGTGGAAGGACAAAACCCAGGGTAAATGAAGAAATTCAAAGGATTCTACACTTATTGGACCTAGCCAAAACATGTGACTGGTACCTGCACCAAGATCATAAAGAGATCAAGAAGTGAATTGACCCCTTAGAAGCTACCCAAGTATTTACCTGTTAGGATATTCGCCCTAGAATACATCCGACATATGATAAACTTCGATGGTATTCACTTTAGGGTTTTCAAAAAGAAGCAACATTTGAGGATCAAGGGACAGATAGGTTCTTTTATTTGCAACAGTCGAGCTGCAGGTGAAGAGGCAGATAAGATGTTAAAGTAAATTAAGTTCAATCTCAGTTTTCCTTGGCACTATGATCCATGTGGAATTATTGCAGAAACCATATTAAAGAGCATCATTTCCCCCTATGCTCATGTGCGTAAACCTTATATTGAGAGATACATGAACTAGACAAAATGGGAGGAAAACACCCTTCTAGAGATTGAACAACATCCTTCTCCTGCCAGCATTTAAAAAACAAGTACTCCACATGTACCAGTAGAGAAGAGGCCCATGAAAGAAGTATCTCCCACAGTCACAGAAGTCTTAGCAGAAGATTTCCAAGTCTACAGGAAAAGACTCAAGACCATCCATACACCTGACAGGTCTGGAGGAGAAGAAACTCAGTCCACCATATTAATGGAGGGAGAACATTCACCACTTTTCTCAGGCAACCAACAGATGATGTCCACTTTCTCATCCTGGAAACAAACATATACCACTTTGACAACCAAATCCTCACAGGAATCGACAGGACTCAACATATTGGAGAAGTATGATTTGATCAAAAAGAAAAATGAAATGTTGACCAACAATACCTATGCTCAATTATTTAAACAAACATCTACAACACAACATAGGTTGCTCTCTGCCTTTGACTGAAGAAATGATTTTCTCCACCTTGGACAATAACTCCACGACTGCTGCAAAGTTGAAAGTTTCCTTAAACATTGTCCATACTCGGTTGAAGCTGGAGAAAGTATCTTCTTTAGAAAAATATAACAAGATCAAGTCTTTGGAAGAACTGGTATTGAAAATTGGATATGATCCATCCAATGTTAAAGCAACAGAAACTCCTCAAGAAGAAGAATGCTAATATAACATCCTTAAGGAACCAACTGAAGATCCCTTCCACAGAAGATCCACAGGGAAAATAAATGGCTGAGACTGAAGGTCAAAAAGAGGAAATGCTAAAATTAATCATGGAGCAAAATTCACAGATCAAGGAGATGGAGGCCGAGTTGGAGAAATTAGTCAAGGAGAAGGAACAAATTGCACCAATGATAGTCATTCCACTGGATGCAACCCCTCTCATAGGGATCAACACAACAACAACAACAACAACAACCTCAGTAACAACCACATATGCCTCTGAGAAACTGGCAAAATCAATGGAAGACATGTCTCTGCAAGGACAAGAAATCAAAAGACTGCAAGAAGAAATTGAAAATCTCCAGAAGTTGAAATCCACTTTTCAGGCTAGCTACAACACTAAAATGCACAAGTCACAAAGGCTTAAACAAGAACTGCAGAAGCTGCAAAAGGAGACTGTCATGGCTAGGACACTGTTAGAAGCCAAGGAAAATATTTGGATGGACATCTGCAAATCCATGACAGAGATTTGGCCACTCATACGGATTATGTTTGAGCAGCACGAACTGGTGCAGAGAAGCAGACTAGCCATTGACAGGGTAAGAGGAGAATTGGGAAACAGGCCTACAGAGGTAAATGAGATCATCAGGTTCTTGAATTCTAATACAAAAGAGGAGCTGGAAGCTTTGGAAATTGAGGATAGGACAAAAACTATCCTTGATGTCAAGAAAGTTTTGACCAAGAGGGGATTAATACTGCAACTTGAGGAGAGAGTCCAGAGGATGGATATTGGAGTGCAGAGGTTTTTCAACAAGGTTGACTCTCTGCACAAGAAAGGTCTTCCAGGTTTATTAGTTATCAATGACAAGTTGATTACTCTCTGAGACTACAAACAAAATATCATCATAGTGGCAAAGGATGGTTCTAGGTTTGCAGGCATACAAGGCAGTATCACTAGCAAAGCATTCTTGGAGATTCTGCAATTGGACCTTAGCATCCAACATGAGATAAAGTACATCTTCATCACCAAACCCACCTTTTCCAAGTACACCGAGATGGATGAAGTATACCGAAGGTTACTGAAAGTTACCATCCCTAGTCAAAAGAGATGGGAATACCTGGGTACTTTGATCGAGTAGAGGTGATATGTACATCTGAGTTAGCATGTGGAACATTCATAGTCAATTCAAAGATGAATCACCAACCACTTCCTCAGAATCAACATCAAGGATTCAAGGATCATTTAGTATTCCTATCTTATTTGCAACATGTAATCTAATTAGTTAGATTTTCTCTCCACCATATCCTGATCATTAATGACAGGATTAGTTGTAAATTTTTCTATAAATACTTCAAACTCTGAAGTATTGAGGGTTGATCTTTGTGCCCCAACGAGCTATCTCTGTAATATTTTTGAAGAGATCTACCAGTAATAAAAAGACAATTTTCACAGGATTCCTGCGTGTTGATGTTGTTGATGTGTTTTCTTCTTTGTTAATGTTTATCCTATTATGTATCATTTTGTTCTCTAATCTAATCGTTTAAAAGAAGCTTAAGTGCATAATTTATCTCGAATACTATGTTTTTGGCTTTTAACGATCTGAATGTTATCCTTCTAATATTGTAATAAAGAAATTATTAACTACTTCTTTATTGTGATTGACTATCTCACCTGTTTCTATCTTTCCATCATTTTAATTCTAAAATATCCAACGTTTTCATTATATTGCTCGATGAAGAAACCTAATAAAAGCTATATCTGATCTCATTCCTTAACACAGACCCCATAGCCTAATGGATGTTTAATGCAATACTTTCAACCATCTTTATAAAACAAAACAACAAACCCAGATTCATTTAACTAGCCTAATATCCAACCTAAATAAAGCTATATCATACAGAGAGATCGCTCTTTGAGTCTTGGAGGGCTAGATCCTTGAATCAAAGTGGTTTTGATGTTACCTCCATGATTTCCTCCACAGCCTTGGGAAAATTACAGAGTGCTAACAAGATCATTCCAGAGTTCATTTACTATAGAAGAGAAATCTTCCTCCACCAACCAGGACAAGTTAAGGTTAAAAGGGCAGGCCATAGGGTATTGAAGAAAATCAAATTGAACAATTACATGAGCATGGTCTGAGAAATAAGGAAATTTCACCCAGGATCTGTATCTTCCAACTTCACTTAAAAGGTCCTCTGAGGAATATGAACGGTCCAGCGTTTTAGAAATGTTTTCTACCCCCGCTTTACCATTCCTCCATGTAAGAGCCAAAACGTCTGGTAAGATATCCACCAGGTGATTTCCCTGGAATAGATATTTAAAGAAGCCAACTAGCGTTTCCAAGTGCGTCGAATCTCCCCATCCCTCGAATGCACTAGTTGTGAAGTTTAGATCCCATGAAACAATCAAGTTTTTATGAGCCAATAATCCTTTAAAGGCCACCTTTTCCCAAAATGCTTTTCTCTCGTTGCAAGGACCATGAACATTAAGCAGACTAATCTACTTGTTATTCTCCAAACAAAAGCTAGTGAGTAAAATTCCACCACAATAAAGGAAGGGATCCAGAACTAGTTTATTAGAATCCCAAGTCACCAATAAACCGCCATAATTTCCAACCGAACTAACAACACAAGATAACCAACTTGGAAAAAACTATAACATAAAGGACCTCGTTTTTTTTTCATCAACTAGAGTTTCTTGTAAGAAAATTACATCAGGTTTTGTCTTAAGCATGAGTCTGCACATGGAGGCCAATTTCAGGGTCCCCCCCACCCCTCTGAGATTTAAGGAGAGAAAAATCATGGCTTGTTCCTAGCAAGGGATTTCATGCCTCTAAGCGCCCCGTTGTCAGTTACACTGGAAGGAAGAGAGTTAGTAACATGAGGGAGTAAAATGGCTTGTTTACGTGCACTCCTAGTTTTTATGGGGGAGGTCTCAAAGCCCAAGCCCTTTGACCAAGAGAAACCAGAATCTGTACCCACACCATAATTTTCCAACTACCCTGAAAATCCAAGTGATCCCATTCTTTGGATAACATTCCTCCCCTAAAATGTTGGGATAGGGATATTGGTAACAACCTCTTCGCACGTAGGGACTAAGGTCTCCAGAACATTACCCAAGGAGCTCTCTCCTAGTTCTGATTCCCTATAGCCCGACATAATATAACAATCCCTCTCCGTCCTGCTAGACGATAACCCATTCCCTAAGGGATCATGAGTCTCCATTGTTCATAAACCCGCAGTTGTAGGAGAAATCCCATCTGTGACTTCAGAGGTATCCCTAACCCCCCAAGAGATAGGATCAATGTCTCTGCACAAACAACAGTCCTCCCCCTCTCAGAGAACCGAGGAACATGCTCTGAAATGGATAGACCTTCCCTAACCGACTCCTTATAAAAAAGGGGAGTATCCAAATATCCCACAGGCATAGGAAAAGTAGAATCAAGATTATCCCTTTCCCATGCCGAAAGTGAAAAATAGAGGGAAGGATAGAGAAATTTCAGCTTACCTGTGACGGTGTCCGAAGAACCTGTATGTAAATCCTCCTTAAGAACTATAGTGTATGCTTCTTGTTCATTGGAATCCACACCAGGTGAATTAAATCTAGTCTCCTTCTTGACCAATCAATCTTCTGACTCCTCGTCCTCTGAGAAACCCTGACAATCATTTTTCAGGTGGGCGGTTCTACAACAAAAAGTGCACCGAAATGGTAAACCCAGATAATCCTCTTTCTAACAGTATGGCATGGCCAGACAAATTAAAATTGTTGTCAATGTGGTTCACAATATAAAATATTAATACATTAAGAACCTTCATGTTCAAGAAACATTTTCAAGCCAAGAAATTGTTGGGAATGATATATATTGTGAAGATGGCACTATTAATCATGTTGCTTTGATCCAAATACAATAGGTTGGAAGACTTCATTTTAAGGGAACAAAATAATCCAAATGCACCAAAGGGAACAAAATAATACTAATAGTACATCTCTACAAAGATATGTGAGGAATGAAAGTGGTGACGCTGATCCTTTTATGAAGGGCAAAATGTCCTTGAACTATGCACTATAAGTATTTATTGTTGTCTCTTAATTTAATATATGTTATATGAATATGTATCTCTAAGTTCTAAAAAATTATGTTGGCATTATTGTTATGTAACATTCTTGTTGTGGACGAGTTATTTTTTTTTATAGAATTCAATGTTCTTATAGTTCAAACGATCTTAGACGACACTTAAAAACGCCATTGAGAAAGATAAATTTTGTCTAAAAGGGATGCCAATGCAAATTTATAGCCAAGGAGGTGAGTGATATGCAAGTAGTTGAAATTATAACATATAATGAGCATCTCTATGAGGATTGCAATGGTTGGTCATGCCATGTCATGCCATGGAAATAATTACAAGTCTAGTGATCCAAAGTCTTTGAGCACCCCTTGTCTTTCAAAGGATATTTGATTAATGACATAGACACTATGTGGACTTGGTCTTCCAACTCATGCAATATTCAAATGACATATCTTGGATGGGATCTTTGGTTCCATGATGGGTGCAAGAGACCTTAAGATATATAGAAAATATTTCTTCATTATAAACAAGTTCCAAATGAAAGACCAACATCAATTAGATTCCAATGATTCCTTAAAGTGGTATTAAGAGGAGAAAAAAATCAAATTTTTACTACTATCAACGAAGAAAAATTCAAATTTTTAGTACTAAAGGCCATAAGGAAGGATGCATAAATATGGGGCGAGTTTCATTATTTTTTATATATTTATATTTAGTTCAACATTACATTCATTATTGGTAGTCTAAAGTTGAGAAGTTATTTATTGTTTTTGTTTGTATAATACTAACTATACATGGTTATTGTATTCAATTGTTGACATAATGGTGTTCCTATTGCATGGGCAGTGCGTTCGCATAATAGAGCATCATATATAGCCCAATGGATTAGATCACCCCTATATGCACATAGGAAATGATGCCAAGATTGGTAACTAAACATTGTCATGATATATGCTATATTAGCAAAAAACAATGAGGTAGTGAGGTGAGACAAATCCTATGAACATTATAAACTCGTGAATTATCAGTAACATTTTACCCCTTAAACTTATGTCATTAAAACATTTAATGCATAATATGTTTGGTTGTTGAATTTCAGTCATTGCTAATCAACAAAAGATCATTGTTGCTTTTGTTATAGGTGAATTTTCTATTGTCACATCCTTCTTTGCATATAGCATGTTCATCATGCTTGGTTGAAGAATGCTTTTCGATTAACATCTTCTTTGAAAAGAGCTAGAGTTTTATCTCACAATGTAGGTTAGATGATGCAATGTTTTCGTGATCATGTTGTAATTTCTAAGGCATTGAGAACATTCTTTGAAACTTTGTCGAAGAAGTTAAGTTTTTGGACAATTTTAGAAACTATTTGCTAGAGGGGGGAATAAGATATGTAAGTTACTTAATATGCTGTCTTGAATTATTTTCCCCAACATCTAGATGATTTTTTAATTTAGTTATGCTTACTTGTCACATTCACTTATCATACTAATGATTGGTTATGTTTTTGTCATCAAACATGTGGGCAAAATACTATCAAGACAATCACCATACTAATTAGGAGTCTAATGGTGCAATTGAATCATACCATTGCTTTCTAAAGACCCAGTTCAAGTGACCAAAGATAAATGTTATAGGAGAAAGGTGGTTTATTTTCTCCTTGTTGAAGAGAGTGGAATCCTATTTGGGGCATTGAAACCATCTGAGGGAGTATGGATTTCTAACAAATTGCAAGAAGGAGAGGTTTCTTGAAACACCATTGGAGAAATATAAGATAATTATTGACATTGATGTTAGTCCTCACAACATCGATGAAGGTGCATGCAAGATGATTAGCTAGACATATCATGCAAAATATTACATTGTGTCAAAATCTACTCCAAATATTTTAATATGTGATTTCCCATGGGCATTGAAAGGCAACAGATGCAAACACATTTTGAAAGTTAGTGCTCTATATGTATAAGTAATAGAGGAATGCAAGAAAAGGATATAGAGGAAACAACATTAGACGAGGTTATGGAAGAACAAGTGATTGATATGACGAGCTTATGGAATAACAAGTGATTGATACGATGAGCTTATGCAGATGTGGTTGATATTTAAATTATAAGGAATACTTAAATTTCTCTTGTAACATGCTTAAGAGCATGCCATTTTGTGAAGCTTCATTAGATGTTTTAAGAAGAGAAATTGCTATATATAAGTACCAAAGTGAAGCATGTATTACGGTGACCAAATTGAAGGAAGAGCATGCCATTTTGTGAAGCTTCATTAGATGTTTTAAGAAGAGAAATTGCTATATATAAGTACCAAATTGAAGCATGTACTACGGTGACCAAATTGAAGGAT
>JASDQU010103382.1:176134-186791 GCA_032191745.1 Picea mariana | reverse complement strand
ATATTTCCCCGTGAAAAAAAAAAAACAAGTAATTTTATTCATCTATAACAAAACTGCACTAGTATATGCTTTGAGCATTTTTGTAGTTGGAAGCTCCAATTGTATTATCGGGGGTATTCCAAATCCCCATCCAAATTATATCATAAACATATGGCCCTTGGCCCATTAAAAATCCAGGTTGTAAGAAACCCATATGTCATCTTTTGAGAATGAAAAAATGATAGATGTATACATCAGTCCACAAAAGAGATCTAGCAAAAAGAATTTTTTAATCAGACAAAGGTCCAAGGGTCATGAAGAAATTCCAAGGAGCCATGCAGGCTCTTTTCATATACTTTCCAACATCCTTGGTCTAGTGTGAGTCTATCTTTTGAGAGTCAGTCATCTTGTTTGTTCCAGGTCCTGTAGACATATGTAAAAGTAAAATGTGAGAAGGTTTGAAGGAGTCTTCTGATATCATCCAACAGTGGTTCCAGAGTGTAAGAGTGAAGAGATTGACTACCATTTAAATATTTTATAACCAACATTGAGTCTCCATAAATGTTTATGTGAGAGATTCCTTTTTCCTTGGTAAAGTAGTATAGATCCATCTTAACTCTTATCTTTTAAGCATCAAGATTATGTCTTGGTTTATTTTTTATCCTTTTATCTATTTAATTGGTCTTGGTTGTAGGTATGTAATTCCATATTAGCCTATGTTGTCTATCCTTGTGTCTAAATGGGCAATGTTTGGAAATTTTAGCCATTTGTGTGTTTAAATAGGTTTGAGCTAGCATCCATATTGAATGCAACTAGTGCACCATTACACTAGTCACCCACAAACATGAAGAGTTTAGAAATGTGCCATTAAAAAGCGTTTCCCCCTTTTATTTTCTAAACTTTATCAATATAATCAATAAATATACATGTTAACTATTTTACAAAATATACATGTTAGCTATTTTACAAAAACCAGTAAATGTGCATGTTAGGCATTATATAAACATTCGATATTATGTCAAACTCATGAGTGGTGTGGCATTTTGACTTCTATTTTATCCATAACAATTGATTTCCTATGCATGTCATAGGACATTAACACATAGCCATAGTTATAAAATTGGAGGGAGAGTTTTGAAACCTAGAAGGTACTAGGTGTACACTTAGCCTATGAATTATGCCATTTTGTAGATACAACCTTTTCACGTGTTGCATATACATGTGCATATATGAAAACTGTTATAGCAAGATTTGCCTCACCTTATGCAAATTTGCTCAGAAGGCCTTTTTCCATTTCCCTATGCAGACTTGAAGTCCCTTTTTGCAAATCCCAGAGCTAAAAACAATATCTTTCTACAAATACACATCCTAACTACTATACAACATGGGTATACACTCGTTGCACCACTAGAGCCCACGTACATCGGGTATTGTGCCCAAAATTAAAAAATGGTGTTGGGTTTCCATGTCACGTCTTGGGATCCATGATCCTTGACCTTCCATATACTGGAAACGTTCTGACTCGGCCCTTCAGGTCCACTTGAAGACTATAAATGGGCCATATCCAAGCTATGGAAAAGAGGAGAAGAATTCAACTTTGAGAGCAAAGTTACTCTGGAGAAATTATTCACTTCATATTGAGTCTGCATCCCTTTATCCTTTTAAGTATGAACACATTGTTCATCCTCCAAGCTCTTCCCTACTTGATTGAGAACCTCATTGTCTCTTTTATATGAGCTTAACTTTGGTGGAGGATTGAAGTGGTGGAGGCCTCGCTGGAATGCACTTAGTTTCTCAGTTCCGAACTGTGTTGACACGAAAGTTTGTAATTCATTCACTTCTGCTGATCACTTTTTTATAGAAATACTCTTTTCTCGTGCAATTAATATCGTGCAAATATTTGAATTGTTATTCCATTGGCATATTTGTTATGAGTGTTGATGGATTATGCTATTCAATGTGCTAACATTATCTATTATCACCATATACTTGCGTTTCTTAGTTGTTGAGGACAAGTTGCAGGTGTATTTGTTTGAGTCAAGTTCTCAATGGTGGACTTCATCGAATGTCTGGACGAGGTAGGTTCTTTATCTTGTCTTGTTAGCATATTTTTTTTTTTTATAAGTAAGAGGTTTTATATATAAGGGCCTTCAAAAACCAGACCATAGTTACAAAAACTTGATAACAACAGGATTGTAGTTACTGAACTACCCCAAAAGGGAGAAACCAGTTCAGCCAACCAGATAAGTTTAGCATCTGAGAACCTAACAGTCTTAAGAAAAACAAAGCTAAGATGACTAAATTGTAACTAAAAGGATAAACTATTGAAAAAGGAAGAACCCTTGAGGGGTTATACACTTGGCAAGTAACCTGGCCAGGTGGCAAGAACAACTGCGTGCCATGGATCCTCCTCAACGGGTGTCCCTTTGTTTGCCAACTGCATGTCAGCTTCCACAGTGCACTCGTCCCTGTTGACAGTTGGCAGGGCGTCTTCCGATGGAGTGTGCACATGCGGGCCTGTGGCTGTCACCGCTTCCGTGTTCTCAAGCTGAACCTGCTCCGCAACGACCTCTGCTACACTCAGCGTCCTGACATTCCTGTCGTCGTTTTCTGAGGAGGGCGCCCCTGCTGAAGCCATGCTTGCTGGGAAGAAGGGAGAGGCGTCTTGGAAAGTAGAAAGGAGCTGGAGGAGGGTCAAGATCCTGCCATCCATAAGCTGCATTCGAAATTGGAGGTCCTCCATTCCCTGACAGAGTTTGAAGACCAAATCATAGAGGATGGTGAGACTCTCTTTCAGCTGCATATCAGGCTTGGAGTCTGTAGACGCGGACGTGTTGTTCCTGGCGGCTCGAATAGGATGTGGCGCCCCCATGGGCGACTTTGAGGAACCAGTAATCGGTGCAGGGAAAGGATTGAAAGTTCTGGAGGTTGGTGGAGCGGCAAGGTGGGGCAACGAAGAGCCCGACAAGCTTTCAATTATGGCTAAGCACTCAAAGCAAGCGAGGTGGAGGAAGTGATAGGTGCTAGCTCAGGCAGCAGGAGCGGCGAGGAGAGTGTTGGGGGTGAACTAGGGGGAGAGACAGATGTGCGGGGCTGAGGAGGATGCCAGGGAGAGCCCCTTTGCGGCCATCCTCGTTGACATGGCATGGCTTGAAGATGGAGATGGATTTGGTGTTCCAGGTAGAAATGGAGAGCCTGGAGGAGGCCAAAACCTGTGAGCACCATGAAAGTGCAAGCATAACCAGTCTAGTGCAGCGGAGGAGTATGCGAGTCGGTCCTCGAGAGAGGGAGAGGAACATAAGCAGACGGAGGAGCCATAAAGCAATGCGTAATGGAGGTTGGGTGAAACAGAGTTAATGCTACTGCAAACGACGTGAAAGCTAGTTAATGCAAGGTAGAGTCGGCGGTGGTCGGCACGAGCTGGTCACATGGCTCTCTGCCTTGCTGGCTTGTCCGATCTCCCTCTGCGCGCCATGTGGTCAGCACTAGCACCCCATCCGGGGGTTTGTCCACTTCCCTAGCTTTGCGGATACATTGCTGGAGGATAGGGTGATCAGGGGTAAGGGACGTTATGAAGAGGAGTTCTGGTCCATCCCAGTTGGTCCCCAAATTCGCCAGTTCATCCGCTACTTGATTCACACTCCTTCTGATATGAGCAGGTATAACAGCTTGAGTGGGTTGCAGTAGATCTGTAATAGTCTTTAGCCCATGTGAAAGTCTCTAGCCGAGTGATATTCTTTCCGGGTCTGCTCCATTTAAAAGACTGTTGAAGAGGTTGATGATGATTTGAGCGTCTCCCTCTACAATCAGTTGGGTGAAATTGTGCTCAATGGCTAATTGCAGTCCCCTAACAAGTCCCCAAAGTTCCACCACATTGTTCGTGGTATGACCAAGGGAGCCTGCATTAATGAGAATAGTATGTCCATGGTGATTACGGAAAACGACTCCATAGCCTGCTGCTCCTGTATTCCCTTTAGAGGCTTCGTCAAAGTTGAGTTTGATGAAGTCAACCGGAGGGGTGGACCAAGAGGAGGGGCTGCTGGGNGGTGAGGAGTTGGGAAGGGCTTCCAGTACTTAAGGATCAAGAGTTCCGAGGGATTGTTGATCATGTCTTTTTCATTCCAAAGATGGAGGTTTAGAGTTTCCAAGATATTGAGGTGACAACGGTTCAAACAGTGTTGCCATGGGAGGGAAGCATTCCTAAAAAGTCTTCTATTTCTTTCCTTCCATACCTACCAGAGAATGAATTCGGGAAGTAATTGCCAAATACAGTTTAGGAGGAGAGAATGAAACACTTGGTCCCTCCAGTTCATAATAGTATCGATGATGCTATCTCTTTTGCGGTCCGAGGTGCGCATAATGAGCGCACTTTGGTCCCATATTTGGGCAGTGTAAGGGCAGGAATTGAGGAGGTGATTCATGGTTTCATTTGCCTCCCCACAAAGTATACATATAGAAGGCCCCATAAATCCTCTTTTTGAGAGGTTATCCCAGGTTAGAATGCTCGAATGGATGACGATCCAGAGGAAGAGGGTGATTTTAGGCCAATGTTTGAGATTCCAGATTTTGCTCCAAACTTCCCGTGTGGGTTCCAGGTTCGAATGGATTTTGATGTGATAGGCTTCTCGTATGCTATAGGTGCCCCGTGGTCGATATTCCCATTGAAGGATATCCTCTTCCATGAGCTTGGGGATTTTTCATTTGAACATTTCATTCTGCCAGGGTCTCAGATCCACGTGCGCGTCTAGGTTCATGCGTTCCCTATCAAGGTGCCAGTGCCGCCAGGTGTCTTTTGGAGGATTGTCTTGCCAATAATCAACTACTTTTTTCAGGCCCGCATGTGTGGCTTGGGTACTGATATGCTCAGCCCAGTCCTCGTGGTCCAAAATTGGCCATTGTTGCCAGGAATCTTTCCAGAATAGGGTTGTTTTCCCATTTCTAATTTCCCAAAAAGCATGGTGGGTGACTAGCTGTCTATTCTGCTTAGCTGCTGCCCAGATTAAAGACCCTGGTGTGTCTCCATTCCAACGTATTAATTTTTGTTCCGCCAACTCTGGTGCATATTTCTTCCTCCATAGCCTTGCCCAGAGGTCCTTGGGATTCTTAAGCCATCACCACCATATTTTGGCGCTTAGGACTTTATTCATGATGGTGGGGTCCCGTAAACCAAGGCCTCCTTGCGCTTTCGGTTGACAAAGTTTGTCCCAGTTGATAAGTGCTATTTTCTTCCCTGTATTGAGGCCCTGCCACAGGAAATTCCTTTGTAAGATTTTGATGGTTGTGAGGACAAACTTTGGAGCAGCCAGCGCCGAGAAGATGTAGGTGGGAAGAGCCTGGAGAACTACTCGGAGGAGAATGAGACGACTCGGAAGGTTTAGAACTTTGAGGGTCCAGAAAGAGAGCTTCCTAGTAAAATAGGAGATGAGATGTTCCCAAGAGGAGTTTCGGAGGGCATTATCAATCAGAGGGATGCCAAGGTATTTGGATGAAAGGGAGCTTCTGTGGAAACCTAAGATATCAGAGATATGGCGTTGAATCAGGGGGGGGGGGAGCGTATTAAAGAAAAAGATTTGGGATTTGTCTTTGTTGCAGTCCAAGCCTGAGGCCTTAGAGAAGGTTTGGAGGATCCAGAGGATGGAGTTTTCTTCACGCATAGTTGGGGTACCCATCAGGAGCGTGTCATCCACAAATTGGCTATGCGAGATAGGGGGGGAAATGCCATGTAAAGGTAGCCCTGCCAATGAGTTGTTTGCAACAACTGCGTGAATAAATCGACTAAGGCCTTTGGTCATAATAATAAAGAGGAAAGGAGAGAGAGGGTCTCCCTGTCTAATTCCTCTAGAAGGGGAGAAGGGGCGAGAGGGAACACCATTGATAAGGATGGAGAAAAAAGCTGAGGAGGTTAGGTTCAAGATCCAAGTCACCCAGAGTTTATCAAAGCCAAAGGCAAGGAGCATTTCTCGCATGTAGTCCCAACTTATCTTATCGAAGGCTTTAGAAAGATCTAATTTAAGGAGCATACCTGGCATTCTAGTCTTCTGCAAAGAGTGGATCACCTCATGAGCTAGGATGACACTGTCCAGAATTTGTTTGCCCTCCACATAGTCTGATTGTTCTGGAGAAATGATAGTTGGCAAGATGGGCTTGAGCCTTCGAGCGATCACCTTTGTTAGAAGTTTATAGATGACGTTGCAAAGGGCTATGGGTCTGAACTGCTTGGGATGTTGAGCCTGCCTCTCTTTGGGGATGAGAGTGAGGAAGGTCGCATTGAGAGCTTGAAAGACTTGTCCTATGGATCAGGAGTCTTCAATAATTTCCCAAACCTCCACCCTAATCATCGGCCAACAATGGTGGAAAAAGTCACTGGTGAAGCCATCAGGGCCGGGTGCCTTGCATCTTGGGGTGTCCTGAAGCGCTTGATCCACCTCCTCGATTGTAATAGGCTGTAGCAGTGCTAAGTTTTTCTCCTTGGTGACAAGGGACGGTACATGCTGCGTGATTTTAGCTATGGCATCTGATATGTCCGGGAAAGGTTCCGTAAAGAGATCTTTATAATAGTCTATTAGTGTTGTTTCCAGGTCTTCATGGGAATGAATGGGCTCACCATTGGTGGAGATTAGGTGCGTGATTCTATTAGTGTGGCGGCGTTGAATGACAGATCTATGGAAGAATTTGGTGTTGCGGTCCCCCTCCTTGAGCCATTGGATGCATGATTTCTGTTTCCATAAAATCTCCTCTTGTCCTTTTCTGGCCTCCATCTGTTGATTTACTGTTGCTTCCTGGGCTTTAAGCTCGTCCGTTAAACCTTGCAATCGGATTTGATTTTGAATTGCCTCCATTTTCTCTGACATCTGCTTTTGGGAGTCGAATATATTGCCAAATGTTTGCTTGTTCCATAATTTGAGAATTTGTTTGAGGTTTTTTAACTTTTGTTGGAATCTGTACATCTTGGAGCCACAGGGGACTTCTGCCTGCCTCCACCAATCTTGGATCTTTGCTTGGAAGTCTGAATGGTTGAGCCAAAACTGTTCAAACTGGAAAGGTTTTTTCCTTGGTGATGCTGGCACATTCATCCTTTCCTGAATGGGCCAGTGATCCGAGCCTGGGATATTCAAGATACTCGTTTCCAGGCCGGTTCCCTCCAGCATAAGGGAATTAGAGATTAGGAAGAGATCGTGTTTGTAGGCGATTTGGTGTGATCCAGTTCTTCTAATTGTCCAGGTAAAGATTCCATTGATAGCTTCCAAGTCGATGAGGTTGAGTTTATCTATGAGGCTGTTGAAGTCAGTGGAGTCTTGATCTAGGCGTCTTGATCCCCCTTTTTTTTCCTCCAGACTATGAATGAGATTGTAATCTCCCCCAATAGTCCAATGATTATATCTGGTCAGGTTGGATAGGTATTCCAAGTTTCTGAGGAAGGCTTGCTTATCCCTTGGGTTGGTCGGGCCGTAGACATTAGTCAGCTGTCCGGGCTTGTTAGAGCCTATAAGCCTATAGTCGGCTGTGATGGACCATTTGGTAGTTATAAAATTCTCCATCAGCAAAGAGTTGGGGTTCTAAAGGATAGCCAAACCTCCGGCTGTTCCTGTTGCTGCGGTTGAAATTGCTTCCCCTTGCTTCCAACAGTAGGGGAGTAGCCTATCAATGTCTTCAGTTGTGCATTTTGTTTCCTGTAATAATACCATGTCTGGTTTTTCCGCAAAGATCAGATCTCGTAGCATTTTTTGCTTGCTATGTCAATTGAGGCCTCTAATATTCCAGGAGATAATCTTCATGATTATGGGGGGGTGGAGAGGGGAGGAAAGTTGTCTGAGATGAGGTGGATTTGCCCTGAATTTACCATGAAATGGCCTATTTCTTGTATAAGCTTATTAGTAGACTTCCTACCTCTTTTCTTTTCATCTTTCTGAGTTTTGCTTTGATTCTTTGATTGACTGCTTTGTATTCCCAGGCCCTTGTTGGATCGTGCTGTGGAGCCAGTGGAGGAATTGAGAAAGACCTTATGCACCTTCCGTAGTTGATCCCGAGGTATGGTGTACAGTTTGTAATTCTTGTAGGCGTGTTCGAGGTGCTCCAGGTCCACCCCAGCCAATTCTTGCTCTTCTAGCTCCATTTCCGCGTCACCGTCCTCTGTCTCAAGAAAATCTTACTGATCCCCTGCTGTGTCTGGGGGGGGGGGTGATCGGATTCCTTCCCTTGTGGTGGTCGTTCTTTCCCTTGGCTCAAAGATTGGGGAGGATTATTCGCATGGAGTTCATTGGAATTTAAGAGGGTTGAGGGGTTCTCTGGTTGATATTGTAATATTGCATATTTACTACTAGTGGATGGATCTTTACTTACTTGGGCTGGCTGCTTTCGTCCTGCTTGTCTTCTTTTCCTCACTGGTTGAGAAAAGTCGTCCTTGTCTTTTCCGCCTTCTGGGTTCCCTTCTTTGTGAGCCGCATTGAGGGGGCACTCTCTAAAAAGATGGTCGTGTTCATGAAATTTCCTGCACCTGAATGGAATGTGTTCATAATCGATAGTTTGGGTCCAATCCTCATCATGATATTCGAGAATTATTGATCCCATCAGCGATTTATCTATGTTCAGGTATATGCAGATGCGCGCATAAGAGGTATATTGCCTCTGCTTGGTAGCTTCTGAAGACTTAACATATATTCCAATGGTATTGCCTATACCAGCCAAGACCTCTTCCAGCCAGAATTCTTGGGGGAGAGAGTACAGTCTGATCCATACCAGTGCATGGGAAAAATCTTCCTTTTCAGGGCTGAACTTCTCAGTCCAGAACCTTAAGAAGAGTCCTGTTGAGTTATAGAAATAAGGCCCGCCATCGAAAATGCGATTGCGGTCCTCGAGGTTGTGCAATATGATTGTAAAGAAGCCCTTGGACCCCAGTTGTAGTTCATAGTGTCCTTTTGGCTTCCACCAGTATTGTATCCATTTGATGAGATCCCGCTCTGAAGGCCACAGACCTAGGAATTTTCCCACTAGGGCGTGGTCTCTCATGTATTGCTTTTGCTCTTCTATGCGTGGTGAGTTGATGATGTATTTCGGGGCTTGTGGCGCTTGTGGAATACATTTTCCTGGTATCCATGGAGTCGCTGTTGTAGTAGGTATGGCTGCATTCTCGGGATCGATATCCATCTCCCGGTCCTTGAAAGTTCCTTCCGTTAGGAGTTTTGCACGCAAATCTGGTGGAGGCTCAAAGGTCAGCCGTTTGAAACCTTCTCTAGTGCTTCCATTTGCAGTGGCCTAGCTGTAGGAGGCGCCATTCAGCCCTCCTTCTTTCAGAGTCATGAGCCCCAGTGGGGCTAGAAGTGTGGCAATGTGGTGGAAACCCTAAAACCCTAGACCTGGTTGCAGAGCGCGCATCATTTTTTTTTTTCACTGTCTCGTTCGCATATTTGCTTATATAATATATCTGAGATTATTGTTGATTTTTGTAGTCATTTCTGTTTGTTGTGGTTGTTGGGTATGTGTTATATTCTTTGCACGAGTAGTAGTGTTTGAGCGTTTGCGCTGGGCGGAGCCCCTCGCGCGGGGGTTCGGGGGCAGCGCCCCCGAAATTTTTTTTTCGCACCGGGACGACATATTTTCGGGACGACATTTATCGGGACGACATATTTTCGGGACCACATGATATTTAGGTGGTTTTTTCAGCACATGGTTTTTGCCCATGGTTTTCTATTTCCGGTTGAGGAATTAGGGTTTTGGACTAATCCAAGTCATTGGGTTAGGGTTTTGGATGCCGCTGATGCCTATATGTATATTGTATTGTAAAAAATGTAACACAATGTATGAATATAATATATGCTGGTTTTCCCAGTTTGGGTTTCCAGGTGAAAAATCTCTGTGTAATGTTTGTATTTGCCATTGTATCTTTTCTGTTCTTTTCTGAATATTAGTTTGCAGTAGATATTGTACAAGTTTAGAATTTACATATGGTATCAGAGCTTTATTGGCTTCAAGGGGATGACTTTGTCATCAAGGGTTTGGCTCGAGAATGTGATAAGCCTTGTTACAGTGGGAGATCTGCGGTATTGTTTTTCAGGTGAAAAGAAATGGCAAAAAATTCGAAGATGGAGATCGAGAAGTTTAATGGGAAAAGATTTGAGCTGTGGAAGCTCAAGATGGAAGATCTTTTGGTGGACAGAGATCAGTGGATCACAGTAGATCCAGGTACTGCACCTACAGGAACTTCTGCAGATGACTGGAAAAAGACGGATCGGAAGGCAAAGAGCACAATTTGACTGTGTCTCTCTGATTCAGTATTACTGAATGTGTCAGAGGNAGTCGAAGTCCCTGGTAAATAAACTATTCCTGAGAAAGAAGCTATATAACTTGAGGATGAGAGATGGAGACTCGGTGGCAGAGCATTTGAATGCCTTCAATACTGTGGTAAGTTAGTTAGTATCTGTTGATATTAAAATTTTAGATGAAGATAAATGTATCAGTTTGTTGTGTTCTTTACCAGACTCCTAGGATAGTCTGGTTGTGGCCATAGGTAGTAATACAACTTCTTTGAAGTTTGAAGAAGTGGTCTCGTCCTTGTTGTCGGAGGAGATGAGACGAAAGAATATGGAAGGACATAACACAGACGCATTATTTGCAAGAGGACATTCCCAGGGAAGAAATAAATCTACTTTCTCAAGTGGGAGATCTAAGTCTAAGGGTAGAT
>JASDQU010103382.1:129700-149135 GCA_032191745.1 Picea mariana | reverse complement strand
TATATATATATATATATATATATATATATATATATTACATTTAATAATGCAATGCATGGTACTTATTGATGGCCCCATTTTTCTATTGTAAAATTTATTCTCGTGATGAAGTACATGTAGTGCATATATGGAAAGTTTGGCTCATGAATCCCATCATGTTTATTCATCATGTTCAAGAAGCTCTACCCAAGTTTTGATGATAAGATGGAATATGTCAATTTACTCTTTCTAATTACAACAATGATAATGTAAACTCTTGCAACTAGCCACAACATAAGAAAGCCTTGGGAGAAAATTCACAAGCATTTTGCGAGATTTGTGCTATTCCATGAATTTTTTTATGGAGAATCATCAAGGTGGATGTGAAAGTTAATTGTTTCCTTTTCTGAAAAAGGCTTTATATAATACCAAGAAACTTGATTTTAAAGCAATTAACTAACTTGAAACTTCTTTGCAAATTTTTCCGTAAGTTTAAATAAATGGTTACTAACATTACATCTCTATTAACTTAGAGCCTTAGGTTTGCATTACAAACTAATTGAGTAAACAAATTCATATTATTTTCTATTTTTAACAAACATATTTCTTGTAATCACTTTGAAAGACTTAATTGTATTAAAATTCAAAATGTACAAATCATTTTGTTCATGTCTCTTTATATTATAAATTTTCATGGATATTATAATGGGAGGTGATACTTATTTAAGATAATTAGTTTCTCAATCAACAAATTGTAATTGGTTTGATTTTATATAAAAAAAGAAGTATTGATACTTTCCAATTTTTAAATATTAACTTTCAACCAAAAATAGATTTAGAAGTTCCTAATCTTTTAAATATTTAATTATGTTGAAGGATTTTTTAAAGAGTGGTACTTCTCAAAAAGTTCCATGGTGTGAAACTTGATTCAAATCAATCATTTTTGAGATAAAAATAGTAGCCTATCCTCTTTCATGTGTCATTTTCATAACATTGATTAGCACAACCGGATCATCAACTCCCTCGACCTCATCCTTGTTCACATAATGGCCCAAGCCATTGAGATCCTCATATTACTCATACCAAGGACCCCAAAGTATGAGATCCTCATATTGCTCATACCAAGGACCCAAAAGTATAAGTGGACTTCTAAAATGTTTTGGATACTTGAGTTTAGTAGGATAATTAGGATAATTCTGATTGTAATATTTTTATGGTAATTATCAATAGAGAGTATGTTAATTATCAATCTTTTATTATTATTCATTTATTAAATTGACCAAATCTTGTCTTTTGTAATATTTTATTATTATTTTAAAATTGTAATATTTTTGTTTCATATCATTTAATTATGTTGAAGGATTTTTTAAAGGGTGGTACTTCTAAAAAAACTCAAAAAGTTCCATGGTGTGAAACTTATTCAAACCAATCATTTTCGAGATAAAAATAGTAGCCTATCCTCTTTCATGTGTCATTTTCATAAATTTTCATAACATTGATTAGCACAACTGGATCATCAACTCCCTCAACTTGTTTGCATAATGGCCCAAACCATTGAGATCCTCATATTGCTCATACGAAGCATAATGGCCCAAACCATTGAGATCCTCATATTGCTCATACAAAGGACCTGGAAGTATAAGTGGACTTCTAAAATGTTTTGGATACTTGAGTTTAGTAGGATAATTCTGATTGTAATATTTTTATGCTAATTATCAATAGCGAGTATGTTAATTATCAATATTTTAATATTATTCATTTATTAAATTGACCAAATCCATTATTATTCATTTATTCATTTTATTAATATTTTATTCTTATTTTAAAATTGTAATCTTTTTGTTTCATATCATTTTGAAGGGTTCATTTCTAAACTTATTTATTTCCACTTGGATCTCACTCCTCTATTATTCAAAAGCCAAAGCCAAAGATGAGTGGAGTGTCTAGTCGAATTGTTGGGAATATTTCTAAAATATGACATAGTTTAAATCCAAAAATTACTAGAATTATGACGAATCACAAAAATCTAGATACCCAAATAAAATTAATCTCTTATCTAACAAGAGACCTTTGACAACTAAACACTGAGCAAATAATAATTTTTTAGGTTCCAACATTGGTTTCAAAACATTGCAAATCCTAAACAACCAAGTTATTTATTTGGACTTCCATGTCCATAGGTTGTTTAGCATGTTTTCCAGGGAGGGCTTGGTGTAGAGCCACTTATATCCCATCTTTGGCTTATATTTGGAAAAAGTTGTGGCCTTTCACAATGCCAGTGCACCACCAGGTTCCAAGGACTAGGAGGCCAAGTTTTAACACCAAATTCTCTGGAATGAGCCCTTGGATGCAATCCAAGATCATGAACTTATTAGCATTAACCAACACAAACTTCCTCTTAACAACATCCCAGAGGAGCCAAAATTTGAACAAGTTGTCCAAAAGATCATTGGCAAAATGAATGCCATTCTTGAAGCGTCATAAGGCCAAGAACCTAGAGGAGTCGACCAATGGCTTCCCTTTGAAAAGAATCAGAGGTGACCATCAAAGACAATGATCAATGATCTGAGGCCTTCTTCCAAGAAAGGAAGGCTTTTATGGTTTTCCAAACCCTTCCAAATGCTTTGAACAACAAACGTACCATAGATCTTAACATAGGCATGAGTAGGATGGTTTATAGAGAGTTGCCCTACCATGCACACTTTCCAAGCAACAAACTTGTTGAACGTAATGCCTTATAAGGACTTTCCAAGCTTCCTTTCTCTCCATAGTTCTAACCACCCACTTGGCACATAGCATTTGGGCTTGAATCCTAAGTCACCAAAATTTCTTGGGGCAATAGAGCTYCCAATTAACTCTGTAAAACTATTTCCCTTTGCCATTGTTGGCCCATAGAAAATTCCCAAGGGCCTATTCTAAGCATGAGTATGTTGCACTSGAGTCACCCTGAAAGATGAATAGTGTACATGAGTTGCAACCAAGATTTTAGTGCACATTTGGAAATTTGTCTTGTTAACTCTCAAATTCTCCCTGGAGGAAAAGTCCCAACCTCTCCAAGGGGAAACCTAAGGACACTACAGGTAAGTTGCCCACTGTCACCTCAACGACATTGCCCCACACTTCTAGGTTTAGATGACAATTTCCTACCTACGGGGGTATTCCCTATACTAGACCCTAAACCTATCGTTTAGCACAAGTGAGAAAAGTGGCTAGAATTTAGACTATGCAAAAATTAAAGAAATCAAAAGTTACTACTTGAATGATTTACAAATGATGGATGTCATTTGAGCGTTTATCATGCAATTAGAGTTTATTATGTGATCATTCATATTTTAAATGTCTATGAAACCATAACTATCCTTGGAAAGACCCAAAAAAGAAAAAGAAGGCTTTCAGTCAAAGGAGTGCCTTATGCTACAACCCTCAAATATACATGTAGACTTGGATACCCATGATACGAGAGGGCAATCTCCCTGAATGATGTGTTTGGTGCACTGTAACTATTCAACACTCGAATGATTGGTCTCAGGATGCTTAGGGGACTTTCGATATACGCAATGATATGTGGAAGTGAAGCCCTGGGTTTAGGTGTTGTTGAATGCAATACTACTCGAGTGGGTACCAACAGGGGTTACAATGACTTCCAACGGGGCGAGACATAATCTGAAGGCCTCCCTCTAAACTCTAAAGTATCCCTGCATGTATTTTCTCCCAAACCATAGTTTTAAATGCTCAACGAAAACTCCCTGTCATTATTTATAGATGTTAGGTGCATGTCTCTAACCTAGATTACTAGGGGTCTTGCGAAGAATCGCGATATCCAACGTGACTTAAACTCGCAACATATTGTGTTCATTTATGAGATTAAACATTCGCATCACACATCATTATTGTTAAGCATTCATCATTGTTACCATGTCATTTGATTCAAGATACCATTCATGCCAATAAAATAATAGGCCAAAAATTAAATCGAAGTGCCCCTTAAACCATAACATAAGAGCGCAGAGCCCAAGATTATCACCACATGGATTTAAATAATACCTTCAATTTACATATCCAATGATCTAGTTTCCACAGTGAACAATGATTACTCTGTTTAAAGGTTACTTGGTAGAATTTAAGTTTATGAAATAGAAACAGGTAATATCAAATACAATGCTAATAACACTAAGTGATGAGCATATATCGGATATTTATGTCATTGTCCATAACAGAGGTTGTAACCAATAAACATGTAGCATATCACCACGAGAGATTAAGCATATGCCAATGAATCCAATCAAATACATCAACAATGCATCAATAGTGAAGGAAATATTGTCAATTTCAAGACTGATATAAAGCAATGTTAATGTCAAATACTTTAGCGTTGTGAAGCAATCAACAAGTGACTTAGTATGTTCTCCTCATCAACCTGTAAAACATCATATGTGTGCCTCTTCAATGGAAAATCCGCATGTAGAACACAATTACACCTTCAAGCAAATGAGGTGTGGGTGACTCCAACATTAATCCATCTTCAATCAAACATAAAGTTGAAGTATGAATGCAAAATTCACAAATAAAAGGAAGCTGGAAATTATTATTACAAATCTGAAGCTGAAAAATATGCTTTCCCAAACAAAAATCAGCCCCAAAGATGTATTATTCAGCTGAAAAATGATGCATAAAAAATGTGATAGGTGAATGAATATATAGCTGAAAAATTTCTGCAAAATTGAATCCCAACATCTGCCCCACATACTCCAAAAATTCTGCAAGATCCATTGTTATATATAGCTAAAAAACACCACTCAAATTTTCTGTATAAGGTTCCAGCCTATGTGGCTATCCACGAATATCAAAATATGCAACATTGACTTCCTCACATGGAGCTGAAATTGAATCTTCAATGACTTTTTTGTTTGCATATCTTTCACTAGTGTACTCAAGCAAGAAAATTAAAGCCTCATTTTTACACCTTATTTCGTCCAAAAGAATATTTGAAGGATCTTTTTCATATTCTAACATCATACATTCAAGTTTCATTTTTATTTCATTACAAATCATAGCCCAAACATATAAATAATCTAAGCCTCTAATTTTATCTTCATCAACCATCCAAACGTCTTGAAATATTATGATGAAATTTGAAAATGAAGAAACTTTCCTTCGGCTAAGACTACAAAACCGTTCTCTTACTTCCTCTTGCAATGAAAGGGCAAACATTTTCAGCATCACATCTTCATGGATAATATTAAATTCTGCAATGAACCTAATGAAAAAATCAACAAATTCTGAAACAACTTCTTTGTTCCCATAGAATTTTGGAGCATGTTTATTCTATAACTTATAATTTAAATCATGTGGGTATCCATGGATGTATGAGAAATCCAAAGGGTCAAATAATTTTTCATTCAACTCCTTGCAAGATGGATTGGATTGGAGAAGGATCGCTGGTGTAAATAAAAGAAGCTCTAAGTTATTGGAGTATTTTGTGTCTTTATTTTTTCCAAGTAATAGAGTGATGTATAAGTAGTTTCTTATGAGTGGCTATTAGTTCTCTATATGCTACTATTGGAAATTTGTTTGCAGGTGTATGGATGTCAAAGGAAACTCAAGGGCCAATAAAAGGTGCTTCATCTTAATTGGAAAGGGCTAGGGTAATGGTTTTCCTCCCTCTTATCTCCCTTTTGTATCCTTTACTTTCAAGATAGAAACATCACACATCCTATATCACTTGATTAGGTGTGTATGTAGATAGTCTTTGGTAGGGGCCACCTTTATAATTTGCTTTTAGTAGTGGATCTCTCCACCATATCACTTGTAGATTAAACAACCAAATTAGGTTTGTAGTTTGCATATCGATTGATTGTATGCTACCACCTAATCTTCCTTTAGAATCGCCCTCAAATATTACTTTCATGATCCCATTGCCCAAGCAATATAAGGCATTGATCTCCCTTTTATCCACCATTCCCAACCATCTAAATTCCATTTTAATTTTTCCATCTATATTTATGTTGCTAAGTTTCCTCATACTCCCACTATCCACTACACACATTAAGCTTAGTAACCCATAGGGAATCCCCCCTTGGTTAGGATTCCACTTACCCTAGCCTAAAGTGCAGAGGAGAGTTGGTGAGGTGACATTGGCCAACCTCCTAGTTCCACAAGGCTAGCACCCATCTTTGGGACTTTGAGCAAAGGTGTTGGTTTGTGTGGTAACAGGTCCCCAAGACCTATCCAAACTCTCCATGCTTTGGACTTAGGAAGTCTGGTCCTATGATATTGTCAAGGAGTCATCATTAGAAAAAACAACCATTAACCAATTGTCCAAAGTCTAGTTCAGGTAGAGGAATCCCTCGAAGCCAACTAAGTAACCAAAAGCTTCAATGGCCAACACATAGAGGGTTGGGGCTAAGGGAAACCCCTACCGAATAACCATTAAAAGCTCAACCTCCTCAAAACAATATCAATTAATAGTAAGACAAGCCGAGGCATTTGCAAAAAGGGTTTCAACACTTAATAAATATGGACCAAATCCTTGAGCCTAAAGCATCGCCAAAATAAAGGGCCACTCTACTCTATCACAAGCCTTCTCAAAATCAATGTTTACAAACATGGTGCAAGATCAGATGACCTAGTGCACTCCATGCACTCCCATACTACAATAACATTATAAGGATATATCTCCCCTAAATGAATCTGACATGTTCAAGGAAAATGATCTTGGGGAGTATGTGTTTGATAAGCAAACTAGGGATTTGGCTAGTATTTTTTAAGACATGTTAAGTAGCGTGATGGGTCTCCAGTTGGTAGATGATCATAGGGTGCCCTACCTTGGAATGAATTTGATAAGCCTTTGAGTAATCCTCACATACAAAGATCGCTTATAAAGAGCTTCACAATAAACAAGCAACCTCGTAAAATTAGCAAGGGAACCCATCAAGACCATGGGCCTTATCTCGACCATCTCATACAATGTTGTGGAAAGCTCATCTACAGATATAGCCATGTCACATGCTATCCTTTGTGCTTTGGTAACCTTAACATGGAACCAAATCAAAGCGCTTTTGAGTAGATTCCTGCTTCTTTGCAAACAACAATTGGGTTCGGAACATAATTTGATAATGCTCTACAAATTCTCTTTCACTTTCTTCTTGGTTGAAGGTCTAGCCCAAGGAAGTTTTACGGCCAATATATTCTCCTTGGTTTCTTGAGTGGCAAGAACCTTAAAGAAATCTTACATTAGTGGATCCCCAATGTTGAGCCAATGACATCTTGCTCATATCTGAACACCTCTAACCTAATAGAGAACATCCACCAGAAGCATATGACACAACTTGACGACACATGCTTAAAGACCCATTGCAACTCCTCCATGAGATACTGCAACTTGATGTGCAATAAATTTTCTGAGCAATTCGCTACCATACCCGTGCAAAAAGGTGACCACTCTGGAGATGGTATCTTCCTAGTGAAGTATCCATCAAGTAACCTTGTGTGATTTGGGAATAAAGTTCCACACAATACAGATAGAATCCAAGAAATGTGGGCTTTGGACGTGTGAAACATTATGGATATAGAGGGTGTGGGGACATTCCCATGCATTTAGTGCCCTACGCTAGTATAACCAAATGGGTTGGTGGTCCAAAGTCATTGTGCTAACAACATGAATTGGTCAGCTTCTAGAGGAATCAAAATAAAATAGAGTTTTTCTTAGAAAAGAGGGCCCTATCAAGCCTATAGTAAATTCACTTTGGCCCTTTCCTAAAATTCGTCCAAGTGAACTAGCCTCTAGCCTCTATAGATTATTGGCATTGACACTAACTAGGGTTATACATTGCATGGTAGGCCTTCAGAGCTAACTGGGCTTCTTTATCTTCAGTTGGTAGGGGCACCAATGATGCCCCTTATTTATCCTCCTTATGCTCAACCATGATGAAATCCCCACAAACAAGTTAAAGGGTGTCGAGAAGTTCATCGACAAACCAATGCCAGAATGTTGCATCCTCACTTGTGTCATTAGAAGCATAAATGTTAGTTAGGGATAGTCGTTGGCCATCCAAATTGAACAAAATCCAAACAAGTCTATGTGATGGGTGAAACCCCTAATCTACAACACTAGCAAATTGTGGAGAGACAGGAATATAGAGAGGTATTTGTGTCATACAAACAATTCCAAAACAACATATTTTACGCATATCCAACTTAGTAATGGGCATTTTTTAGGAAGGCATGTGATAGGGGTCTTGTAGAGTTCTACCAATGAGAATGTTTTTTTGCAATGAGTTATGGGGAAGGCCAAGCAACAAGCATATTCACACCAAAAGCAATCAACCATTATGTAAGTAGGAGGTGCCACTCCCTTCTGGATTTTCCCGTTAGAATGATCAAAACAAAAGTACTTAGCCATTGGGAGTAGTGCCAACAATGTGACTCCTACACCTCTCAAATCAAGTTCTAGATGACCAACTCAATAGACACCCTCCCAACAAAGTAACCTAGGACGGAGCCCACCCTAAACAAATTACATAAATTATCATGCCCTAGTTTATTTACAATAGCATTGGATTCTAGTAGAAAAATAGATCAAGGGCACAAGATTCAACCGATAATTAACATAGTTTCAGCTACTCCCTTCATGGGAATATAACTTCCAATATATTAACCAATGATACATAACTTTGTCATTTGACTACACATCTGTGTCCTTGTTTTCAAGCATTTCATTGGTCCCTTCAATGCTTTAATTCCAAACATCACCTTATATCACACTTAACTAATGAAATAGATTAAGATGTTTAGAGAATATTTTGTTACATAAAGCATGGGAAGGCATGTTCACATTACAGTAAGGCATTGTAAGGACTTTTGGGGTTGTCTTCTTTGCTTTGTTAACTAAATGCTTCTAAACAGATGGAGAGTTGACTTAGAATGGGGCATTACACAGCCTCATTGGGATGCAACACCCCTACTACTATTGCTCTAGCTCACTTTCTTCCACTTTGTGTACCCACTATTCTATCAACTAGACATCCAACCAGGTAGAACCATCTTGATGAAGTTCACAGATCGGTCTTCTGTACTATAAATATGGATCAATTTAAACAAATCTCACACCCATATTAGCCAGACGGGTTAGCTCAAGTGGATGAGTATTGGTGTTTGCTCGATTGTGGTTCTGGGGTCAAATCCCTGGCCAAGAGCCTGTTTAGGGCCTCACTTGAAGTCCCCACCGGGTTAGGCCCATAATCAGGCTGAATGGTTTACCCCGTTTACCATCCACGAAATGTGGGGAAGTACTTGGGGGTTTCCCGTGCTGTATTCCCAGGAAAAAAATCTGACACCCATATTCCATAAATCATTAGAGAAAAGTAATTACACCATTAAACTATTGGAACAAGATAAGCTAAAAACTCAATGCCCCTGATTCCTTCCGACCAGGCATAGTGTGAGAGGAGGTTCAGAGATGGCCATAGTGTAGAAGGGCAATCTCTGATCCCATCCCGATCTAGGCAGGGAGGGTACGATCTCTTTTCCCCACCAAGCACGGGGAAGGGGAGAGCCCGTATATACTGCTCCAACCAGGCCAAGTGACTCTTGGTATCTAAGCTATATTGTCCTTCAAATGTGATTTTCTTTAATGTATTTAAGCAGGCCATGTCAGCTAAATATATTTTTAAAAGTCTCTTATCTTTGCCTGCAACATAGTTCATTATACACTAACCTATAAACCAACCGAGCAGAAGAAAGCATACTGTTATGTATCAACTATTAGTGAATAAAGAATCTCCAACTCTTGCCTTTGGCTTCAAAGACGCTAGTCCATTATGTTCACATGGAATCCAATATATTTAAAGGAAAACTGGACACCAATATCTCTAGGATTAGAAGAGATGTTAATCCCCTAGAATTAGGAATAGATTTTATGTCCATACCTGCTGCTATTTTCTTGGAGAGGCTTGCTATAATGAGATTTAGCATGTAATATTTAGTTCAACTTCCAAGTCATCCGTTGCTCAAGCTAAGCACCTGCCAATGTTAAGCACTGAGTAATACCCATATAAAAATCATTCAAAACAAGGACAATGCAGTTTTTATTGAAACTGGAGCAACAGCTAAGATCAAACGTCTCATACCATGCAATAACCTCTTGCCCAATACCATATTCTAAAGTCCCCCATCAATGACACTCGAAGAATTCCTCATGACATCATGTTTTGTGATCCCTGGAGCTTAATTTCAGATTCCGAGCCCATTCATGGAACTTCAAACTAATAAAAAACAACACTGCATTTCGTGATCCTGGGAGCTTGACTTCTTGCTTTATCCTCAATGGGGCCTTCTGATATGATTATTGTGATGCATTTCCGTTTCAACGACTAAGAAATATTTCTCTTTCTTTTAGTAACAGGCCATAATTCTTTCAGTAACTAATATGCATTCATTTTCACAAGGTGAAATGACTCGTATTACATGTTCCATGAAATTCAATAGACCACATATCAGCGGGTGTTATTTTTAGATGTTTTAAGATGGCTTTAGAACCACTGCAAATTGTGTTGAGATAGCATTAATGAATATATTAGAGTGTATGAAATAATGGATCTGTGTTACCTGATCCAATTGTAGAATGCAGCATCAATCACAATCTTCCATGCCTTGTTCAATTCTCATTAATCATATGAAGAACTGCGAATTGGCAGAACAAAAGAATATCCAGAGATACAAGCTTATATGAAAATAAATTTAACCAAAGCCAAATCCAACATGGCTTAATCCAGCTGCTTATTCCAGCAAAGAACAATTTCAGATACACAGGACTATGCATAATGCACAATTTGGGGTACGAATGCCAGAAGTTAACATTAGTGTGGGTATCCATGACAAGGAGATCTCCTTTAGTCAAAAGCAATATCAGAGTTAATTTGACCAAATATATCAGGACAAGAATCCCATTTACTCTGTTCCCTGGTTTCCCAATATCCACCAATGTACTGGTATGTATCGTTCCCTTTCTCTTTGTGAAACCACTGGGGCTGCCATCCTGTTTCTTGGAGCTTTCTAGCCTTCAAAGTTCAAATACACAAAGTTTATCAGTACAAACTTACGTCAAGATTTGGCTGGCTTAGAATAAATTACCATTTGTGGTTATAATTAATGTTCATCAAAAGTAATGAAGTAAAACTAATTGTTGCACACTACTAGGGAAAGACACCTAAACGTAATAGTTTGTCAATAGCCAATCCCCCCCACACCACCTGGATGAAGTAATTATCAAGAAAACTTACCTGACGTTGCCTCTGCTCCAACCTCAACTTCTCTACATTGGCCAAATCATATTCTCCATTTTCCAGATGTCGTTGATCTGGTCTCAGCCTCGAATCTGTTGGCGGCAATTTTTCCTAAATATACAATTAAACATTCAAATTATAAATTAGAGAGAAAAAATGAATTGCCTCCAAACAAAACATATTTGGATGTCATCTTTTTGAGTCTACCTTCAACCCTGGTGTTAGCTCATTGAGAGTTATAGCAAAGCGTGTTAAGTTGTATCTAGTGGGATTCTTTGGGGGTTTGTTTCTTTCCCACAGTAAGACAGCCTCAGATGATGGATCATCACCCTTGGACTTCGAGGCAGCATCATCATTTATGTAATACAAGCTTTCATCCCACTTTCCAAACAATGTTGATACTGTATTCCCAGTCCTATTCTGAACCAACCCTTGAACCTGAAAAACATACCAAGAAATATTCATATCAAAAGGCATTCCAAATGTACGCTATTGAAAGCCTTTGAAATATGCCAATTGAACTTAATCAGGTATATGACGAACTATTTACTACTGGCATCTGGACATGATAAGTACTTACCTGATGAGGGTTACGATCAATTATAGATTGCTCCTTGAATTTCAGCTTACAAGAGTATTCATGATTTCCCTGGATACGCATTGTCCCATAGTGATCACAGTACAGTTTCCCCAATATTAGATTGTATATAGACGTTGTAACCTGCAAGCAACTAAAACTCGTGATATTAGTCAATCAATCCAAGGGAGGAAAACATAAGCAAAGTTCAAACTCTGTGATATCCAAACTCTCTTATGAGAACTCTTAAGTACCTTACTCCAATGAAACACCTCACCATCATCAAATTCCAGCGTGAGAACTCCAATAGGATCTAGCTGAATTGAACGACCCCAAAATTTGCTCTTTAAATTACTATCTCCCCAAAATTTCCAACCTCTACCTTCACAGTGGCATGCAACAATCATGGGATGATGACTGACCTGTATTTATATAAATACATATCTTTAAAACACATGAACTTGCACTATGTAGCATATCCTATTATTGGTTTTCAAGTACATAAAAGAGTAGGATGGATGCAATAAATAGACTGGAGCTATCTTACAATACAAAACATGGCATAGTAAGTGAACTGATTTATGCATAGCAAATTCAGATCTTCCTCCTATGTAAATCAAAAGCGGATTATTATATTGAGGGAAATAAGTTGTAAAACAAAGACTTCACCATTCACGTCAAACAGATGGTTGCTGTGGGATTTCTAGAAAAGAGACTATCAAGGATGCATTCTGGAAGTGCAGAGTTGCCAGATAATTATGGGGACAGTTTGCCTCTTAGTATGCTATTCCTTTTGTCAGCCCTCTTCATTGAAAATGGGTGATTTTGGGAGACAGGTGGTGGATGACCAAACAGTATTCAGAAAAATATGGAACACCGTAAGGTTGCTAAGATTTTTTTTTTATTGAAAACGAGACATCCCCCTTCATTTGGGAGAGACTACGGTGTTTAGAACCAGGATTGGCAGTTCAGGTTTTGGCCAGAATCAGCATTTTCCATGAGGATGTAGACGCTTTTGAGATTGGGGTTAAGGTGGATATGCTAGCACTCCTTGCCTATGTTGGGAGGCAAAGTCTATATAACTACAAGCTGGCCCATTAATTTGTATGCTTTGATGTACTCTCATATACATTTTCAAAAAATATAATACTAATCAATTTACCCTTACGTTGGCCCATATATAGTATATACAATAACATAAAGTCAGACTACATAGACTGGGCAACAGCTCAGTACACCACAATGGAGAGTCAGCTTCGCACCTTGGCAAAACTTAGGAATAACTCTGTATATAAAAAATACATTAATGAAAATGGAACAATCACTCAACAAAAATTCATACAATGATATAACTATACTAGACATTAAATTCAATTAATCAATAGTGTTAAGATGTGCCCATGGGTTTGTGGTTCAATGGCAAGGGCAGTGACATTCCAAGCTGCCCACCAGAGTTACAATCCCCTCAAGGCATGCTTAGCATTTCCCTTTGTGGGCTTGTTTGAGAAAGCAGGCCTATTTGTGATTTTCCATTTATGGACTGGTCCACCCCACATAAGTGGGGCTGCAGGTAAATCTTCCAATATAGCTTGTATGAAGCATCACTTACCTGCGATAAAATCCATGGCAAAGAAAGCATCATCTCTTCTAAAAAGAGTAAACTAAAGTTTCTATATGCTTTTCCATACAAGTAAATACTGGAATAATATTAGTAGCAATTATTTACCATATATTTGCACCAGTAACTATTAAAAGTTAAAACTAACTTAATTTTGTATCCAATGCTCAGTCTCATCAAAATGAACCATAACATTATTTATTTTACACTATTGCAGAATTCCAAAAACATGAAGGGTTTTTGAATCATGAATGGATCAGAAATCTTAAGAAAAATCACTCTGATCCAAGCTAAATTGCGTCAACCAAGAACATAAGCATGCAATCAAGTTTTTCCCTAGCAATTGTCATAAATATTTTGATATGCTCCAAAAATTAAGTTCCCATATATAGAAGAATTCCAATACTATGTGATCTCGTTGGTGTGTGGTGGATCTGCAAGTACATGCCATTAATATAGCCAAACTAACCTTTTCAGAAATGAAACGGATGCCTTTATCTGGGTAATCAGCCTCGTATGTCTCCCCCAGGAGAGGATTGAAAGGCTTACAATTTCGACCATCTGTGGATGCATAGCCAGACACTGCGAAGGCTGCTACATTTAGTATCCTCATAAGGCTATTACCCTGGAGCACATCAATGAGAAATGCCTCAAGTCAGAAAAGGCTAATTTCTCAAGTTACTGGTTTTGGATTTCCTAAGAATTTCCTTTCCATTCATCACAAATCTAATAAATAAAACTAAATCTACCAAGCAAAATAGCAGTCAATACCCCATTAATTTGGGAGTCTGGACTGGTCAATTAGAAAAGCAATAAGATTTAAGCAAGTTGCTTTGAAGAATATGTTCTTATTATAGCAGAAAGAAAGTAGAAAACGATGATAGCACAAAATTATATGAAGCCAACCAGATCTCTCCTGTTTATGGGAAAAACCCAGAAACATACCTGAAGAAAGAAGATGATAAATGCTTTCCTACAACTATCTCTGGCAGATCTATGCTGGAAAGGCAATAAAGTGTTAATCAATTACATTCAGTTTCAGATGTCAGACATTTTGACCTGCCTAATAGTTATTACAGCCATAGTAGTGATCGATGTTCCTCAACAGAAAGGGCATAATCCCAGAATAAATCATTGCTGAAAGAAAAAAAAAAGTTATGTTCATGTCCACGAATAACCAAAGTAGGTCAACGTGACTCAAAAGTACATCCAGTAAGATAGTGAAGAACTAGGATAGTGACTCAAAATTACATCCAGTAGAATAGAGAAGAACTAGGGTAGGAAAAGAACCCTGGGACAGAAAAAGCAATCCCTTCATTGTAAATACAGAAATTTTCCACAAGGTTGAAAAAGCCAAGTCAGAGAGCAAAACCATAACTGAAGAGATTTATTTAGACATATTAAAACAAAGACTCAAGACTGAACATGGAATCATTCCACTAGATTGGCAAAGAGGAAATCAATATCTGCAAGTACAATTTGTATAATATCTACTTTGATTTTCCTAGTTTATATGCCAGCATTGAGCAAGCTTCTGGCTGTGTTGGGATCAGATCTTGACTATCATACAAACCTCAAAAGACACTACATTTCAAAGAAATGCCAAGATAAAAAATACCAGCCCAAGACACAAACATTAAAACCTAATATAATCTACTCCTCAAATCATATCAACTGAAGGTAAGACCTAGATCAAACAAACACAAATCATTGAGAAAGGAGAAAATCAGAATGCTCTTAGCCATAGCAACAAAACTTAAATGGCGAAAAATATATTTAACATCCATGCAAGACCAATGACAGATTATGAAACAAGAAAAAAATAACTGAACAGTTCTTCACTGTCACCTATGAACTATAAAAGGAGGCGACTTTATAGAGATGACAATACCAGTCAAGTCTATTAGCAAAAAGAAGCATGGCAAAGGTGACTAACCTAAAAGGCATTATCAACTAATAATACGACAGAAGTAACATTTATTTTTTACAGCTAAAGGATATGGCAGAAAGCTCGGGACAGATAAAGGCCAGTAAAGAAAGCTAATTTCATTGTTCGGTCATAGGAAGGCATACTTGCTTGTAAGGGTGCATATTACAATTTCAGAAAACAAAAGCACATGATGATCAACGAAATATTTTAAAATTGACCTGTTACACATTGTAGTTTGCTTGAATTCAAGGTACTTAATAATGCAACTGGAAATTTTGAAAAGCCTAAGTTAATAACTTACACATTGTAGCTTGCCTGAATAAAGGTACTTCAAAATGCACCTGTTTATGAAAAGACCTAAGGTAATAACTTAGAATGTATAAGAAATGTCTTTTCATTTTTTAACATGCTACTGATGCTCGAGAGACGAGAGTTCATGATGCATGTTACCATCCAAAATTGACCACTGACAAAGCCCCCTGAAATTTCTTATGTCAAGACTCGAACTACCTCAAAAAAAGAAACCTCCCTACATGGACGACTATTTTCACTTTTTTATACATCAAATAAAAACAATCTGACTTTCAAGTATAAAGATGAGAGAGACTTTCATGTATAAAGATGAGAGAGGTTACCCTTTTGCCCCATTCGTATGCCCGATCAAGTAGGTAAGAATACTCCAAATCTTCAAAGCACTTCTGTAAGGACGAAAGAGGCTCATTGAAGTACACAGGAAGGCACACTTTTGTGAGATCCTTGCCAATATTGTCTTTAATCATGGACCAAAGGCTCACTCCTTTCTCCTTTTCCTTTGGTTCTGGTAGGTTCTTTCGCCTTTGCACATAAGGGTGGTCAAATCCAACCATTTGCATATCTACATCAACACCAAACCTAGAATTTGAGAGGGCCAAACCTTCATCTGAATCAACTGATGATCGCCTGTGTCCAGAATCCGTTCTCCTTAATGAATTAGATGATAGAAACTCCCTTGTGTCAAAATAAGTACTTTCATCCTCATCTGATTCTTCCTCTGGTCCATCTTGCCTCTCATTGTCATCATCTGAATCAGTAACACTCCCTTCTGAAACAGCATTAAAAGAAAATTAATATAGAATATTTTGAAGGTAAACTGTAAAACCAACCACAACTGAGGAACCTAAAGTGCCCAGTCTGAAAAGGCTTATCTCAATCGCTTATCTGCACTATTTTTTTGGAAACTGCAACAGATCCATAATTTATCTTCAATTACAATTGTTATATAATTACTAGGATCAAAGAGCTAAGACTCAACAGGAAACGTATTTTTCAAAGGATGGTTCTGGTGTGAAAGACAACACAATTTAACAGTTTTTTAATGATGGGAATACATTTAGCTTCAACACAGTGTTGAGGTGTCAACCACTTGAGTCATCTGCTGACAAGTTGAACAGGCCAGCTTGAGTACCTTGTCGACAGTCCAAATAGAAGGGGAATAGGATGAAACCAACATCGTTGATAGTCTGATTTGGCTGACCTTAGGACTTGATCGACCAACAGGCTAACAAGCCCAGATTCTCTTGAAAACTATGCAGCCAGCCTGATCAGGTAAAAGATCCCACATTTTACTGGCTGCTACCCACTATAGCCAGAGTAAAAGGGATAAGGTGGTCACAACCATCAGGTATAAATAAATGTAATGTATTTCCACAGTTCATGCAACCTTTTTGTAACAATGCCTTATATTATTCTTTGAGCAATTGCTTTTAATAGAAAAATGAAGGACATGTTTTTGTCTTGAGCCTATCCATGCATATTGTGGATGTGATAAATACTTGCCTGCATTATATTTCTGTTGAACTTCTCTGGTTATTTCCACATTAGATCTGTAAGTCGATCCACATGTCAGTCAACTAATTTGTCTATCATAATTTTAACAATAAGTATCAGGCTTGTCAAGTAGACAGGTGATATCTGAACATTGTTGAAAGTTAACAATTGGTATCAGAGCCAAAAGGCTGGGAATATCAAGTTTTAACAATTGGTATCAGAGCCTATCATTTAGCTCAAAGGAGGCAGTATTGGAACTGACATTTGAAGTACAAGATCAGGAGATAAAAGTGCTGAATTTTGGGCACTCTGAGGTGGTCATGATTCAGTGGAAGCAATTCACTAATCAACTGCAGTATCACATCCACATCAGATGCAAAGAAGATAGAAACATCTAATGGCAAAGGGTATAACCCTATGTTGCACAGGTTTCCAGAACACTGAAACGTCAGACGCACAGCTACAGGTGTCTGGTATGGCATGAAGCTTTGCCCAAATTTACAGGGAATGGCAGGTTATATATTAAAAAATATCAAAACCCAAAAAAAGAAAAAAATTAGGGAACGTTTCAAAAATTGAAATTGTACAACCTGGAATTTATAAGGAATAAGAAGGAATAAGGTAATAATACACCAATTTCTTATCCATTGTGAATAGTGTCATATCTTCACTACTTATTGCGCCAATCCAAATTCAACAAGTATGCAAACTTACAAAGTATTGTGTCATTATTTTGGATGTTCTGCATGATTATAAAATAATTGCTCTGGGTTGAGATAAAACAGAAATTAGTATCATTATAAACGAACAGATCGGAATGCATGTTCTTGTGCATAGCACTAGTTATCATTGATTGCCAATCTATGAAAGGGTAAATTCAAATCCCAGGCAGAACATCTGAAAATTCTATGTTAATGTTTATGCCATTATTATAGTTCTTTGCATTTCAATAGATAAGAACATCATAAGAACAAGATCACTGAGAAATATACATTCACAAGAGACACAACATTTATCCTGGGAAACCCTCTAGGGGAAGAAAACCCAGCAAAAATTTATCATAAATAGCTTATACAATGTTCAAGAGATAACTCAAACCAATACAGATAGTCCTCCCCAAGAGATGCGCCACTCTTCTTCTTCTCTCTCTAACTGGTAATTGCAGCTTGCCTCATAAGATAATGAGCAAGTGAGTTGTGTGTTAGAAGTGAGGCGCTAGCCTCCTATATATACAAGACTGGCACGTGTGAAAGGGTTTCACTGGCAGGGCCGACCTCTCACTCTGGGTGGGTAAACCCACCTTTAATTTAATTCTGGGTCTCAATAATCACTGCTGGAGCCGACTTCTTATTCTGCCTATTACAATTGTCCGCTGACCAATCCGCAAAAGGGGATTTGGTCCTAATACAATCACCGACATGATTAATCCACAATGGGGATTAATCCTAATAATAAAATAATAATAAGAATGCTCTTCGCAGTTACATTATTTCAACACTCCCCCTTAACAAGAAGGGTATTCTTCATCAGCATCAGACGAGAGAGGTCTGCATCATCAGTGGCATCAGGAGGACAGTATCGTCAATATCATCTTGAAACATTGGCTAGCATATTTACGAGTCATCAGAAGTTTTCTTCATCGGCAACATCATCATTCTTGAAAAAATGCTATCATCATCTGCATCAAATATGTATCAGTAAAAAAATGATACCTCATCACAGCACTAGGCTGGCAGTACTACACTAGCTCAATGTCACAGCTGTTAAGCTAGTAGCTCAGTGTCAGTCACATCTTGCTTTACGTCTAACAACTAGGTCAAAAGCAAGGAATATCATCATCTCGCTTTACGTCTAACAACTAGGTCAGAAGCGAGGAATCACGACGTCATGCTTTACGTCTAACAGCGAGGTCATAAGCATGATTCATCTTGCTTTACGTCTAACAACGAGGTCAGAAGCAAGGAACACATCAACATCTCACTTTACGTCTAACAACGAGGTCAGAAGCGAGGAATCATCTTGCTTTACGTCTAACAGCTAAGTCAGAAGCAAGGAATCCACAGCATCATGCTTTACGTCTAATAGTGAGGTCAGAAGCAATGACTCATCTTGCTTTACGTCTAACAGCGAGGTCAGAATCAAGGAACATATCAACATCTCGCTTTACGTCTAACAACGAGGTCAGAAGTGAGGAATCATCTTGCTTTACGTCTAACAGCTAGGTCAGAAGCAAGGAATCCACA
>JASDQU010103382.1:106160-123708 GCA_032191745.1 Picea mariana | reverse complement strand
ATTCACAAGAGACACAACATTTATCCTGGGAAACCCTCTAGGGGAAGAAAACCCAGCAAAAACTTCCTTATCATAAATAGCTTATACAATGTTCAAGAGATAACTCAAACCAATACAGATAGTCCTCCCCAAGAGATGCGCCACTCTTCTTCTCCTCTCTCTAACTGGTAATTGCTGTGTGCCTCATAAGATAATGAGCAAGTGAGTTGTGTGTTAGAAGTGAGGCGCTAGCCTCCTATATATACAAGACTGGCACGTGTGAAAGGGTTTCACTGGCAGGGCCGACCTCTCACTCTAGGTGGGTAAACCCACCTTTAATTTAATTCCGGGTCTCAATAATCACTGCTGGGGCCGACTTCTTATTCTGCCTATTACAATTGTCCGATGACCAATCCGCAAAAGGGGATTTGGTCCTAATACAATTACCGACATAATTAATCCACAATGGAGATTAATCCTAATAATAAAATAATAATAAGAATGCTCTTCGCAGTTACATTATTTCAACATTCTATTCATTAGAATGGTATTGGGCTAAGAAACCCTCTCTGGATTCTTCAGCAGAAATCTCATTTTATATCAAAAGCAGAAATGTCAAAAGCATCTGTTCAAGAAAAGAATTGTAAGTAACGAGACACAGCTAAATTGAAAGACAATAAAATATCAATTGATGGCTTATATTTGAATTCAATGTATAGGTCATTTTGAAAAGTTTTGAGAATGAACAACCCAATAAATTGCTTTGAACCTGACAAGAAATCAGACCGAATGGTGAACGTTTGCTTTGAGAAAAGAATCTGGTTAATTGTTAACAATGTGAGGACAAAAAAGTACAATTTTTGGCATTTTTTAAAGGTTTTTGTGCCACATGTGGCCACAAGCATGCAGAAGCTCTCTGTCTGTCGAGGAGCTTCTACAAGCTCCTGACCATGTGGTATGCCACAGGGACAAACATTGGGAGCAGCCAACCTCCAACGGCAACATTCCCAAGAAGGTCCCAAAGCTCCCAGTACAGTTCCCTATAATTTGGGAGTGTTTTGTACCCAAGAATAGGACCGGGGAATGTGCAAATTTCTAGACCTCAAGGTTTTAATGCAAAACAAAAAAATCCACCTCTTTGACTAGAGTTTTCCTGGATCTTAACCCTGTGAATTTTCAGCCTTAAGGCTGTTACTAAATATGGAACAAAACATCAGTGGAAAGTGGACAATATTACAATTCTTAACAACCCAATCATCTATGCAATCCAAGGAGAAAAGATACCAAATTGTCTTGATAACTTTCATCACTCTAGGGCAATCCTATCATACATAAACCAGATCTGAAAACTCACTTCTACATCAGTTATAGCAGCAGTAAAACAGCCCTTGACTTCTTCAATTATGATATTTAATCACTTAATAAAATTGCCCTTTACTTATGTCAAATCAGCAAGACATATATAGCTGTAAATAACAATTCATGAAGAACATAGATGGCTGATATTCAAATCTGCAATTTACACAAGTTGTGGACAGCTGAAAACTTCATTAATATACACAAGATGAAGTTGTTGTACATACCATAGTCTTATCACAAGGCTAGTACAATCCAATAGCTCTCCAAAATCCTAGCTAGGGAAAACAATGAAAAACCCTAGCTAAACCAAGGAGCTCCATCTTGCACAAATCACTCAAACAAGTCCTCCAAGGCAACGTGTCCTCTTCTCTTCTTTTTCTTCACCAAATACACCCTAGAGTTTCATCACAAAACTCTAATCTAAAACCTCCAAAGGATGAAACCCTAACCCTAGACTTCAACATGCTCCAAGAAGATCATGAAACCCTAGTGACTCCAAGAGAGAGACCAAATACAAAAGAAGAGATAAGAGAAAGAAGATGACTAGTGTGCACTCCTCTAGATCACATCTCTAACGAGTGAAATGAGAATGATGAGTGATATGTGATAATTATCATCTTCAACATCTACTTCTTCACAAGAGCAAACGCTAGTCACAATAGCAATCTTTCACAAAGATGTCCTCCCATGTATAACTTTGTAATGTTCCCAACCAAATTTGCTTGGAACATGTTGAGTTTTAGTGTTTACAGGTTGTGGTGTTTCGTCAAACACTTTGCAGATTTGTCTTCTTGAGTTGCACTAGGGTTTAATATTATGGGTTGATTGTGTGTTTGCAGCAAGTAAATGATGTAGATATAACAATGGCATATACTCAACAAGATGCAAGATCAATAACACAAGAAATAACCACAAATACCTCAGATCTGATTTATTATTCATATATAGCTGAACTCATACAAAATGGAGCAGATTTGGAAAACAAATAATAGAGTAGTGTGTATGACTGATGATGCCTCCAAGATACAAGATAGGGATGAAGATCTAGGCTTCCAAAAGCCTCTCCAAGCTGAATACCAAGTGACACTGAAGTCCAACCAATATCTTCTGCTGTAGGTGATGCCCTCTCTCTCACAATGCGCACTTCCTAGCTGGAATGGTCCAAGGAAAGTACAGCCTCCTCTCCGATCGCCTCAAACCTCTGCAAAACTCTGTGAGAAGGTAGATCTAGTGATGGAAAGAAGATACGAGCAATCTTTGAGCAGTAGCTCCACTGGAAGACCCCCAAACCACAATGTCTCTAAGAACATATGCGCCCTCCTAACTGAAGCAAGCCAATAATTCAGCCTCCAAGAATATGGCTGCCAAACCCCCTGAAACCAACTGCCAAAAGGTAGATCGGGGTTTAGGAAAACCCTATGCCAAAGCTCCAGTCTAGTGGGAAAGGTATTCCCCTCCAGAACACAAGATCTCTAAGGGACAATGCCCCCTCCTCAAGTGGAAACTTGTCCTCCTGAATAGTAGAATGAATGGGCTGAAGAAACCACTCAATCACTGAAGCAAAAAGGTGCCCTAGTGATAGATAGCACCTCTAAAGTGAGATCTCTCTCAGATTTGGTGTCTACAACCCTCCACCAACTCCTCTGTCAAGAACAATGCGCCCTAGCTCTGCAGAACCCTCCAAAACTGCGCCCTAGTTCCTCAACTACTCCTTTAACTGATGTAGAATGGTGAGGGAGGAATCTTTCACCTCCTTGGCCTAGCTTGGATCAGGAAAGGTGGGATCTTTCACCACCGAGGTGATCTCTAGGGTTTGTTCAATCAAAACCCTCAAAACCCCCAAATGCATGGGCTCTCTAGCAAGAAGCCAAACATCAAAATGATAAACAACCTAATGAGAGAATAGAGGCCCCTATCTCTCTTTTATCCTCCCAATTCACCTTGTCTCTCCAAGTGACTTTTAATTTATTTTATTATTAATTAATTAAATCACTTTAATTAATTAATTAATCATTTTACCTCTAAAAAGTGATTTATCCCTCCTTATGGCTTCTCTGGCCACTGAAAGTCACTTCTCATCATCCTATCCTGTAGTGCTATTCCTCCCAATTCTGATGAGCTATTACACTAAGAGGTTCCTCCAAGTATTATGCCCAATATGACCTTCTTAGTGAATTTAATTAACATATAGCCCATAATAACTCAAAATTACGGAAATCGTCGGAATGCCACGGAACCAAAGCCAAGCTGTGTGGAATGGATCATGATGATGAAATAAGATGAGCGATGCAAGTTGGACCCCATAAAACCCCTCAATAGCTCATGTACTCGCTATCACCTCCATCTGGCTACTCTGGTCATCATAACACTCTGTAATATAACAATGTCCCAAAGTGGGGACATTACAAACTTCTCCCAGGGTTTTTTCATGAACCCTAGCAAATCACTCCAAGAAGACAAGTACAAAGAGAAGAGTATGATGATGATAATTGAGGACTCTCTCCTTCCTCTTTATATATGGGATGTAAGGGAGGCCAACAATACAATATGGGCCTTGTTACTGCTCAATCTGTCATCATGAATATGCCAAAGTCACAAGCACTTGGATGATATATTTGGGTAACTAGGGGGTTAGCCACTGTCACCTCACCAACTCCCCTCTACTCTTCAAGTCGGCTCTCCTCCGGCTCAAGGGAGGCTTCCCTAAGTAGGATTGTTGGAGATTAAAGCTATGAAATGCAAGGTGATGTGAGGAGTTATTTCCAGCAATGCAAGGTTATAGAAACTACAGAAATAAAGTAGATGGTAGGGCTGGAGATTACTGCCTAGTCCATTGGGCAAATGGGGTCACAACAAGGTTCAAATGGGAGGTTGTTATAAAGATGGAAAGATGATCACACAGCTGAAAAGTACAAGTTGTATGAACTCCTTCGTTGCCGTTTTAAATTGCAGAAATATATTCAGGGATAGCACTAGAGTAGATACCATCCAACACTCAAGGAAATTACAACTATCAGGAACAATGTCAAGGTGCATTCATCCGAAAGTAGAGAAAGAGATGCAAGCATGAGCACTAACCCAATGACAACTTAATATGAAAATGGAAGGAGTATACCAGATTCTTACTCCTTGAGCATATGTCTAAATATTTCAACAAATAAGAGATGGCCAGAAGAAATACAAACAATCTCACCCACAATGTAGTTGCAAAAGGTCCAAAACACATCCAACAGATTTGTCAATAAGCTCCAAGGGAGAGAAGTCCCCCAAATCCAACCATGCCAAGAAGTGAGGGAGCTGCTCTTAAAATAGAGCCTCTAGCTCAACCTCTTAAAAAATTATATCCCTTTGGTTCTAGAAGATGTTGGAAACATGCAACTCTTCAAAAGAGCCTTCAAGAAAACTGTTGACCACCTATTTCAATTAGGGGGTCAACTCCATGTTCCATGAAGCTATGCACCTGATGGTGCAACAAAGTTGAAGACTTTTTGGTTCTACAAGGCATTTTTGCCCCCGACACTTATTTTTTGTAATTGGAATTTCTGCTCCCCTGTGTGGGATAATAATGTAATGGGTCAGCATGGATCATATTGTAGGTTAGTTTCCTAGGACTTTATCATTAGGGAAGTCCTTTCATCGAGTGTTTTTTATCCTCGGGTAATTTTTAATTACCCTTGAGTTTTTCACTCATAATAATCCTCCAAAGTGGTGAAAGGCATTCTAATGATCGAGCCTAATGGGTAACTAGGGTCTAGGAACATTGTAAATAACCATGCTAGACATCTCCTAGAGTCTTGCGGAATTCCGTCAAGTCTAAGTAGTTTTTTTTAATTTATTAAAATTACCCAGTTAATGGTAATTTTAATTAAAATTGATGTAAAAATGTAAAAAATTGGTCCTAGGGGATTTTGATAGGGGCGTGAGTCCTCAAAAGAAATGGAATGAGACCCCCTACACTAGAGAATATCCTCTACTAAGCAATGCACCTCTCTCTCTTCCTTCTTTCGGCAACTGGCAACTGCAGCTTCCTTCAAACTTGCATACTAAATGAGTGAGCTAAGTGAGTGAACAAATGAGGCGCTGACTTCCTTTGTTTATACAAGCTGGCAAGTGCTCAAAAGGTGTCTCTTCACTGGCAGGGCCGACTTGTCTTTCTGAGTGGTTAAAACCACTTTAATTTCCCTAGGGGCTGACTTCTCTATTTGCATAATATATTTAGGGTTTGACCAATCCGCAAAAGGGGATTTGGTCAATTACAATGCCCGACATGATCAATCCACAAAAGGGGATTGATCTAATGAATAATAAAATAATAATAAATAGAATACTCTTTGCAGTTACAATATTTCAACACTCCCCCTTAACAAGAAGGGTATTCTACAACATCATCAGGAGGGAGAGAGAGGGAAGCAACAACAACATCTGGAACATTGACTGGCATATCTATAAATCATCGGAAGTTTTTTTCATCATCAATATCATCATTCACAACAGGGAGCTGGAATGGCATCATCATCATCTGCATCAACATGAATTAGTATAACACTAATACATCATCATCAATAACAACACAAGGTTGATATAACATCAACAACAACAACATCACAACACAAAGGCTGGAGCATCATCAACAACAACAACATCACAACACGAAGGCTGGAGCATCATCAACAACAACAACATCACAACACCAAGGCTGGAGCATCAGCAACATCAGCACTAGGCTGGAAATCTTCATCACGAAGCAGGCATCTCAACAACATTAGCACAAGGCTGGAAATCTTCATCACGAAGTTGGCATCTCAACAACATCAGCACAAGGCTGGAAATCTTCAGCATGAAGCTGGCATCTCAACAACATCAGCACGAAGTTGGAAATCTTCAGCACTAGGCTGGCATCACAGCACAAGGCTGGCATCACAACAACATCAGCACGAAGCTAGAAATCTTCAGCACTAGGTTGGCATCACAACAACATCAACATGAAGCTGGAAATCTTCAGCACTAGGCTGGCATCACAACAACATTAGCACGAAGCTGAAAATCTTCAGCACTAGGATGGTATCAACACCACTCCCCCTTTCGAGGGAGATCCTTTCGAACTACACCAAGCTTATCTCGAAAGTGCTCAAACTTTACACGAGATAGAAGCTTGGTCAACACAACAACAACCTATTCATTTGTGCCAACACATTGGAGTTTTATAGCTCCTCTCTGCATCATATCACGAGTGAAGTGGTACCGGATCTCTATGTGTTTCGACTCATCATGGAACATATGGTTCTCCATCATCTTTATACAACTTGGTTATCACATAGAATCACGGTGACTTCCATCTCCTGACCAAATAGATCTGTCAACAACATCCGAAGCCATATGGCTTCACAACTGGTGGAACATGCAGCAATGTATTCCGCTTCTGTTGTGCTGAGAGCAATACTTGATTGCTTCCTACTCTGCCATGAAGTCATCGTTGACCTAAGATTGAAACAACATCCTAAAGTGCTCTTTCTATCAGAGACACTTCCAGCCCAATTTGAATCAGTATAACCACTTAGTCTGAAGTCATGATCTCTAGTATAACTGAGACCGCAATCTAATGTACCTTTAAGGTACCTCATCACATGTTTTGCAACAACTAGGTGAACATGTTTGGGCTCTACTAAAAATTGACTCAAGGTGTTCACAGCAAAACATATATCTGGCCTAGTGTTCGTTAGATACATCAACGACCCAATGATTTGTTTGTACAGTGTAGCATCAATCAATTCTGACGAAGTGTCAACCAGGAGCTTCAACTTTGTTTCCATGGGTGTATTCATGGATTTGCACTCCAACATATCAAATCTCTTCAGTATTTCAACTGCATACTTCCCTTGGTTAAGAAAGATCTTCTCTGGGCTCTGCCAAACTTCAAGACCTAAGAGATAAAGCATTAGGTCTTTCATCAAACTTTGTAGCGAGCTTCTTCTGCAATCTGTGATGTGCTTTCCTTCATCTTGTCAAGAATACATCATCTACATATAGTAGTAACATCACTGGCTCATCATTCATAACCTTGAGATAAAGGTTAGAATCAACTTTACTTTTGGTAAAGCCCAAGCTTGTCAGGAAATTGTCAATTTTTCCATACCAAGCTCTATGAGCTTGCTTCAACACGTATAGAGCTTCCTTCACTAGGCAAACATGAGTCTTTCTATCTTCAATCTTCAACTCAAATTTTCTCATTACATTGTACCAATCTGGTACACTTGCTCAGCTGCAACTCAATCTGCACAATCATGTGCTAGCTCTATGTGCTCTCTGCAAAGCACTATTTGTCTCACTGCCTGAGAGTATGTCCTCTCCTCTTTCTGCAACTGTTCTGGAACTGGGACTCTACATCTGCAGCTGCTCTGAGGCTGAGAATGACTGCTTCATCGTCACTATGGCTACTAAAATCTATGAGTAACTCCTCTTATTCTATCACGACAACAACTTCATCTGAAACTGAGAGTGGCTCAATAACTGACACTGAAGGTAGCTCTTCTTCTTTCATGGAGGTAACTCTATCTTTTATCGTAGACATGTCTCCATGACCTAATGTAATGCACCAACTGCCAATCAATTTTAAATATGGGGATCGCTCCCCCTGCATCTCATACTATATATGAATCATGGTTGTTCTGGTTGTCTTCATATATATTGGAACTATTTCTTCAATTACCAGAGTAAAAGTGTCTCGTCATAGTCTTCTCCCTCTTGCTGGGAGAATCCTCTGGACACAGATCAGGCTGTGTACATCTGCAACATGCTTGATCTGTACAGATCAATCTTGGAAGGCAATATTGACTTCTCTTCTAGTCTCACGGAAGAATCCATATCCTAGTCTTTCTGACTGGCTTCCTTCTCTGTCACTGAAACAAGGGAATCTTCCAGGATATTTCATATCTCCTCTGAAGCTACGATCTAGTCTTCTCATGGCATCTGTCTCCCAGTCCTGGAAGTTGTCTCTTCATCTGATCCTTTTTGAGATCATGCCTATCCTTGATTTCTTCTGAGTCTACAAGGACTTCATCATCTCTTACAGGGAATACTTGGTGTTGAATACCAAGTCTAAATATAAAAGGTTGAGTCAAACATCAAGTGAATTATGCTTCCCGTCAAGATGGCTTCATTAACCTTTGAACAATTTTGTTGTGAGTTCTTGTTCTAATGTTCGATCATCTTTGGAGCCTTTTGTTCCTTACAATCAATCTCCATATGAGATACTCTGGATCTCAAAAATAGCTTCTTCTTCATCTTCTTTGGTACATGGATGTATATCGTCATGTACACAACTTGGATAGTTTGCTTCATGTCTCATTGTGTTGCCTCTTGCAACCTTCACTATAGTTTCCTCAAGGTTATCACCTGTGACCTGAAATAGGGTCAACAAAACAACAAGCAAGAATAATACTCTTTTGATGATAGTAATAAAACAATAGCATGAATAATTGTCACAATAGTTCCTTTAGAACTTTCATTTGTAACCTGTCTGAAACAAGGGTCAAAACTAAGAAATACAATATGAAATGAGATCAACACTCTTCTAGTGTTGTGATCAACCATTCATCCAAGGTAACCTGGAATCAACACAATAATTTTCTTCTAGAGGAGATGTTAGTTGTATCTGGTAAATGATTACATTAAGAATTTATCTCAATATGCTCACATGCTACCAAGCATAATGCTTTTCAAAGACTGCTACCTCAACTATAGTGTTTACTTATAATGGGGTAGTTATCAACTTGTCATGTGCAACTTTGAATCTTATCAAATTAATTAATCAAACCTGGAACCTGGAGTCTTGTCCTCAAGAATGAGTGTTGCTTTTCTTCCAAGTGTCCTTCACTCAAGATGACAAGTGCTTTCTTCAACTTGTCCTCTGTACTAAGAAAATATGCTATCTTGACATAAAGTTGGGTTAGAGAATAAATTCTATGATCTCAACTTTAATCCATCTAATACGTTGACTTTAATTTTGACCAAAGGTTAGTATGATGGTCATAGCTTCAACATGCAACCTAGATCAAAATAATGTCATAACAAATAGATGCATATCAGAATAATCAAACCTAGGTTGCATTATTCCTTTGAATGTGTTGGATCTTGAGATCCTTCTGGATCTATGGCAAGAGATCCCTTCCCCTGCAAATACCCTTTAAAGCTTAACAATTTAAACATATGTGAATACATACCTCTGATAGTATTTGCAGGTAGTGGCACCATTAGACAACAACGGTAATAATAACCCTTACAAAACTTGAAGGGTGACTGCAACTGATACTTCAACTGATACTGCAACTGCAATTGATACTACAACTGATTCTGAAACTACAACTGCAACTGCGATTGTAACTTAGGGTTTTATGAGGAAACCCTAATTTTTCAAAATTCAAATTTTGAAATTTTGATCCAAGGGCTAGATGCGTTGAGCTGAAGTGAGTAAGCTGGTGCAATCAAATTTCTGAAAATCCAAATTTTACCCTTTGAAACTGAGCTTGCGGAAATCTAGACTGGTACTTCTAGTACTGGTTCTGGTTTTGTAGTACTTCTGGTTTTCTGGTACTTCTGGTTTTCTAGTACCAGTGAAAACTAGGGTTTCACTTTTCGGGAGTTCTATCCATTGAAAAGGTGCGCTCAAGATTCCAAAAGCTTCACTAGGTTAGGGCACACTTTTCTAAATGGTTTTTAGGCAAAAATTTCTCTCCAACAAAAAACCCTAATTTTCTTGTCTGGCAACAGTGACGTTTTTCTTTATCCAGTGAAAAATGATCTCTTTAGCTTTAGCTCTAATACCATGTTAAGTTTTGAGCTATTATTAGGTTTCTTTTCAATTTACTAGATAACAATAGCATAGGTAGGATCACTGAGAGAAACACAATCACAAGATACACAACATTTATTCTGGGAAACCCTCATGGGGAAAAAACCCCAGCAAAAACTTCCTTAATATAGATAGCCAATACAATAAACCAAACACTAGAGAATATCCTCTACTAAGAAATGCACCTCTCTCTCTTCCTTTTTCCAGTAATTGGCAACTGCAACTTCCTTCAAACTTGCGTACTAGATGAGTGAGCTGAGTGAGTGAACAAATGAGGCACTGGCTTCCTTTATTTATACAAGTTAGCAAGCGCTCAAAAGGTGTCTCTTCACTGGAAGGGTCGATTTGTCATTTTGAGTGGTTAAAACCACTTTAATTGCCCTGGGGGTTGACTTCTCAATTTGCATAATATATTTAGGGTTTGACCAATCCGCAAAAGGGGATTTGGTCAATTACAATGCCTGACATGATCAATCCACAAAAGGGGATATTGATCTAATGAATAATAAAACAATAATAAATAGAATACTCTTTGTAGTTACAATATTTCAACACTAATCAGTCTTGAGTCAACAATTTAATTGCTTAATGTGGCTAAATAAAAAATGCCAAAATTGTAAAATGAGCAAAACGACTTGAGAAAGAGAGGGAAATGATTCCTAAGCCATTTCCTAAGTTAGAAAAGCAATTTCTAACTTAACCCAACCCCCCTTTCTTAGCCACAACCTCAACTCACCATCTCCTTAGGAAAAGTGTGCCCCCCTTGGTGGTTGACTTAGCCAAAGTGAAAAATTAATGGAGGAAAACACCTAGGTCCCAAGTGCGCCCTCCTAAGCTCCTAGCTTGGTGTTTGACAAGTCAAAAAGGTGTTCCCCCTTCTCACACCCTCAACCCTCAAACCCTAAGATGACTAAAACTCTAAAAGTGCACCCTCCTTGAGATGATCACTCTTGCTTGGTGAGTGACACTTGGAACTCATCCAAGAGGGGTCTCTCTCCTCTCCCAAGTATAAAAGAATGCTCACCCCTCCCTCATTTCACATCTATTCTCATAGTAAAGTTATTATGCTCAAATCTTTCCCACTCTCCTCTCTCTCCCATTTTGCTCTTTCTCTTTTCTAAAGCTTGTTGCAAGTATTTGCAACAACCTTTTTTCTGAATAATAGAAAATCTTTGGAGGATACATGGTGTGCATTGGGAGTATTCTTGGTGCCAATCTTGAGCTACATTGAGGTGATATCCGTTTTGGTTTTATTTGTGAATTTCTTGCTTATAGATCTAGATGTAATGGTACTTGATCTCAATGTGGTTCAATTCGTCATGAAACACTAGATTCTCTGAGATCTTCACACAACTTTGGTTACCATAATGAATAATGGTGGAATCCAGCACATGTTTGGGTAAATATGCAAAGAGCTTGCGAAGCCACACTACTTCACGGATTGACATACTTAATGCAATGTACTCTGCTTCTGTTGTTCTCAAAGCCACATAAGTTTGTTTCCTGCTACACCAGGAAACCATGGAAGATACCAAAGTGAAGCAACACCTGAAGGTGCTCTTTTTGTCCACTGCGCTCCATGCCCAATCAGAGTCAATATATTCTTGCCATATCATATCAATGCTGGAAGTATATCTCAGACCATGTCCAACTGTGCCTCGCAGGTATCTCAACACATGCTTTGCAACAATCTAGTGTGTCTATCTCGACTGACTCATAAACTGGCTAAGTGCACTCACTGCATAGCAAATATTTGGTCTGGTATTAACCAGATACATCAATGATCCAATCAGTTGTTTGTATAGAGTCGGATCAATTTCGTCAGAATCGAAAAAAAAAACACAGTTTCTTCAGATTCGTCACCATTGGTGTAGCCACAGCCTTCAAGTTCAACATGCCAAACTTCTTCAATATCTCAGAAAGATCTCATCAGTTCTCTGCCACAACTCTAGTCCCAAGTAGTGCATGATACCAAGGTCCTTCATCTCAAACTTAGAGGCCAACGCATACTTGCATTCAACAATAAGGCTCTCTGTACCGGTGAGGAATAAATCATCAATGTAGCGGACCAAAATCAGGGGCTCACCATTAACAGTCTTGTAGTACAGGTTGAGATCGACAACACTTTTGCTGAAGCCCAAAAATCATCAGGTGTCCATCAATCCTTGCATACCAAGCTCGAGGTGGTTGCTTGAGTCCATACAAGGCCATCTTCAATATGCACACATGAGACTCCTTCTCATGTATCACAAAACCATCTGGCTACTTGATGTATACTTCTTCCTCAATCTCTCCATTGAGAAAGGTTGTCTCTACATCCATTTGATGTACTCTCTAACCCATGGATGTTGTCGGGGAAATAATCATCTGGATAGAAGTGTATTGAGCAACATGAGCAAATGTCTCCTCATAATCTATTCCCTCCACTTGAGAGAATCCTCTGGCAACAAATCTCGTTTTGTGCCTCTCGATGCTCTCGTCAACTATGTGTTGCTCCTGTAGATCCATTTGGAAGTCACTACAGACTTCCTCTCACGTCTCGAAACAATATCTCACACAACCGGAAGGCTCAAAATGAATGATGTGGCTCATAGTTGTGGCATAGCATGAATATCTTTGAGGTATCTTGCTCACTTGGAAGGTACCACGAGGAGCTACATATCCTTCTACCTCCTGCAGAGTCTGACGAGCCCATGTAGGTCTCTTCCAAACTACTACAATATCTCTGGGAACATCAACTGGAGCTACAGGATCAACAGGATTAATTGGATCAATTTGATCAATCTCCATGTGAGATCCTCTAGATCTCTTTAAAGGATACCTCCTCCTCAAAGGTAACATCTCTGCTCACCTCAATTTGTCTTTGACCAGGGATGTAGATCCGGTATGCCTTTGAAGACTCATTGTACCCCACAAATGTACCCTTTCTGATTGAAGGGTCTAGCTTGATCATTTTTTCCTTGGGTACATGAATGTATACTGGACACCCAAATATCCTGAAGTGTCCAACCTCAGGCTTCACTTCGGTGAAGGCCTCCTCGGGCATCATGTTCCTCAAAGTCTTATGAGGACTTTTGTTCTGAACATACACTACAGTCATGGATTCCTTTGCCCAGAGAAACATAGGTAAATGTTGATCATGCTAAGTCATCTTGGACCATACTTGATATATCGAGGTTCCCTCATGAAACCAATGTCTTAGGAAGCTGAAAAATATCAACACTCCCTCTGGAGCTGGAGGTGACTCCTCCTCTATCTCTACTCCCTCTGACACTGAGGGTAGTTCTTCCTCCTTCTCTGGAGGTAACTCAATCTCTGCTCCCTCTGGATGTAGTACCGCTTCCCTCTCTGGGGATACCTCTACATACACTGGAACCGTTTCCATGTCTGCTTCCTCAACATCTCATGGCTCGACTCATGTATTGGGACTGCTACACCTGCTCCCTCTGAGTCTCATAATATGTTTTCCTCCTCTACTGGATCTACCATAGTTGTGCTATAGTCGGTCTTGACTCGCTGTATCCATGATCATTAGAACTGTCTCTGCTATCTGGCATGGTCCCATCTTGGGAGGTACATTGCTCCTAGAGACTTCTTGTCTCTGAGCATCATGTCTAGCAATGTCTCTCCTTGATATCATGTTGGAAGGTCTTTTCCTCCATGTCTTCTTCCTGCGACCGTCATTATGGCTCCTTCTCAAAGCTATTACATGTGACCTTCCCGGAACAAGAAACAAAGAACAACAAAAAACATCTCCTAGAGGAGATCAATTTATCTTGTGCACAACTATATACAGTGGCCCTCCAAGTAATATGTCTTCTACTATGACCAACACACATCCATCATATACTCGATGTCATACGACTACCAACACACATCCATCATATACTCGATGTCATACGACTAACCATGTTGATTTTCTACTGTTAAATTAAACAAACACAATTTTCCACAAGTGGTAATTAGTAATTACTTCCAATGATATATGATATTACTTTAGTAACACTAGAACATCAGTAAGTAACTCAAAATTTCAACTTCTTAGTCTCTTCCTTAGATCACTTATCCCACGTGTGAGAGAGAAAAAAATACGTGTATATTGTTGTGTCTTTCAAGTGTCTTTTTATAGTAACATTAGATTGATCCAAAAAAGAGACGTCCCTTTGAAAAATTAAATTCAATCTTCTTTGTTATAAATAGTTGGAGAACACCTTTGTAACTAACCAAAGATTAATTTGGTTATAATCCATCCACATAACATTTGACTTTGTTAAATTGTTCCTCCATAATTCATGCGATTCTTTGCATAAATATAGGTAGAAGTAAATATGCATTAAATTCCTCATATTTAGGTAATTAAATATTTTTACTAGAAATTACTGCCCACCATAATTTATGGAATTCTTTCTATAATTTAGGTAGGAGTAAAAAAGTAAATATGTTGTACATAGAGATTGTAACAACCCCATAAATTTAACACTCCCAACATTTTACTCTCATTTTCCGCGGCCCTCCTGTGAAGGAGTCAAGCCCAGTGCCGCTTTGATACCATGTTGTTTTTTTTCATATGAGATATAATCGATATATTATTACAATGATGAGTGTTCCATATATAGGGAACATATGGTGACCATCCATGAAAGGATGCGTCCCTTGAATAATCAATAACTATTTATTATTATCATTTACTTATTATATATGATATTTAATAATCAATAATTCTATTATTAATTATTATTCTAAGAGAATGTCTTCCCGATGTTGTCCAAACATCAACATGAAATAGGTTAAAATTTATACAATTACTTGCTGAATTTTACATATTTAATTTATGTTTTTACTAACATAATTTTTTTGAAGTTTTCTAGTGGTTTTGCAGCATTTCCAACAAGCTTTTGCTTGCTGATTTTCTGCAGGTTTTCGCCAGAAAAGGAGAGGTGTTGCTCATTTGGGACCATAAAACACCCAAGAAGAACCTCGCAAGTAAGGGTTTGGATACCCACTTCTTTTCTTCTCTATTTCTTCATTGTAAGCAGACCAAAGAGAGTCTCTTGGGCTTGCATTTCTTCAAGCAATTTAATTTTCTGCAATTTATTTATTTGTTTGCCTACACCTTGTAAAGAGGATTGGCCTAGCCACCCATGCAAAATCGTAAGGCTAGAAAGTTAAGTTAATTTTATGTTTTGTGCATTTGATTCTTTGTCCCACTTGTCCTTAAGACAAGGTTGAAAGGCTAGGTTTTCTTGCTTTCTTTTCAAGTTAATTCTTTTAATTTCATTCACCCACTTTAACAAAAAACCGGTAGGTTTGTCCTCCTCCTTGTGCCTTTGTTGAGGTTACAAAGTGTTTGATTTAATTATTGTTTGCCCCACTTGTCCTTAAGACAAGATTGAGTGGCTAGGATCTTTCTATTTTACTTTCCAAGTCTTTTATTTACATTGCATTGATTTATTTTGCCTACACCTAGCAAAGGGGTTTGGCTTAGCCAACCCATGCTATATCGTAAGGCTTGCTTTCTAGCTTAATCTGTTAATATCTCATCTTGTTAATATTTCCTTAAGTAGTCTTTTCCTTTAATTCTTTAAGTTGCAAAGTTATATTATCTTGTTATATCTTTTTTAAGTTGGCATAAATCTTATTGTGTTATTATCTTACATCTTAAGTTGGGAATCAATCTACTTTGCAATCTACATTTTTCTATCTTTAAGTTAATCATAGCTTGTAGCCTAGACTAGGAAGGAATTTATCTAGTCTAATTAGGCACCCAAGACTGTTACAACTTTCGCCACCAAAAAAGGTGCTTATGGAGGCTACAGTGGGTGTTAAGTCGGGGACAACTTCACGGCACTAGGTGTCCCCCCTGCTTGAGCGCGCAAGCATTTCTGGTTGAGCCATGGAGCTAGGGAAGGGCTTTGTTTTCCCTTCTTCTTGAGCACCCAACAATCATCTTGGCCAAAGTGATAAGAATCTAGGGGTAGACACATAGTCTAGGCTTGCATCTTAAAACCTTAATCCCCCTAATCAAAGAGAGACTCTAAAATTCACCTAAAATTTACCTACAACACGTTCACAACACTTGTGCTCTACATTTCAGTTATCTTTGGTTGTGCAAGCTTTGTTGTTCAAGGCATTTACATGTTTATGGGTTTACTTCACTAGCAATTTTAATTCCAAGTGCTTTGCTTCCAAGTTGGGCATATTTACTTTCAAGTTTCACTATCTTTAAACTTGTGTATTTGTACTTGGGCATTCTACCTTCAAGTTGCGCACCATCTCTTTGGGGCACTTGCTTGTAGTTTCCCCTTGCTTCAGAAGTTGCGCATTAGTTCTTTTGTTGGCTCTTTCTCAAAGTTCAGTTCATCTACTTAAGTTGCGCATTTGCTTAACTTCCAAGTTGCTTCAAGTTGTATCTTTCATTGTTTCATTATCTCATGTTCATGGTATATTTGGTCTAACTATTCTTTAGTTCTTTGTCTATATTGTGCTATCATCTAACTTGCAGTTCCATTGTACATTTGTTCCTAGCATTATTTCATTTGTGTATTTCATTTTATAACCTATTGTAAAGTTATTTTATTGTAATTAGATCATTTTTTCATTCTTTGTATTCTTTGTCCACAAACTTAATTAACCCCTTGCCCAATCTTTAGGCACTAGTCTTAGTTGTCCTCTAGGGAAAGGTTTTGATTGTCATTAAAGCTTTGCATTTGCATTGTTGCTTGTCATATAGATTAGATTCCCCCTAACTTAACAAACTAAAATTAACTCCTAGAATTCGTTAAACAACTCACATAGTAAATAGGGTCTACCCCCTTTGGCTTCCCTAGGAGTAAGCCTAGATGGAGGAAGTCCAAATCGAGGTGAGAGTGGGTTTGGACTTAGGCATTGTGCCTCCAAGGACACACCAAGTGGATTGGAGACTTTTCCATGTTTGTAGGTGTGTATAAGGATGACAACAACCCCAATACATGCAATGACCAATTGAAGGCTGAGCTAATTCAATGAGAAATTTTAGAAGTATTCCACAAGAGACAAAGAAGGGGGTGACCCCATACCATGTCTACGTCCACTAACATATGCAAGCCATCATCGACTCAAGAAGCATGAAGGCATCCCTATCGAACATACCAAAAGGCGACTGAATGGTATACTGCCTGAAATCCAACATCCATATGACAAAGGGGCGACCCACTAATGTTCCATTGATTCCATCTGCCATGTGAGCACACTGAGTAGGAGAGCGACTCTTTCAATTGATTGCTTGAAGATAGAGGGATGGCAGCTCCATAGAATTGCCATGCCAACTCGGCTCCAAAGACGGCTAAAACAAATGTGTATATGACACACATTCTCAACGACCCC
>JASDQU010103382.1:92179-102948 GCA_032191745.1 Picea mariana | reverse complement strand
ACACATTGACTCACTTCTCTCACTAGGTCAAAATTACTGGGTTGTATAGAACAAAATTGGGTATAGCATAATGGATGTTTGAGCATTTTTATAGACAGATCCTGGGCAGATCTCGACGGATTTGAATCCATATCTAATCCGAGGATCCTTGGATCCAACCCCCAATCCTGACAGATCCAGTAACATAGCCTATTAGGTGTTTTTTCATTGTAACATGAGCCTATCTTATAATGTGAAGGCTTAGTATCTATCTATCAACAATTAGTAATAAGAAATTGAATTAGGTTCATTACAACCTCTTTTGCATGTTTTGTGGGTAGGTTTTTTTGTTATTGGTTGTTGAAATTTAGTTCATGATACATAGATCTGCACTTCCTATGAACACAACTTTTTTTTTCCATGTAATGCATTTCTCGAGGAAACCCACCAGACACTTCCCCTTGTTCTGAGGATAGTACCGAAGGTAAACTAGATTATATAAAAGCACGAAGCTTTGTCATGTCACTTATAGGAATATGACTTGGGTGGGGAGGGTAACACTCCATCACACAACCAGTCAAGCTAGATTCAGTTGACCCCTATGAACAAAACTACAACAAAAACTTTTTATTTTTTGAAAATATGTCTTATATTAATGTAAATATATTTACATCATCAAAAAAAAGAAAAGGTGGAAGGGTCTATACAATGGTATTTACATCCTCTTCCTCAAAACTACTAAAACAAAAATAAAATCTAAATAGGCAATGGGTTCTAACAATTTGGCATCTTTGATAGGAAAAAAACGCTTTGTTAAAAGTTGCATGCTACCTCCTCTTTCCACATATGAGAAAAAGAAAATGAAGCTATCCTCTTTCTTAAAAATACACTTGCAGTGAAGTTTCCATAGGACAAACAACGTAGAAATTCTCAGACAGTGYGAAATGCCATTGAGAGAAGAGCAAACTAAAGACCTGGAGTCACCAAACAAGGATGCACGCCAATGCAATCTCCCCTAAAGAACATTTGCATGCTCTAATTGTACATGATCCCAACAATTCCTGGAAAACAGGTAGTCCCACAACATATGTTTCATCGTTTTAGAATGCTTTTCTTTTTAAGTAAAAAGAGGTAGATCCTATTATATTACTGGCAAAAATAAACATTTATCTTGAGGCTGCCAGCTGTTACACCGAATGAGCGGAAACCGAAACAGTTGGGAGCCTTGGATGTCCGTGTCCAAAAGAGGTGGCCCGCCATCTGTCCTGCTCGTAGGAAACCAGGATAGGCGGCGGCCTATAGTTTGTACATTAACCAGAGAGACAGAAAACATAACTAGTTTGGACAGTGAAAGTTCTGAGCTAACTAAAACCATAAGCATTTACCCGTTGGCCTTCGAGGTGGCCATGTCGACATCTTCATCTTGTAGTCCATCTCGAGCTGGCAGCACATAAGGTCGCGCACATGTAGGGCCTCTTTGTCCTGCTGGTGCATTGGAAAAGGCGTCGTATAGCATGTCTATGCACTGGCTTATGAGGGTGCCACGATGGACTTGATCCGCCATTTGGCTTCTCAATTCGAACATCAATTCCAAATGCTCCAGGTGGAAGAATGGCGGTGGGACACACCATTGTTCCTGCATGATCGAAATGGGAGGTGGCGCAAGGATTTTTCCACCCTCCTTTGACGGGCCACCCACTTCGTTCTTCGCAGTCTCGCTTGTTGCCTCCCCGCTCTGCTGTTCCCTTGCTGCGCTCTGACTCTGTTCCTCGGTCTGCTTCTCCTGGTCCGTATCGCTTCCCATGACTCTGGAGGAATTGTGGCCTACTGCGATTGCAACATCCTGAGAGGCCATGTGTAGGAGCTCTTCCGGAAACTCCTCCCCGATGTAGAAAGTGGGGAATTCCTCCATGGTGCCGTGTCCTTGGCTTTCCACAGTGATAGCTTGAGTGACTTACCCCGAGAGGCTGCTTGATGGCTGCCAGTTTTCTGGCACTGTGAAAAGAAGAGGCTTCAGAGGAATCTGTAAAGGCTCCTTCGGGATGACCTCCTCCACAAACGCCATGGGAGGCGACCAGGCAATCCTTGCTCTGCGCGCAATCTGAGTTCTGGCCATGGATAACGTGCGCTCCAGCCTCTGCTGTCTTTTCTGCCTTGCCGCGAAGGTGTACCAAGCTGAGCCGCGTCGTGGTTTTCCCCTGTCCCTCGGCATTGGGATGACAATTCGAATGGCTATGTTACAGGGGGTGTTCTGGTGGCTGCACCAAAGCTCGAAGTTGCTGGCCTGGTGCAAGCCAAAATCGAAATGGAGGGAGCAAAGGCGAATCTGGATGATAACATGGAGGAGCGACAAGACAGGTTCCATTATCGCTCCTCCAACATTTACTGCCTGTGCTGTCGGACTGTTCGCCCGAGGGAGAAGTCCCATGGCGTGAAGCTGATGGTTAAGGCCCTCTCCCATCCTTAATGGTGAGGGGATGGGAGTCGACCTGCCTTATTTATGGCCGGGCCTGGCTCCTCGCTGCGTGGCACTGTTGCGCTACGTGTCACCCCATCCGAGGTTTCACCGTTTTAGAATGTTGGTAGGTAGGGCAAAGACCATTTGAGAGGACGCTTTTCGACAGTTTAACTTTAGAAGGAAAGCCTTGATAAATCACTAGCCATGCAAACTCCCGGAGCTTATAAGACACCCACACTAATCAAACACTGTGCGACCTCCTAAACCATCGGTCCTTAGTATTGAAAGATACCATCGTGTACTAGGTGTTGATGATTGCAGCTATGTGAGACATTCTCTAGCCTACAAACCTGTGAGATGTGGACATTGCAACTATGTGAGTCTTTCTCCAGCTTATAAACCTGAGAGAAAGCCCCTAAGAAGGGTACGTGGTTCCTACTTGAGACAGAGTTGGAACGTAGAGATGACCTCCTCCATTCAGAGAGTTGAGAAGAACTCCAGATGATTATCCAATGGGAAAAGCGATCTGTTGAGTTAGAGGTGCATGTGGCTGAGCACAAGGTGAACGTGTGAAATCCCAAAGTGCTGAGTGCATCGTCATGTGAATAGAAATGAAGATGATGTATAGGCCTCCTCTGAGCAGCAGAGTTGATGAGAAACTCCAGATGATTCTCCTGTGTGAGACAGTGGGAAAGAAGATCTGTAGAGTGGACGTGCCTGTGGACGAGCACAGGTGAACGTGTGAAGATCTGGTTCTTCAGTGTAATGCAGTGAGCCAGAGATATGGACATCCCTATGGATGTGCCCCTAGTGGATAAGCACTAGTGGGTGTATCAGATCTCTTGCTATATTGTTCAAGAGTCAGACATGCCTGTAACCATAATTGTAATGTAAAAGGTACAGGTTGCCCCACCTTAATGTGACTGGTAATTAATGTAAAAGATAATTAATCTGGTTAATATTAATTATATTAAAAGCCAGTGAGGTCGACCCTGTTGAGCCAATAGACACTTCTGTTGAGAGGTTCAGGTTAGTATAAGTAAAGGTAAATTCCCCATTGAGGAAACATATCTTTCACATGAGTTTGGAAATTTCAGCGTACACCTTCTTAGGAAAAGTGCGCACCTCTCTTGGGTGCTAGTGTTCTAGGGTTTGAGCACCCTCTTGTGTGCTAGGTTTTCTTGGTGGTGAAGGTCTTTCTCTTGAAGAATATAGCAAAGGACTTGGCTGGGTTTTCTTCCCTTGTTGAGAAGGGTTTCCCAGGATACTTTTTGTGTTCTTGTGCATGGCGCTTCTTCTTGTGATCTTGGTTGCTGCAACATTAATGGCTATATGCTAAAAATGGAATGAACTTCATGCTTAACCTTGCTTATTGAAAAATCAACATGGTATCAGAGCATAGGTCTTGAAGAACCCATTGCACAAGCAAATTTCAGTCATCCTCTCTCTTGCAAAACCGTACAACCCTCCTAGGGTTTCCAGAAATTTCGTACGACCTACCTCTTTGAGGAGTTTCAACACTTGTTACTTGGACGTTGGGGATAAAAAGTACATAGGAGTGTACGACCTCCTTCAACGCACCTCCATCAAGCTTCAGATTGCATTTTCGAGCATTTTGAATTTTTGGCCCTAGGGTTTCTAGGGTTTCGCTAATTTCTATAGAAATTTCAGTATTAGGGTTTCTGCAACTCATTGAAGGAGCTCTTCAGCTCACCAGTGTTCTCCCATCTTTCAAAGGCTTATTGTTGGCAGTCATAAGTCCAACAAAACCTAAAAGTGCTAGCCTAGCCTAGCCGTTAGGTTTTCTAGCCCAGTTGACAAAGGGTTGTGAAGAATTTAAAATTATGATGAACAAAACTATGATGGAAGTTAAGCTTGATGGATCATGCAACTTCAAGTTTCTGGAAGACAAGACTTCAAAGGAAGACTTATTGTGGGTGATACAAAAAGGTGACACTATGACTACCTCCTTCATGAAGATGTCAGAGGATAGAGACCCACCATGTGCCATTGGAAAAATCATATCAGCACCCTCAAGTATGCACTTGTATATATATTATTTGTATCATTGTCATGAGGGTAATTGCAGGATGAAGGAACCTTTTGCTGAAGTCATGGATCCAAAGGATCTCAGTGCATTCAGAGGAACAACACACTAAAATTGAAGACTCCAAGTTTGATTGTTGTAATTGTCATTCCTCTAACCTATATTTCTAAAGTTTGCTACATTACAAGTAAGTGTTTTAGCTATAACAACAATCCTTAAATTGTTTTGATTTTAGAGATGCACTCATTATTCTCCTTTAGGAGATATTCTTGTTTTGGTTCCTCTTGTTTTCTTGTTCCAGACAGGTTAAGATCAAAGGAAGATGTTTATCCTTCAGAGGGAGCCACTTGACTTAGAGGGAGTCGAAACTATTTGAGAAAGAGGAAGAATAGAACCATCATTGAGGCAACCAATGCAATAATACATGATCAGAATCTTTCTATGATTCTATGGGCATAAGCATGCATGACACAGTATATGTTCAGAACAAGAGTCTTCACCAGACTTTGAAAAACATAACTCCCGAAGAAGTCTTCACTGTAATGAAGCCTAAGATTGAACACTTCAGGTTATTTGGGTGCCCAGTGTATTTTCATGTACCCAAAGAGAAGAAGTCCAAGCTAGATCCTTTAGAAATAAAGAATACAATGAATCTTCAAAGACATTCCAAATCAACATCCCTGGTCAGAGACAGATTGAGACAAGCAGAGACGTTGTCCTTGAAGAAGAGATAGTCTTTCAAAGATCCAGAGAATCTCAGATGGATATTGACAGTAAGACAATACCTTCTTCCCCTTCAGCAGTTCAGAGGGAGACAAGACATTATTTCAGTTGCTCCAGTTGATATGTTCAGAGATATTGCAGTAGGGCATAAAAGGCCTACCTAGACTCACTCTGCAAGAGGCAGAGAAACATACGAGCCTCTCAAGGCACATCCCAAGAAAGCAAAAGGGATTTTCGAGCTATCCTTCAGTCATGAGCCACTTCATTGATGCCGAGCCTCCTTTTCTTAGAGAAGCAATAGGAGAACATGTATTGCAAGATGCCATAACAGAAGAATACCAGTATATCTTAAAGAATGGTGTATAAGATATTATTCAGGGACCAGAAGGGAAGTCTGTGGTAACTTCCAAGTGGATCTATAAGATCAAGCATGTAGCTGATGGAAGTGTCGAGAAATTCAAAACGAGATCTATAGCCAGAGGTTTCTCACAAACAAGAGGGAGTTGTCTATGATGAGACACTTGATCCAGTAAACCCAATACACTTCCATCCATACTACCATCCATGAGTTGGAAACTATATTAGATAGATAAATTCTTGATGAGTTTGGATTTCAGCAAGAGTGTTGCTGATCCGAACCTATATCATTACAGTGTTGATGACGAGAGCCTGATTTTGGTGACTTATTCAGAAAGCCTTGTTGTTGGAAACAAGTAATCCTTGACTTCTGAATTTGAGATGAAGAATCTAAGTATGATGCACTACTTCTTGGGACAAGAAGTATGACAGAGGATCGATGAGATTTTCCTGAGTTAAGGAAAATATATAGTGAAGATATTAAAGAAGTTCAAGTATGACAAAATGCAAAATCAACTGTGATGAATTTGAAAGGAGAAGATTGATGATGATTCAGATGAGACTGATCCATAGTTGATTGGATCACTGATGTATCTGGTTAACACCAAACTTGATTCATGCCATGAAGTAAATGTGCTTAGTCATTTCATGAGTCAACTGAGACAGACTCACTAGACAACAACAAAACATGTATTAAGATATATACGAGGCACAGTTGGATATGGCCTGAGATATGTTCCAGAGTGAACTTGAGTTTGCAGGATATGCCGATTCAGATTGAGCAGAAAGTATAGTGGACCGGAAGAGCACATCCGGTTGATGTTCTACCATGATGTTTGCCATAGTTTCCTGATGCAGCAGGAAACGAAATCTCTGTGGCCTTGAATACCACAGAAACAGAGTATGTACCATCGAGTGTGCAAAGCAGTATGGCTTTATAAGCTTCTGACAGATTTACTTGATCATGAGATGGATCCTATGATGATGACCAAGAGTCGTGTATAAAGCTCCTTGAGAACCCAGTGTTTCCTGATGGATCAAAACACGATAAGATGAAATATTCTTATATCGGAGATATGATGCAGAGGAAAATCATACACATGTAGTACCTTCCTACACATGAGCAGATTGCAGACATCTTCATCAAACTAACTTGGTGAAGAATGNATTCCTCCTTAGCTGAGAGGGAGTGTTGATGATTGCAGCTATGTGAGACATTCTCCAGCTTACAAACTTGTGAGATGTGGATCGTTGCAACTATGTGAGTCTTTCTCCAGCTTACAAACCTAAGAGAAAGCACCTAAGAAGGGTACGTGGTTCCTACCTGAGACAGAGTTGGAACGTAGAGATGACCTCCTCCATTCAGAGAGTTGAGAAGAACTCCAGATGATTATCCAGTGGGAAAGGCGATCTGTTGAGTTAGACGTTCCTGTGGTTGAGCACAAGGTGAACGTGTGAAATCCCAAAGTGTTGGGTGCATCGTCATGTGAACAAAAATGAAGATGATGTATTAGCCTCCTCTGAGCAGTAGAGTTGACGAGAAACTCCAGATGATTCTCCTGTGTGAGGTAGTGGGAAAGAAGATCTGTAGAGTGGACGAGCACAGGTGAACGTGTGAAGATCTGGTTCTTCTGCGTAATGCAGTGAGCCAGAGATATGGACATCCCTATGGATGTGCCCCTAGTGGATGAGCACTAGTGGGTGTATCAGATCCTTTGCTATATTGTTCAAGAGTCAGCCTACTTGTAACCCTAATTGTAATGTAAAAGGTACAAGTCAACCCCACCTTAATGTGATTGGTAATTAATATAAAAGATAATTAATCTTGTTAATATTAATTATATTAAAAGCTAGTGAGGTCGACCCGGTTGAGCCAATAGACACTTCTGTTGATAGGTTTAGGTTAGTATAAGTAAAGGTAAATTCCCCATTGAGGAAACATATCTTTCACATGAGTTTGGAAATTTCAGCAAGTACACCTTCTTGGGAAATGTGCGCACCTCTCTTGGGCGCTAGTCTTCTAATGTTTGAGCACCCTCTTGTGTGCTAGGTTTTCTTGGTGGTGAAGGTCTTTCTCTTGAAGAATATAGCAAAGGATTTGGCTGGGTTTTCTTCCCTTGTTGAGAAGGGTTTCCTAGGATACTTCTTGTGTTCTTGTGCATGGTGCTTCTTCTTGTGATCTTGGTTGCTGCAATATTAATGGTTATATGCTAAAAATGGAATGAACTTCATGCTTAACCTTGCTTATTGAAAAATCAACACTAGGTACAGGGCCAAGCTCATGAATCTAATGGAAGTCGTATTGAAACAATGTGCACCCAAAACTCCACTCCCAATCACACCCATGGGTTTTGACATATCAATAATCAAATTGAATAGATTCCCATCGGGGATGAGGTGGAAAATCTCCATGATGGTCGGCTGATTGGCCGAGAATAGGGGATACTTACGCACTAAAGTTTGCCAATCCTTCTAAAAGCACACAACTTCATCCCACAAGTCCCTCCAAAGGAAGATACCCTTCTTGCTTAACTACTATGCTTGAAAACATGGGAAAAAAAACATATAGTTGTCCTGAACCTTCTAGCTCCAAATCTACTATCTCGCCAAATCCCACCTAGCACGATTGCCATAGATTTTCCATTGGGCCAACCCTACCACCTTCCATCAAGAAGACCAAATCCTCTTGAAGATCTGCCATCCGAAGATGCCAGGGTGCTGAAATAATATCACATAGATCAAAGGTCCCTTGAATCTTGCCAATATGTTGAGCTATGAGCAATCTTTGTCGCAACAGAACATGCCATGGAGAAGACCCCTTTATATAATGAACCACCTGTTTGGCTTTAAGAATGCTCCCTTGAGTCGCCTTATCTATCAAACCAAGACCTCCCTCATCCTTGGGCACGATTCAAACATTGCAAGGAATCATTAGAAGGCGCAGAGCCCACCCATACTTGTACCACAAATATGACCACAACATTTGTTCTAATTGATGAAACCGAGCCTTGCTAGTCAACCAACATGACGCATAGTAAATGTGAGAGGCTTGGAGGATATTTCACACGATAGTGAATTTGCTAGAAGAGTAGCTTATGTTGCAATCAATGAAGACACCAATCCCAAATGGAAATCAAAGAGAGCCCCACACCAAAGGGGATGGCAAGATATGACACAATAACTAATGGGTGGAGAAAATTCCATGCTAGGGGTATCTTGTCCGGGTGTCTTCAAAACCAACCAATCGTTAGTTTTGTGATTGTTATCCCCTACCCTACGGATAACTAAGGAGATCATGTCTCGAGGCCCACAGGTCCTAGACATGGAGTGTCGAGAGCTGGATGAATTGAGCATGACACCGGAGGGCCCATCTTTTCTTCAGTGCAACCCATCTATTAGCAACAACAACATCCGTCCCACCAGCTTGGTCCCGAGGTTGCAGTAAGTTTTGCTCCACGAGGTAATGAGTGCGGGTATCATGGTATGTGTCACTCTGATTTTTGAAGCACTTGAATATGTTGCACTGAACTCTCTTTCATTTCATAACGTTTGCTTGGAAATTATGCTCTTTAACTTGTTCATACCTGGGAGGGTGACAAAATGCCCTAGTAAGCTGGTTCCCCTTTAGGATGAGTTGCCACTGGGTTGGTCTATGAAAGGTCATCGTCCATTTCTTCCATACTTACCAATTTTCATCATTATCCCTCTCATCTTCCCCTACCTTGGTTCGGGCATTGGGTTTGCCACACTAGGAAGGGCTGTACCTTGCCTTGTGGGAAGAAGGGGCTAAAGGCCCAGAGGATAAAAGTAGCTGGCAAGAGTTAAAAGCCAAAATAAAACCTTTGAGATGCTTCACCCAGGAATTCCCAAGAAAGCAATAAAAAGCTTCTCAGTAAGAAAAGGGGACCCGTAAGATAAAACAAAACTCAAGGTCTAGTTGGTGGATGGGAAGTCTCATCATGAGTCGACCTATTAGGTCCATGGGCATGTAGCGGTATGACACTACCATTTATCTGGTCACCAAACCAGGGTAGTGGCTCTTGGTGGCATAGCCGAGAGAAAGGGGGTCTCATCACGAGACAACCTTCTCAATTCCGTGAAGTGCTTGTGGGTAACGCTGTTACCTCTGGTCACCACGCTAGGACAATGTCCCCCAGCTTTCCCCTTGAAAAGAAAAAACAATAAGACTAAGAATAAAAGGCATTGAATGGGCTAGGAAACAACGACATCCATGATAAGGTGCAGCTCGCCCTCTACAGAGGCACCCACATGCAAGACCTACATTTCCCTGTTATCACTGCACCCTTTGCCCAAACATTTCCCCTACACCATTTCACACACTTACATGACCTAGATTGGCTCTCACCTGGGAAACACCCCAAACTTGAGGAGGATTAGCCCAATAGGATCGTTGATGATTACAATTGCGTGAGACATCCTCCAGGACACAGACTGAGTGAGTCGGCCTGTGAGGAAGCCCATGAGTTGGGTGTGCCCATGAGATGGGTGTGTGGTTCCTCTCTGAGACGGAGATGGAACGCTGTGTGCCCCTGTGTGGGGTGAGGAAGCCCATGAGTTGGGTGTGGCCATGAGATGGGTGTGTGGTTCCTCTCTAAGATGGAGATGGAACACTGTGTGCCCCTGTGCGAGGTGAGGAAGCCCATGAGTTGGGTGTGTCGTTCTCTCTGAGATGGAGATGAAACGATGTACTGGTCTCCTCTATGCAAAGAGTTGAGATGATGTGATACTCGAGATGATTCTCCTGTGAAACACAGTGAGATAGAGATTTGCTGAGTAGGACGTGCTTGTGGTTGAGCACAGGTGAACGTGATCCTAGTGGTTGAGCACTAGTGAGTGTGATTCTCCCGTGAGACGCAGTGAGATAGAGATGTGGACGTCCCTGTGGTTGAGCATAGATGGATGTGCCCCTAGTGGCTGAGCACTAGTGGTTGTATGAGATCCCTTGCTATATTGTCCAAGAGTTAGAGTTACCTGTAACTCTATTTGTAATGTAAAGGGTACAGGTCGGCCCCACCATAAAGTAAAAAATAATTAATGTAAAAGATAATTAATATGGTAATTATATTTTGAGTTATTGAGGTCGGCCCTATTGTGCCAATAGACACATCATTTGATGTGATAAGTCTTGTATAAATAAAGGTGAATCCCCATTGAGGAAACACACTTAACATTGTGTCATCTCAT
>JASDQU010103382.1:42846-78922 GCA_032191745.1 Picea mariana | reverse complement strand
CGACCCCATATAATATGTTACCTTTATAATTTGTGTACACCACAGTTGAGGGCGTGGACTATGTGTGCAAAGTCGACTTGACAGCCCATCGTTCCACAAATCTATCTCATATCAAATCGAACCAAGATTTAAAATAGGTGGCTATGCTTGAAATCTCAGAAACCAAACGGTTTAATGGATATGAAATGCCACCCTAAAAAATGTCCCTTTGAAATACATTATGCAACGACCCCTTTTATAACCCAGATCCTATTCATAAGCATATAATGCGTGACATATGATGTATGATGGTCCCTCATGCCAATGTAGTATATTGAGGACACACGACTTTATGGTGTAAGCACCCCTCTTTAAAAATATTACATTTTGAAAATGAAGAAAGCCCCTTCCAAATAACATATTATAACATATCTTGGCTATGTTACAAGTAATGAAAGCTCCATAGGAAGTTTGCCTCATGACCCACCTTCAAATACCTTTTGCTTTGGAATCTTACATAAAAGTGTTGATGATTGCAGCTATGTGAGACATTCTCTAGCTTACAAACCTGTGAGATGTGGATCATTGCAACTATGTGAGACTTTCTCCAACTTACAAACCTGAGAGAAAGCCCCTGAGAAGGGTGTGTGGTTCCTATCTGAGACAGAGATGGAACATAGAGATGACTTCCTCCATATAAAGAGTTGACAAGAACTCCAGATGATTCTCCTGTGTAACAGTGAGAAAGGTGATATGCAGAGTTGGACGTGCATGTGGTTGAGCACAAGGTAAACGTGTGAAATCCCAAAGTGTTGGGTGCATCATCATGAGAACAGAAATGAAGATGATGTATTAGCCTCCTCTGAGCAGAAGAGTTGACGAGAAATTCCAGATTACTCTCCTGTGTAATGCAGTGAAAAAGAAGATTTGTTGAGTGGACATGCCTGTGGACGAGCACAGGTGAACGTGTGAAGAAGTGGTTCCTCTGTGTAATGCAGTGAGCCAAAGATATGGACATCCCTATGGATGTGCCCCTAGTGGATGAGCACTAGTGGGTGTATCAAATCCCTTGCTATATTGTTCAAAAGTCAGACATGCCTGTAACCCTAATTATAATGTAAAGGGTACAGGTCGACCCCACCTTAATGTGACTGGTAATTAATGTAAAAAATAATTAATATGGTTAATATTAATTATATTATAAGCTAGTGAGATCGGCCTTGTTGTGCCAATAGACACTTATGTTGACAGGTTCAGGTTAGTATAAATAAAGGTAAATTCCCCATTGAAGAATCACATCTTTCATGTGAGTTTGGAAATTTCAGCAAGTAAACCTTCTTGGGAAAAGAGCGCACCTCCCTTGGGCACTAGTCTTCTAGGGTTTGAGCACCCTCTTGTGTGCTAGGTTTTCTTGGTGGTGAAGGTCTTTCTCTTGAAGAATATAGCAAAGGATTTGGCTGGATTTTCTTCCCTTATTGAGAAGGGATTCCCAGGATACTTCTTGTGTTCTTGTGCATGGTGCTTCTTCTTGTGATCTTGGTTGCTGCAACATTAATGGTTATGGTTAAATGCTAAAAATGGAATGAATTTCATGTTTAGCTTTGCTTGTTGAAAAATCAACATGGTTTCAGAGCATAGGTCTTGAAGAACCCATTGCACAAGCTACAAGATTTTACCAGTCATCCCTCTTCTTTTGCAGAACTGTACGACCCTCCTAGGGTTTCCAGAAAATCCATACGACCCTCTTCTTTTGAGTGTTTCAACACTTGGAACTTGGACGTTGGGGCTAAAATTAACATAGGAGTGTACGACCTCCTTCAGCGCACCTACAACAAGCTTCAGATTGCATTTCTGAGCATTTTGATTTTTTGGCCCTAGTGTTTCTAGAGTTTCGCTAATTTCTACAGAAATTTCAGAATTAGGGTTGTTGACCACCTATTCAACTAGGGGGTCAACTCCATGTGCCATGAAGATATGCATCAACAGATGCTAATATGTCGAAGACAATTTGGTTTTACTCGGCAATTTTTGCCTCCAGCACACTTTTTGTAAATGAAATTCCCGCACGCCTGCATAGGTTAATAATGTAATAGGTTTGCATCGGTCATGGTTAGGTCAGTTACCTTGGGATTTTTCATTAGGAGAGTTCCTTTCATCAAGGGTTTTTTATCCTCAAGTTATTAATTGGGTTTTTCAGCCTTATTAATTTCCCTTGAGTTTTTCCCTCCCACCATGCAATAATTTCTCTGAAGTGGTGAAAGGCATTCTAATGGAGTTATTCTCTGGTAGCTATTGTTTAGGAATGATGTAAATGACCATGTATGACATCTTAGAAAGTTTCACGGAATTCCGTCAAGTCTAGATAGGTTTTTTTTAATTAATTAAATTAATTAAATTTTCCTAAGGTTGAAGGTTTAATTATTTAATTAATTAATTGTTTTTGAGCAAATATTGTAAAAACTAGGTCTTTGGGCTTTTGCTAGGGGTATTTATGCTTCAAAAGAAATGGAAAGACACCCCCTACACCCTTGGACCAAGTTTCAGCTCAGTCGGACAACTTTTGCTAGGTGTTTGACCACCAGGAGTCTCAGTTAGTCAAAACAACAATTTTAATTGCTAAGTCATGACATAGGTAAAATGTCATTTTTGTAATTTATAAGCAAATAGATGAAAGTAATGATGGAAAAGGTGAGAGAGATTTTTCGTAACCTTTCCTAACCTTTTCCAACCCTCACATCACCCCCTCACCTAGCCATTAAGAAAAAACGTCACTTTTCCTAGAATAGTGTGCCTCCCTTCTAGAAAGTCTCCAAAAAGTAAAAACAAAAAAAAAATATTGAGAGACTTATTATATCCCTTGGTGTGCCTCCCTAGACCCTACAACTTATCATTTAACTTGTCAAAGCCTTGCCAACTCACTCCAACTCATTTCCACTTCATCCATCCATGCAAAAACCCTAACTTACCAAAACCCTAAAAGTGGCTTTTCTTTGATGTGTGACACTTGTAACTCATCCAAGAGAGGTAGTTTTGTCTTCTCAAGTATAAATAGAACCCCTCCCTCACTCATTTTGACACCATATCTTGAGCTATTGTTATGCTACTAGATCTTCCCTTCATCTCTCTCTCTCTTGTTCATTGTGCTCCCTTTCCATTTTGTTCTTGAGAGTGTTGGAGCAACATGTTGCTGCAAGACTCTCCTCTTGAGCAATAGAAAAGCTTTGAAGGATTTGAAGAAACAAAGAGTATTATTGTTGCTTCTTGCTACTATTGAGGTGATCTTGTTCTATTCTTCTCTCATTCTTGCTTCAAGTTTATAGATCTAGAATAGAAGTTCCAAGCAAAGTATTTTGTTTGGATAGATTTTGTGGTAGTATTATCATAGATCTAGTGAAGTGTTTATTTGGGTATTTCAAAGTATTTTGTTTTACCATCTAGATTTACTCACATTCTATTTATTTTTGTAGCTTTTCTCACAATTTTTCCAAGTTTACCTCTAGGGTTTTATTGGGCTAGCGTCAAGGAAGAGTCTACTCTTAAAACCTACCTAAAATTCCATTGTTTTTTAAATCTGATTTCTTTGCTCATTCTTTCCATATTTCAGTTTGCTAACAATCATAGATAGGTCACATTAAATCTATTTTTATTGGGATACTTGTATGTGAAAAATTTCTACATAAAAACATAATTTTTTCTTGACTTGTGGTGTGTTGTGTAGCATTTCCAGCAAGATATACCTTGCTGGTTTTTGCAGGTTCTTACCAGATATAAGGGTTATGCTGCCCACTTTCACTCATACAACACCTCAAGAACTTCTCCATTGATTGGGTAATGAAAAGTCACTCTTTCCCTTCTCTTTCTAGCATTTCTAAAGTCATTCTCTTGCTTCCAAACCCTCTTTGGCACAACAAAGGTAGGCTTGCCTCCACCTTGTGCCATTGTGAGTGGTTTGTTTCTTGCTCTTCTTTTCAAGTCATTTTCTTCATTTGTTGCCTACACCTTGGGTGAGACATTCCCAATATCGTAATGGCTGGATTAGTAATGTGTTTATGATTTGCTTATGCTCACATGTTTAAAATGCTCTAGAGGTAGATATCATACACATACTAGATCTTAGCTTACGCCCTTGGAGCATAATCTTACTTACATGCTATAATCTTTCAAGTTTCATAACACATGTTCTAATGCAATATCACATGGTTTAATGCAATGATGGTGGTTTAAGAAATAATCCTTTTAACTTGAAAATAACTTATCTTTAAGGCCATTTGCCATCGTCTAAGTTTGAAGTATATGTGAGGCATGTTTATGGTATAGGGACACACTCTTATTTCAACAAGTACTTCTCATCTCTTAACACTTTTTTCTTAATGCAATAACACTCATGGTTAAGTGGTAATGAGCTAAAGCAATCTTCTTTTTTATTGGCAAGTTGTTCTTGTCCTTTAAAAGCACTCTTTTCTTTCAAGCTTGCAAACATTCTTGGTTAAATAAATGGTGTAGGAATAACTTGTTCTTTTCAGCAATTCATTATATATGCTATATGTGTGTACTTGCTTCATTCTTAAGATTTAAAACACATCTTTTGGGTTGATTAAAGTTTCGGTTTTGGCACTTTTTCACTAATTTTTGACAAGTAAAAGTCACTTTAACACTCTCAAACACCTTAAAATACTTAGTCCATAGGACTAATAACATATTAGACTTAATAGGACACCTAAATCCACCATCTTCGCCATCTAAAACGGGGTTTGAGGAAGGCAACGAAAGGTGTTAGGCTGGGAATGGTCTCACGGCACGCGACGTCCTTTCCGGGAGTACTTGGATCTTTAGGGTTGACCAATGAAGCTAGGGTAGGCCTTGTTGCCTCACTTCTTGAGCATCCAACAACCATTTGGTAATTGGGGGAGGAGGATTTTGGTTGAACACTTAGTTAGGGTAATTCAATCTTTAGAATCTTTAAGTAACCCTTAAGTCACTAAGCATTTAAACAACTTAGCTACATTGATACATCTTATGGTTCAATACTTGCAAGCATAACTCTTTTTCAATCTTACATGCAAGTAACTTTTCTTTTGCTTTGTGGAATAATTAACTAAGTGCCATCTTTGAATATTGTGGAACACTAGTGCTTTAAAGTTTTCAAATCTTTTGATAAGTGTTCTTTATGGTGTGATCCCTCAAGAGAAAACGCATCCCATTTGGAGGCATCATCTCGTTGGGTCTTGAGTGTTGATATTGCCATTGAAAAACAATCCAATAGAGTAAGTGCTATTGGGGCATGCTTGGCTTTAATGTGTTGATGATGTTCATGCTTTGATATCCTTTAATTCCTGCACATTAAAACACATGGTTAGTTTGTTTTGTATGTAATTTTGTATCTTGTTGTATATCTCCTATTTGATATTGTTGTATATCTATCATTCATTATTGGTTGTAAGTATCTTTGTAAATCTTTTGTAATCAAACAAGGGTTTCTGCAATTCCTTGAAGGAGCTCTTCAGTTCACCAGTGTTCTTCTATCTTTCAAAGGCTTATTGTTGGCAGTCATAAGTCCAACTAAACCTAAAAGTGCTAGCCTAGCCTAGTCGTTAGGTTTACTAGCCAAGTTGACAAGGGTTTGTGAAGAATCCAAAAAAGAGCAAAATCATAATGGGAGGAAAGCTTGATGATTCAAGCAAACTCAGTTCCAAGAAAACAAGACCTCAAAGAAATGAAGACATCAACATATCAACACCCTCGAGTATGCACTTGTATATATATTATTTGTATCATTGTCACAACGGAAATAGTAGGACGAAGGAACCTTTTGTTGAAGTCATGGATCCAGAGGAATCTTAGTGCATTCATAGGAACGACACACTGGAAGTGAAGACTCCTGGTTTGATTGTTGTAATTGTCATTTCTCTAACCTATATTTCTAAAGTTTGCTACAAGTAGGTGTTGTAGATGGGACAACAATCCTTAAATTCTTTTGATTCTAGAGATGTACTAATTATTCTACTTTAGGAGATATTCTTGTTTTGGTTCCTCTTGTTTTCTTGTTCCAAACAGGTTAAGAACAAAGGAAGATGCTTATCCTTCAAAGGAAGTCACTTGACTCAAAGGGAGTCAAAACTATTTGAGAAAGAGGAAGAATAGAACCATCATTGAGACAACCAATGCAATAATGCATGATCAGAATCTTTATGGGCAGAATCATGCATGACACAGTATATGTTCAGAACAAGAGTCTTCACCAGACTTTGAAAAACATAACTCTTGAAGAAGTTTTCACCGGAATGAGGCCTGAGATTGAACACTTCAGGTTATTTGGGTGCCCAGTATATTTTCATGTACCCAAAGAGAAGAAGCCCAAGCTAGATCCTTTAGAAAGAAAGGATACAGTGAATCTTCAAAGACATTCCAGATCGACATCCCTAGTCAGAGACAGATTGAGACAAGCAGAGACGTTGTCCTTGAAGAAGAGATGGTCTTTCAGAGATCCAGAGAATCTCAGACGGAGATTGACAGTAAGACAATACCTTCTCCCCCTTCAACAGTTCAGAGGGAGACATACATTAATCCAGTTGTTCCAGTTGATATGTTCAGAGATATTGCAGTAGGGGATAAAAGGCCTACCTCTCTGCAAGAGGCAGAGAAACATACAAACTTCTCAAGGCACATCCCGAGAAAGCAAAAGAGATTTTCGAGTTATTCTTCAGTCATGAGCCACTTCATTGATGTCAAGCCTCCTTGTCTTAGAGAAGAAACAAGAGAACATGTATGGAAAGATGCCATAACAGAAGAATACCAATATATCTTAAAGAATGATGTATAAGATATTATTCAGGGACCATAAGGGAAGTTTGTGGTAACTTCCAAGTGGATCTATAAGATCAAGCATGCAGTTGATGCAAGTGTCGAGAAATACAAAACAACATCTATAGCCGGAGGTTTCTCACAAAGAGAGGGAGTTGTCTATGATGAGACACTTGATCCAGTAAACCCGATACACTTCCATCCGTACTACCATTCATGAGTTGGAAACTATATTAGATAGATAGATTCTTGATGAGTTTGGATTTCAGCAAGAATGTTGTTAATCCAAACCTATATTATTACAATGTTGGTGACGAGAGCCTGATTTTGATGACTTATTCAGAAAGCCTTGTTGTTGGATACAAGTAATCCTTGACTTCTGAATTCGAGATGAAGAATCTATGTATGATGCACTACTTGTTGGGACAAGAAGTATGACAGAGAACCGATGAGATTTTCCTAAGTCAAGGAAAATATACAGTGAAAATATTAAAGAAGTTCAGTATGACAGAATGTAAAATCCACCGTGATGGATTTAAAGAAAAAGATTGATGATGATTCAGACGAGACTGATCCACAGCTGATTGGATCATTGATGTATCTGGTTAACACCAAACTTGATTCATGCCATGAAGTGAATGTGCTTAGTCATTTCATGAGACAGACTCACTAGACAACAACAAAACATGTATTGAGATATATACGAGGCACAGTTGGATATGGCCTGAGATATGCCTCTACTGTGACCTTGAGTTTACAGGATATGCCGATTCAGATTGAGCAGAAAGTACAGTGGACCGGAAGAGCAAATCCAGTTGTTGTTCTACCGTGAAGTTTTCCATGGTTTCCTGATGCAGTAGGAAACAAAACTCTGTGGTCTTGAGCACCACAGAGGCAGAGTATATAGCATTGGGTGTGCGAAGCAATATGGCTTCACAAGCTTCTGACAGATTTACTTGACCATGAGATGGATCCTATGATGATAACCAAGAGCTGTGTGTAAAGCTCCTTGATAACCCAGTGTCTCCTGATGGATCGAAACACGATGAGATGAAATATCCTTATATCAGAGATATGATGCAGAGGAAAATCGTACACATGCAGTACCTTCCTACACATGAGCAGTTTGCAAACATCTTCACCAAACTAACTTGGTGAAGAATGCCTCCTTAGTTGAGAGGGAGTGTTGATAACTCCAGCCAAGACAAAGTTCAAAGTACATCTGTGTGAGACTTGGCACGATGAAGAATGCCTCCATAGCTGAGAGGGAGTGTTGATGATTGCAGCTATGTTAGACATTCTCCAGCTTACAAACCTGTGAGATGTGGATCATTGCAGCTATGTGAGACTTTCTCCAACTTACAAACCTGAGAGAAAGCCCCTGAGAAGGGTGTGTGGTTCCTATCTGAGACAGAGCTAGAACGTAGAGATGACCTCCTCCATACAGAGAGTTGAGAAGAACTCCATATGATTCTCATGTGTAACACAGTGAGAAAGGTGATCTGCAGAGTTGGACGTGCATGTGGCTAAGCACAAGGTGAACGTGTGAAATCCCAAAGTGTTGGGTGCATCATCATGAGAACAAAAATGAAGATGATGTATTAGCCTCCTCTGAGCAGAAGAGTTGACGAGAAACTCCAGATGACTCTCCTGTGTAATGTAGTAAGAAAGAAGATCTGTTGAGTGGATGTGCCTGTGGACGAGCACAGGTGAACGTGTGAAGAAGTGGTTCCTCTGTGTAATGCAGTGAGCCAAAGATATGGACATCCCTATGGATGTGCCCCCAGTGGATGAGCACTAGTGGGTGTATCAGATCCCTTGCTATATTGTTCAAGAGTCAGACCTGCCTGTAACCCTCATTGTAATGTAAAGGGTACAGGTCGGCCCCACCTTAATGTGGCTGGTAATTAATGTAAAAAATAATTAATCTGGTTAATATTAATTATATTATAAGCTAGTGATGTCGGCCTTGTTGTGCCATTAGACACTTCTGTTGACAGGTTTAGGATAGTATAAGTAAAGGTAAATTTCCCATTGAGGAATCATATATTTCATGTGAGTTTGGAAATTTCAGCAAGTACACCTTCTTGGGAAAAGTGTGCACCTCTCTTGGGTGTTAGTCTTCTAGGGTTTGAGCACCCTCTTGTGTGCTAGGTTTTCTTGGTGGTGAAGGTCTTTCTCTTGAAGAATATAGCAAAGGATTTGGCTGGGTTTTCTTCCCTTGTTGAGAAGGGTTTCCTAGGATACTTCTTGTGTTCTTGTGCATGGTGCTTCTTATGGTGATCTTGGTTGTTGCAACATTAATGGTTATGATTAAATGCTAAAAATGGAATGAACTTCATGCTTAACCTTGCTTATTGAAAAATCAACAAAAATTCCACCACCTCATTATAATATTATAAAATAATCATTTTTTCATGTGGGAAAATTAAAGAATATTATGAATATAAAGGGGGGCAGCTCCATATAAAAGTGTGCCTCACTTTAAGGCAAGACTTCTCATTACTTTGGTTATTGATGACATAGGGGTGGCCATGTGTATAATATTAAACTTATCCCCCCTTTTCATAAAATCATTTCCACATATGTGTCATTTTTCAAGGGGACACTTTATAAAGTATGTACCATGAGAGTATAAATGGATCCTCCTAGTAAAATCCATCAACCCAAAGTCATAATAAAAGGGGGCCATGTACGAGTGTTGCTTTAAGATAATCGTGACCAACATAATCATCCATTGATGATATATCATAGCACCAAAAATCATCACACACTTGTCAACCAAGGAATCAAGTGAAACCATCAACTCCTGACCCCAAAACTCCATCAACCAAGAAATGCCACCACGAAGAAGAACCAAGCCACTACAATCCACCACATAAGCCACTTCTCATCCATGCTACTAACAACCTCCACCAACATCCCAACCTTCAGAAGGCTAGGATCCCAATACCAACCTGCAAAACTCTGAAACATGTGATCAAAATCACATGTGCAATCCTCATGCAATATGGTGGGTAACAAGCCCAACCCCTTACAAGCAACCTAAAATAAACTCATGTAGACCTACACAAGTGGAGGGCTCCACTCCACGAGTACACATGTCCAACTCCAAGGTGATGCCATACACAATAAGGGCTCCAAGATGATGTAGCTACACCAGGTGTGTCCACACCCCTCTATCACAAGCCCACACAAACTCCATCACTCCTATGCCATGTACTCTAGGTCCACTCTCCATGCACAAACATTGTCATATCCTGAGTGTTCCTAAGACAACTCCAAGTCTCCATATAGGAATCCAAGCTACCCCATGCTATCTAGGGCCTGATTCCCTCCAACATGCACAATGCTCCTCCTCCTAAGTAGGGTGTTCTACAGGCAAGTGAACCTCTCCATGTGGTCATCATGAAGGACATTCCGTGAGCTATCAAGAGAACTCCAACGCCCTAGGGAAGAATGCCAAGCAAGCACCCACCCGAGGTCAAACAATTGCTAAGCAAGTTATCTCCAATGTGCCAATCCATCACAAACCATCTCCCATTTTCCAATCCATCTCGGACCATTTGAGAGTTGTGAACATACACCATATACCCCAAATCTCATGAAGCACCCCCAAACATAGTGTAAACACTTTCGGAGTGTTACCCCCTCAGGGGTGACAACTTTTGGATACCCTAGCAAGGGTATCATGTTGTTGCTTGCAAGAGATGTCATGCTCATCTTCGCCAAATCCAGACAAACATCCTCTTCATCTCCACCAAATTCATGATCGTGCTAGTTCAGTTGTGGTGGAGCTCACTCTCATCCCCGCTCCTCAGACGACAGATGCATTGTGGCATGATATGGTATGGTTATGGTTCTCAGTTGCTTCATTTGATATTCCATGTATCAATACCTGTTTGGACATGATGATATAACTTCCTAACTCATTATAAAGTGGTAAACACCTAACGATTGTCTTTTAGCACTTCATAATGTTATATGGTTTTATTACTTGCCTCGTAGTACCTTGGGGAACATGCTTTCTTGTGACAAACAAACTTGTTTGACAATTATAAGAATATCCTATTTAAGTAGGATAGAATAAGGTAATCCATTTAGGATGAAATAATATTGTATTGAGTAAAATGTATAAGAATGAGATATGGAATTATAATGAGAATGAGGGCCTTGTATACCCACGCAGGGGTGCCCTTTCATGAAGAGGCGTGACCTTTCATCATGAAGGCATCTCTTCATTATTAATCATTAACTATTGATTATTTATTATTATTTATATTTTATAATGTATTTATTATTATATATTGTGTTCATAACATTGTCTTCCCCTTAAAAATGCTTTGTCCTCCAAGCATATTGATGAAAAGGCTTGGTGACTTTTTCTTTGGGTTGTAATGTCTTCACATCATTCACTGTTCTGGGAGTTGTCATAGTTCACGATACAAGATGATATGAACCTTCGAGTGCTGAGAAAAATTGTTCAATTGAAAAAGGATCTGACCATCCTAATTCAATCTTTTGTGAAACGTTGCACTTCCACGATGAACTGATATCATGAGGTTTACTTGCATTGGCATCAATATTTTTTTGAAAAATAAGTCGGTTGTTTCCGTCCTAAATGATATTGATACTCTGTTTGGTTAAGATATTTTCTCTTATGATTTGGATGTCGATAAGGCGCTCGTGTAGCCTAATTTTCCCTTATCGTACTCGTGTCATTTTCTTGATTTTCTTTACTCACAAATGTTGTTTTGTTAATTGATGAACTTTTATTAGTGAGTATACTTGGAGCTTCTATCGTTTGTACTCCAACATCTGACGTTGTCCTGACTTCAATTGGACTTGCATTTGTTCCTTTCTCTACAACTTGGATTTTTACAACTGATGATTTCTTTATTTCGATGGGATTAGTCATTGTTTCCTTATCAATCAATGAATTATTGTTGGTAAGTTGCTTAAACAATTCTTATTGCGACTTCTTCTCACCTTTTAACCTCTTAAATTGGGTGATCAAGTTCTGATTATGATTCTTGAAGAGAGAAATTTCTTCATTTTTGTTTGTGATAATTTTATCAATTTCTTTTTGCATATTTTGCATTGATTTTTTATTTTTGATTTTCTTGAAGTATTACCTTAGAGATATCTTTAAAGTCTTTTGATGTTACTTGATCTGACACCAATGTAGAGTCCTATAATGTTATCCTTTTCTTCTTATATGAAAATGTCAAAAACTTCTTCTTCGTGTTTAGGATGAAGGACCCTAGTGCTTCCATCCAGGATGAACCTAGAACTATGTCACTATCATCACAAAATAAAGATTTAACGACGAATTGCGATACAAATGTATAGTCTCCAATGCTAAGTTGTAAATTGCTTATGTCATGTTGCTTTTCACCCATTGAATCTATCATTCCAATAATATTTGACTTAGGAATCACTAATTTGTTAGCACATTCAGTACTAACATAATTATTATCCTAAGTAGGAGCAATAGAGATGATAATATCTGTTATGAACATAAATATACCTATAAATAGATATTCATAACATAATAATAATTAATTAATAAATAATAACTATTAATAATGAAAGGACATGTCTCAAATGACAGGACTATTGGTTAAAGGGCACCCCTGCGTGGGTATATAAACGAGCCCTCATTCTCAATTGTAAATCATCTTATCTTATCTTATATCTTATCTATTCATTTATTATTTACAATCCTATATGAATTACTTTGTTATATTCCAAGTATTTTGGATAATTATTGTGTGAGCGAACTTTGTTCGTCTCAATATCCTTTCCTGCAAGTGTTCTTTGATTCGAAATAACACATGAACTGTTTTTGTAAAAGTTTTAGGAAATCTTCCTTTTTCCTTATTAGTGAGATCCATTTTGCTTTCGTCGATATTTTACGATAATTAATACCCTGTTTATGAACCTTATATATCTTTTCTTTTACTTCATATTGGCCTTTCTTTTAGACTTCTTTACTCATTGATTAGATGCAGTTCTCTTGCTTTCGCTTAATTATAAATTTCCCCTTTTTATATTTTTTAGAAAGTACTTTGTGCTTTTATATTTTATATTTTATATAAATATAATTTATATTTGATATAAATATATATTTTTTTGAACTTGAATATTTTCTTTCCCTTGTAATTTGCTTTCTTTTAACTTTTAATGAAAAGTTACTTTTCACTTTCAATGAAAATAGTTATTTAATACAACCTTTCACCTTTTGACTTATCCAAGTAATAATAAAAATTTTCTATGTCTGTCTCTTAAAAAAAATACCTTAATAGTTATGTAATCGACTTGGTGATTATTTAATATATTAATCGTGGTTATGAATAGGCGCGTAATTAGGGACACAATGTCTCGTGATAACCAAGGGCACCCAAACACACGTGCGCACATACCTTCCCCTGTAATCATAGCCCAATACGGATATGGTACAACGTGTGATTATGAATGTACGAATGGAACGATACAACAACATATGTAAGTGCAACAACGTGTGGTGCAGAATTTGGCACCTAAGCAATTCTGTACGACGGAATTGTACGTTCACCAGAGTACATAATAGTATGGAGGGGTAATTTTGGAAGCCAGTAAGGATTGTACAACAAATAAATAATTTTTTAAACGACAATTGTACGAAGGCAAGGTATGGATGATAAAATTTGTTTGTACGGAGGCAAAGTACCGTAGACAGAATTAATTTTATATGGACAGTGAGTTGCCTGACTGTATGGACTACAAACAAAATCAGACTGTGTTGATCTCTGGTTTTTTTGTTTATATATATATATATATATATATATATATATATATATATATATATATATTATTTTCTTTTTCTTCAAATAGCAGAATAACTATTTCTTTCACGAAATACAATTTTGGTGTAATTTTTCTTCAACTGAAATTCTGAATCAGAACTCTAATCTATATATATTATTTTCTTTTTCTTCAAATAGCAGAATAACTATTTCTTTCACGAAATACAATTTTGGTGTAATTTTTCTTCAACTGAAATTCTGAATCAGAACCCTAATCTTTTAGTGGCCAAGGACTTAGAGATCAGAGAAACCATGAATATTTGAATGGCCAAAGGCCTACACTAATGTTGTCAAGGGCAATAGAATTTGACCTAAGATCTATGAGCCAAAGGCCAGGATCAAAAACAAAGCTCCGATACCACTGTGACAAACAAACGTGTTTGACAATTATAAGAATATCCAATTTAAGTAGGATAGAATAAGGTAATCCATTTAGGATGAAATAATATTGTATTGAGTAAAATGTATAAGTATGAGATATGGGATTACAATGGGAATGAGGGCCTTATATACCCATGCAGGGGTGCCCTTTCATGAAGAGACGTGACCTTTCATCAGGAAGGTGTCTCTTCATTGTTAATCATTAACAATTGATTATTTATTATTATTTATATTTTATAATGTATTTATTATTATATATTGTGTTCATAACATTTCTCTTAGAAGTGTGTCATCTCTTGGGTTAACATGTACCACTAGGTGTCTAGGCTAGATAGCGTTATCCATATCTCGACCATGTTAACCACTTTCCACTTCCCCAGTATTATTCATTCCATCCACATAAACAATATCATCCTGGTCATGTATGATTTCTCAAGGACAATTTCTTTCTTTATGTTATTTTCGACATTCTCTAAGAGATGTGCTTGCATTCCCACATGGTATTCATACTTGTTGTATTCTACAGTCCCATTGACCTACTTTTGTGGTCATTTGTTGGGCATTAATAAAATTATCTTATCTTATCAAAGGTCAAAAGGAAAGGTCAAAATTAAAGCTCGAAATGAATAAAGCCACTAAGGCTAATTGATAACGAGCCAAAGTTAAAAGCCAAATATTAAACTTGAGCAATGTCCCTCGCTATGAAACCGATGCTCCTAGTCCTTGCTTTGTGTAATGTTCACAAGTCAAGATGCCAGGAACATCACGGTTTAGATGAATTTTAAACTTTTTCTGGTTGTGACATTTCGTCAAACACTTTGTTGATTTACTTATGTTTGAGTGTTTACTTGCAGGTTGACCTCTTAAATTCGGCCTTAGGGTTTAGATTCAACTATCACACATAAATCTGAAGATATAATCAATGGAAACACAAGATACACCAAATATGGAACCAATAGCAAAGATCTGACCTTTATTAATATAATGAGCAAGAACCTGATACAAGAGTGAGGCCGATCTGAAATGACCAACAGATGGATTCAATAAACACACTAAAAGCTGCTACAAAATGCTCCAAGAAGAGATTACAAGCCTCCAAAGGATGAATATATCATGAAGACCAATACAAGAGAAGATCTGGGTCGTATGAAGTGCTAAACCCTCAAACTGGATAGGTCACGCCCTACTTGAAGTTGAATACCCTCAACAAATTCGGCCCTGGTGTCAAAAGCCACCAAACCCTCCACTGAATATGCCAAACTGTAGATCGGGGTGAGTAGAATCCCCTCCTGAAATCTTAGACCGAAATACCAAGGCGTGCTCCTCCAAATGTTGAATCCCCAAGTGGGGCTGCACCCTCCTGAATACTGTCAAACCCTACAATTTCGGCCCTGATTAAGGAGGCCTCCAAATGCTCTGAAACTCTCCAGAAAGATAGAACGGGACACTGCAAGTCACTGGGTGAAGTCTCAGGTTCCGATCTGAAGTATAACCCCTCCAAACTGAATAGATGTGAATCTCAAAAACGCCCTCCTTCTCTCCAATTCGCCCCAATGCTCTAGGGAATCATCTAGACCATAAAACTCTCTCAAAAGGCACTAGAAATCATGGCCAAGACCCTGCAAGTAAAACCGAGGTGCTACAATCTCCAGAAGCCCTGCCAATCACCTGGAACAAACTTCCCTCAATGGATGGTGCGCTCCCCTTGCTGGAAACCCCCAATGGTGCGCCCTCCTCCTCTTCCTGTGCCTGTGGCTGGTGTAGAACCCTCCTGCACTGAGTAGATCTGAACTAGAATGGTATGGGGGAGTATTGCATCCCCGACACCAAGCTTGGGACAAGCTAGGTGGAATCTTTCACCATCGAATCGTCCTCTAGGGTTTGTTAAGTCAAAACCCTCAAAACCCCCAAGATATGGGCTCACTAGCTAGAAGCCAGATATCAAAAGATAACCATACATGAATGAGAGAATAGAGGTCCTTGCCTCTCCTTTATACTTCCTGCTCACCTTGTCCCTCCAAAGTGACTTTCATTTTATTAATTATTAATTAATTAATTAAATCACTTTAATTAATTAATTAACCTTTTTACCTTTGAAAAACACCTTATCTCTCCCTGTGGCTTCCCTGGCCACTGAAAGTCACTTCTCATCATCCTATCCTGTAGTGTTGTTCCTTCTGATTCCAATGAGCTATTACACTGAGAGGTTCCTCCAAGTATTGTGCCCAAAATGACCTCTTCAGTGAATTTAATTAACCTATAGCTCAAAATACTCAAAATCATGGAATGCAACGAAACCAAAGCCAATCTGTGCGGAATGGATCATAATGATGAAATAGGACGAGCGATGAAAGTTGAACCCCAAAATATCCCTCAATAGTCACTGTACTCGCTATAACATCCATCTGGCTGCTCTGTTCATCATAACACCCTGAAATGTAATGATGTCCCAAAGTGGGGACATTACAGCCCTCCCTGCTAGAATATTGCTTGTCCTCAAGCAATAACCAAATCTCTCCAAGTATAATACCAGGATCCCATGTCCACCTGTAGGACACACAGTAGAACCCATCCAAAGATGAACAATCATACACTCCACCCCCTGGATCCCATATCAAGAAGTGAACTGCAATATCCTTTGAAGCATAGTCCTGAAATATATGAACTCTGTGAATCTCCTGCACATGACACATGGCCTCATCCCGGAATGAGTCCATCCTCCAAGTCCCTACCAAGATCAACACGGCCTCCATCAACTGTACATGTTGATGCCAGGATGAAGCATTGCAAGACCTCCGTGAGACACCCTCAAGAGATGTGCTCTCCCCAACACTGAAGCTCAATGGAAAGTCAAGACAACTTTCCCCTGCAAAGGTCCACTCGCCCCTGCCAGTCAATGAAATGCTCAACCCTGCAATCCCTGGATCCCATGCTAATCTCTATCGAAGATCACCATGCTGGCACTGCACTATGCTGACCATGCCTGACTGCTCCCTGTATATATACTGGATCCTCCACTCCTAGATCCTCAAGCTGAAGTACTTGTGGCAATTGGACCTGTTGTCCAGAAGTTGCATCTGTAAAAACATCTCTGTGGAAGTAGTACCTGCCCAACCATCTCCATGCCCGATCATGATGATCAAGAGTGAAAAGCTACCTCGCTCCATAGGACAAGTCCCTGCAGGTCTACTCCAAACCAACCCATGGTGGAGAATGTGGCACTTTGGCACAACCTGGGTCATCATGTAGTGAAACATCCTGCTAACCCAATGAACTCTGAAATCCCATGGCAAACTTGGAAGTTTATCACTTCCAATCTCCTCTAACTGCTCCTGTGTGAGACTGATCATTGTCGGAAGCCCTCTGTGCTCATCTGCTATCACCTGGCCTATGATGCTCACCATCACGCACTAAGTCTCAACTGGTTGCCTATGACGATCCACCTCAATCCGGCTGGATGCCGTAAAAACACTCATGTCAGGTGGTCTCAGCCTAGCCACTCCCCATGTCCTCAGCCACTGTCTATCTCTCCTCATGCTATTGTCTATGATAAAAGTGTCAAGAAAGGCTAACAAAAACATCTGCAGCTGACTGTAGGACTAGAAGATATCACATGGTTTGGTCAACCCCAAGGATTCGACCAGAAGCTCGTCCATCAGTATCCATGATAAATACTCGCCTATAGTCATAACAGAATCCCAATCATCCAGTACAACCGGAAGTAACTCCTCCAACTGTTGGTCAACCAACCTCCATCTTTCATCTCTCATGCAACTACTGATACGATGAAGGTGGTCTCTCATAATTAGGTGTTGCTGCAAAGGAGTGACATCTGCATGCTCTACTAAGTGTATCTCCTCCCTCCAATCCAGTACGTCCATCTGAATCCGACTGCATATCTCGACATGTCTTTGTGAACTATCACTCATCACTGTATGCCCCTGCCTATTCATGTCATCTCCGGTATACTCCTGCTGCATCAGAGATCCTGGGTGTACTACCGACTCAACCTCTACATAAAGGTCAACCGCTCTCAGAACACAAATGGAAGTGTTGTCAAAACTGTCCTTGGCTCTGGAGTCCCCATGAGTAGGTGAGTGCTCGACTGTCTCAAAGATCCTCGTGGAGGGTAGCTCCTGCGCCTCTGAATCATAACTCCCCATACTCATCAGTGATCCTGGGTACTCATGCTCCTCCATCAACTGGTGCTCCTCGACTAGACCACCAATATCCTCTAGCAATGTGACTGAATGACATATCTGAGTATCCACTAAGATAGATGAAGTGGATCTCTAACGAATCTCCTCAGGAAGCTCCTCTGATCTGGACTCTGATTCTTGAAGGACTATCTATGTGCCTCTCAAGAATCCTCGGGTGCTCTCCAACTCATGGGTAAGTCTGCCCATCTCCAACTCGTGCTCCCTCAGAGCCCCGTGATACATCTCACCAATCCCTAGTAGGTAATCCCTATCTATCAACAATTGTTGGTAGTCAGTCCTCATCATAGACATTGTCTCCCTGAGAGTATGAAGGTCATCCATGGAAAATCCCTCATCTGCACTACCATGTGCCATTGATTCCCTCCAACAGTAATTGACCACCAATGCATGTGTCATCAAAGCGCCTAGTGGCTGCCATGATCATATCCTCACTAACTCTCAACTGTCCTGCTAAGTGGTGTGACTCCTAATCACAGTCATGCTGAGGTGCCACCTCATGTCTCTCACTGCTAGTGCCAACACTGGAATCCCCAACAACACTCTCTGCAGAAGATAAAGTGTTGAACTGCCCACTATCTATTGTGCTATTGGGTCCTCCTATATGTGACTGCACAACATCCCCAACTGCTAGCTCCTTCTGAATCATACTGTATCTGGTGTGAGCAGTTGTATCCTCATGTGCACTCACCTTGCTACTATCATCTACGCCTGGATCCCATATAGATGTGTCCAGACACATGCTATGGTCCTCCTAACCAATAAAGGGTACATCCTCATCACTACAGGCTGATCCTGGAAGTAAGTGTCCCATCCAACTGTCAGTCTCTCTAACCTGCTCAACTAATGGAATCTCCAAAAGAAGTGACCCACTCTCCTCGTGCTGATATGTGAGTGTAAGGTCAACTGTCTGTACGTCATGGATCTCCTCCTGGATCTGTAGATCCACATGTCCATGGTGTACATCCCACACACAAGGCTCCTCCATCATATCTTACATGTCACCAATATCCTCATGTGATGTGGCTATCGTGGGTGTCTGCAAGTAGGAAGCTCGTCATCTGTAGGTGCTAACACGTGTGAGTCCTCACTAGTGTCACCACTCTGCTAAGGTGTAAGCTCATCAACAATATGTGATATGACTATTGAAGCATAGGTATTATCATCATGTCCATCCCACTGCTCCTCCAATGTGCAAGGGTCACTATCCTCCTCAAGCATGCAAGAATCACTAGCCTCTGTGCAAGAGTCACTGACATCATCAAACTGCTCCAAATAAGCATCTATCTCTTGCTCTGTATCCTCACACACCTCATTATCACTGTCATAGTGTACCTCAATAATGTGTTTCTTACCTCTACCCCTACATCTATGATTTGGTTCCCAAGGCACTTTGCAACTGTAGCAATGTTGTCTGCTCCTAATGGGTGTGGGGTTACTCTTTTCTTCCTTCCATCTAGCTACTATAGCTCTCTTTCTCTCAGTTGTGTTGACCCAATGTGTAACCTCATATTTGCTCCACATAGGATTTTTTAAGGCTACAAACTGTTGGAAGGTTATTTGAGCCCTAGTTCCCTCACTAAGGGCATAATATTTCATCTCACAGAATACCATCTCTCTAACAAAGTATATCATATTCATTTCTCCTTATGGAAGACCCCTTAGGCTGGCAGGAGTCTAAGCTCTCATACCATTGTAATGTTCCCAAGCCAAGATGCCAGGAACATCACGGTTTAGATGAATTTTAAACTTTTTCTGGTTGTGGCATTTCGTCAAACACTTTGTTGATTTACTTATGTTTGAGTGTTTACTTGCAGGTTGACCTCTTAAATTCGGCCTTAGGGTTTAGCTTCAACTATCACACATAGATTTGAAGATATAATCAATGGAAACACAAGATACACCAAATATGGAACCAATAGCAAAGATCTGACCTTTATTAATATAATGAGCAAGAACCTGATACAAGAGTGAGGCCGATCTGAAATGACCAACAAATGGATCCAATAAACACACTAAAAGCTGCTACAAAATGCTCCAAGAAGAGACTACAAGCCTCCAAAGGATGAATATACCATGAAGACCAATACAAGAGAAGATCTGGGTCGTATGAAGTGCTAAACCCATACTGGATAGGTCACGCCCTGCTGGAAGCTGAATACCCTCAACAAATTCAGCCCTGGTGTCAAAGGCCACCAAACCCTTCGCTGAATAGGCCAAACTGTAGATCGGGGTGAGTAGAATCCCCTCCTGAAATCCCAGACCAAAATACCAAGGGGTGCTCCTCCAAATGTTGAATCCCCAAGTGGATGGTGCGCCCCCCTTGCTGGAAACCCCCAATGGTGTGCCCTCCTTCTCTTCCTGTGCCTGTGGCTGGTGTAGAACCCTCCTGCACTGAGTAGATCTGAACTAGAATGGTGTGGGGGAGTATTGCATCCCTGAGACCAAGCTTGGGACAAGCTAGGTAGAATCGTTCACTACCGAATCGTCCTCTAGGATTTAAGTCAAAACCCTCAAAACCCCCAGATATGGGCTCACTAGCTAGAAGCCAAATATCAAAAGATAATCATACATGAATGAGAGAATAGAGGCCCTTGCCTCTCCTTTATACTTCCTGCTCAACTTGTCCCTCCAAAGTGACTTTCATTTTATTAATTAATTAATTAAATCACTTTAATTAATTAATTAATTAAATCACTTTAATTAATTAATTAACCTTTTTACCTTTGAGAAACACTTTATCTCTCCCCATGGCATCCCTGGCCACTGAAAGTCACTTCTCATCATCCTATCCTGTAGTGTTGTTCCTTCTGATTCCAATGAGCTATTACACTGAGAGATTCCTCTAAGTATTGTGCCCAAAATGACCTCTTTAGTGAATTTAATTAACATATAGCTCAAAATACTCAAAATCATGGAATGCAACGGAACCAAAGCCATTATGTGCGGAATGGATCATAATGATGAAATAGGATGAGTGATGCAAGCCGGGACCCAAAATATCCCTCAATAGTCACTGTACTCGCTATAACATCCATCTGGCTGCTCTGGTCATCATAACACCCTGAAATGTAATGATGTCCCAAAGTGGGGGACATTACAGTTTGTATATGAATCAGTGAAGCAAGAAGAGCCCCCCCTGCTCCTCCCTCAGAACCCCGCTCGGAGCGTGTTCGTTCTAGAATCGAGCTTCGGAAATCCGAAAGCGCACTTCTGGATTTCGAAAGCTTGCTTTGGTGTGCAAAAATGCGCTCCCTACCAGTATGGAAGTGTTGCACCCCGGAGCGAGGTTCTGAAATCTAGAAGTGTTCATTTAGATTTCGGAAGATCACTTCGAAGCTTGATTCCTCAACGATTCTGCCACGCTTCTCGAGCGCTTCATGTAGGGCCTGCACGCTTCCATGCTAAAGAGAGAAATTACTCATTTTTTTTAATTTTTGAGTTGAGTTAGAGTGTGGGGTGTGGTTAGGGAGGGGTTAGGGGAAAGTGAGGAGGGAATAAAAGATATTTTCCCCCTCTCATTTCCTCATTGTTTCTATTTGTGTTTGCTTGAGCTTGGAGGAGAGAGCAAAGGAAAGCATGGAGGAGAAAAGTGGAGCTTGGAGGATTTTGAAGTTGAGAACAAAGACGAGCTTGAAGGAGAGAGCAAAGAGGAGTTTGAAGGAGAGAACAAAGAAGAGATTGGAGGAGAGAACAAAGGCAACCATCTATCTCAACTTTCAACTTGCAAGATTCAAGAGCTAAAGAGGTAATCCCAAACCCCAACTCTCTCATTTCCTTGGGTTAAATTTGTTTATGGTTTTTTCCTCCTCTCCTACTCTTTCCCATTCCTTCTTCTCCCTCATTTTATTGCAGTTTGTTCATCTAAAGCTTGAGGAAAATGATTTTCTTTTGGTTTATCATTCCAGTTTTGGTTCTCATGTTCTTGTCGAGGAGAAGGCATCAAAGGGAAGAAGAGAATGAAGATGAGAGAGGGTTTGAAGATGAAGGAGGGTTTGAAAAGGATGAAGAGAGCAATGAAGAGGACAATGAAGGCAGGAAAGCTTCATTGACATCCTTGTGGAAATTTGTGACAAAACTAGAGGCGGGGAGAGGTGGTGGAACCATTAAATTTTTATGTCCTCGTGATTGTCATCAAGGAAAACCTTATACTGGTTCATATACCCGTGTGAGGAGGCATCTTTGTGGTATAATGGAGAGTGATGACAATAAGGGGTCCCTTGGGATTAATGTTTGCCTTAACATATCCAAAGAACAAAGAGAAATATACATAAAGATAGAGGAAGTTGCACAAAGAAAGCATTGTAAAAAACAAAAGCTTCAATCTGATGACGTCTCATCTAGATTTGGTGGCACATCTCCATCTCCTCGTGGTTCTACAACCTCTACATCTAGAAGAACAATAGGAGATTTCTTGGATATTGGAGGTAGGGATGAGGTGGATGCAAAAGTGGCACGATTTCTCTATGCTTGTGGTGTCCCATTCACTGTGCTTCGCTCCCCCTATTGGCATGACATGGTGAGGGCCATCAACGAAAAAGCCCCCAAAGGATACAAGAGCCCCAACTATGAGAAAGCTAAAACTGTGTTACTTGACAGGGAAAAAGAAAAAATTCAAGCCGGTCTTTCACGGTTTATAAATGAATGGTCAGAGGTTGGGATATCCATTGTATCGGACGGTTGGACAAGTATTAGAAACCAACATTTGATCAATGTTATTGGTCTTTCTTCTAGTGGTGCAGTATTTTGTTGGATTTTCAATGAGCTATGGCTCATGTATCCTCTTTAAATTTTCTATTTAACTATTACTTGAACCATAACTACTGCAACAAACCAAGATCACGAGAAGAATAACCATGCACAAGAACACAAGAAGTATCTTGGAAAACCCTTCTCAACAAGGGAAGAAAACCCAGCCAATCCTTTGCTATATTCCTCAAGAGAAAGACCTCCCACACCATCACCTTGCACACAAGAGGGTGTTGTAATTCTCATAATTTCAGACCACAACTTCTGAAATCATGAGATGACACAATGATAAGTGTGTTTCCTCAATGGTGATTCACCTTTATTTATATAAGACTTGTCACATCAAATGATATGTCTATTAGCACAATAGGGCCGACATAAATAACTCGAAATATAATTAATAATTACCATATTAATTATCTTTTACATTAAGGTGGGGCCGACCTGTACCCTTTACATAATCAATAGGGTTACATTTAAGTCTGACTCTTGAACAATATAGCAAGGGATCTCATACACCCACTAGTGCTCAGCCAATAGGGGCACATCCATAGGGATCTCCATATCTCTATCTCACTGCGTCCCACAGGAGAACCACACCCACTAGTGCTCAGCCACTAGGATCACGTTCACATGTGCTCATCCACAAGCACGTCCAACTCAACTGATCTTCTTTCCCACTGCATTACACAGGAAAGTCATATGGAGTTCATCATCTCAACTCTCTGCTCAAAGGAGGCTAATACATCGACTTCATCTCTGTCTCATAACGATGCACCCAGCTCATGGGAATTCACACGTTCACCTTGTGCTCAACCACAAGCACATCCAACTCAGCAGATCTCTTTTCTCACTGCGTTACACAAGAGAATCATCTGGAGTTCTTCTCAACCCCCTGTGAGGACACTACGTTCCAGTTCTCTCTCAGATAGGAACCACACACCCATCTCAGGGGCTCTCTCTCAGGTCTCTGTCCTGGAGGATGTCTCACGCAGCTGTAATCATCAACACTCCCTCTCATCTAGGGAGGCATTCTTCATCAGGCCAAGTTTCGTACAAAAGTATTCGAACTTCATCCTAGCTGTAATCATCAACACTCCCTCTCAAATAGGGAGGTAATCTCCACCAAGCTAGTTTCTCACAAAAGTACTTGAACTTCGTATTGGCAAGCGGTTTGGTGAAGATATCTGCAATCTGTTCATGTGTAGGAAGATATTGCACGTGTACTGCTTTCCTCTACAACATGTCTCTGATATAGATATTTTATCTCAATGTGTTTCAATTTATCATGAAACATAGGGTTCTTAGAGAGCTTCACACAGCTCTGGTTATCACAAGTAATAATAGGATCCATCTCATGATCAAATAAATTTGTCAGAAGCCACACTCAATGCTATATACTCTGCTTCTGTGATACTCAAGGCCACAAACCTTTGTTTCCTGCTGCGCACCAGGAAACCATGGTAAACTCCAACAACAACCGGATGTGCTCTTCCCGTTCACTGTACTCTTTGCTCAATCTGTATCGGCATATCCCTGCAAACTCAAGCTCACACTAGAGGCATATCTCGGGCCATATCCAATTGTGCCTCGTATGTATATCTCAATACATGCTTTACTGTTATCCAGTGAGTCTGTCTCAGCTGACTCATGGATTGACTAAGCACATTTGTTGCATAGCATATATCAGGTCTGGTGTTAACCAAATACATCAATGATCTAATCAGTTGTTGGTACACATGTGGATCAATCTCGTCTTAATCATCATCATTTATTTTTCGTCAAATCCATCACCATCGATGTAGACATGGATTTGCATTCTATCATACTGAACTTCTTTAACATCCACTGTATATTTTCCTTGACTTAGGAAAAGTCTCATTGGTCCTCTGTCATACTTCTTGTCCCAAGAAGTAGTGCATCATACTCAGATCCATCATCTCGAAATCAGAATTCAAAGCTTGCTTGTAACAAAACGGCTTCTTGAATAAGTCATCAAAATCAGGTTCTCGTTTCCAACAATGTAATAGTATAAGTTTGGATCAACAACACTCTTGTTGAAACCCAAACTTCATCAAGAATCCATCTATCTGATGTAGTTTCCAACTCATGGATGGTAGTACAGATGGGAGTGCATCGGGCTACTGGATCAATATGTCTTACCATAGTTCACTCCCTTTGCTTGTCAAAATCCTCTAACTACAAGTCTCGTTTTATATTTATAGACACTTCCATCAGCTACATGTATTTCTGCCTCTTGCAGAATTTGTCAAGCCCAGACAGGGCTTTTATGGCCTACTGCAAAATCCTTGGGAATATCAACTGGAACAACTGGATCAATTGTATCAATGGTTGTCTCCCTCTGAACTGCTGAAGGGGAGAAGGTATTTGTCTTTTCTTTCTTCTCAAATAGTTTTGACTCCCTCTAAGTCAAGTGACTCCCTCTGAAGTCTTGAAGGAAAAACATCTTGCTTTGTTGTTAACCTGCCTAGAACAAGGAAACAAACGAAAGGAAACAACACAAGAATATCTCCTAGAGGGGATTCATGAGTACATCTCTAGAATCAAAAAAATTTAAGGATTGTTGTCACAGCTACAACACTTACTTGTAATGTAGCATGATAATTAAAACAATCAAACTTGGAGTCTTCACTTCCAGTGTGTTGTTCTTCTGAATGCACTGAGACTCTCTGGGTCCATGATTTTACCTAGGGTTCCTTCCTCCTGCAAGTACCCTTATGACAATAATGCAAATAATATATATACAAGTGCATACCTGAGAGTGTACACCAATGGAGATTCTGCTTGGTTGTCGTAGATTAGAAGGCAAATTATATTGTTGTAGCTTCCTGTGGCCACCAGCCACTGCTATACTCTATAACCAGACTTGTTTGCCTCTGTATCCACCTTGTACCATACAAGTTTCTAACGAAGTCTGCATCAACCTTGTAGCTGCTGTAGCTGGGGTGGCCTTGTACTTTGGTCTAGTGTCAACTTTCTGATGCATGTAATTTACTAGATACGCCTAGTTCTGAAATACACTGTTGTCACTTACAACACTTGCTGTCCCAACGCTGTCACAATAGTCTTTTAGTCACAGGTCAAGACTGCCCTTGATATCTCATCAAAAAAGATCTGAAAGTTGGCTTTATCTGCTCTCAAGATGGGTCTGTACAGTGTTTACACACTTCTGTAACAGTACTCCATAACAAAAAAAAAATTGATGTGGATGTCTGACAAAGTCATATAATCCTATAATGTTCAGATGGCTAATTTGTCTCAGAATATCAATCTCCAACAATTTTAAAAGTCCACCAGCTTCAATTTTCTGTAATGCCATTTGAGTATGGCACAAGGAGCTTAAGATCGGATTTTGCGTCTGCTTACTAGACAAGGGTAATGGCCCTCCAAGTCTGCAGTCTGCTACAACAAGAACATGCCTAACAGCCTTCACTTTACTGATAAAATTTAGTTTTTGCTACCARCCTTGACCTGATCTTTCTCCTCCTGTAGGTCTTACTGTTTAGGGTACCTGTCACCCTTGTTTTAAAAACCGGCAAACCGGAACCAGAACTGGCCATTTTGACCAGTTAGCTCGCAGACCAGTTCAAACCGGGACAAAAACCGAACCGGCTAGTTTGGTACCGAATCARCTGGTTTGGTCCGGTTTCCCTCTAACACGCCTGTGGACCCCAAAAAAGTGTTTTTTTTTACTTATTGAAAGCCCTAACCCCCTTTCAACCCTAACAGCAGCCTATAAAGACATATCAGCCCCCTCTAAGTGCCTCACACCTCTCTCATTCATCATTTGGGAGCATTTGGGAGCTTTTGGGTTTTGGAGCAGCATTAATTCTTGAAGAGCAGCATTGAGGAGCTTATTGGGCAAGTGTTTTGGGCAGTTTGTGGTGGATTTGGCATCTCGATTCTCAACTAGGAGGCTATGGTTCATCTTCAAGTTTGGAGGAGTTGGATTAGACTCTAGAGGTATGTTGAACATTTTCCACTCATTTTTTTCCATCTTGAATCTTGATTGTTGAATGTTTGAAAGTTTGAAACTTGTAAGAGTCTAAGAGAAGGTTCCTTCTTTGCATTTTCAGATTGTTTGCATTGTGCAAATTCCACCTTTGATTTAGCCTTTGAGTTTGCATTTACAAATTTACAATGGCCCCAAAAACTAAAGATGCCGCATGGGTTCATGCTGAGGTGATTGAAGGTCTAATGTACAAAAGAAGACTAGGGAAAAAGCTATACAGGCTGAAATAGGGAGGAAGAGGGTTGTAGCACAAATGAGAGCAGCCAACCCCACTTTTGATTATGAGCACTCTCTATCTCTTCATTCTACCGGTGTTAGAAATAGAGACCCCTTTCATTATGTTCTTCCTCTCCTTGATAGTGAAAATGCCATGAATCCGCCTAAAAATAAAAAGAGGAATACCATCCAAAGCTCTTTCACACCATCCCCCACTTCTGGCTCTGACAATGCCAATGTTTCTCAAGTTCAACCCACTCAATATCAACCCACCTTAGATGACAATTGGAAGAAACAATATAGAGAGATTGCTTATGAGTACATAGCTAGATGGTGGTACCATGCTGATATCCCCTTGAATGTTGTCCGCTCACCATATTACCAACCTATGTGGGATGCCATTAGTGCTTGTGGGAGGGCCTTCAAAGGCCCTAGTATGCATGATTTGAGGGGATCTCTTTTGCACAAAGAGGTCGCATCCATTGAAGAATACTTGATAGATTTCAAAGTATCATGGGCCAAAACAGGATGTACCATAATGTCGGATGAATGGAGTGATGGAAGGAACCGTACTATCATAAATTTCCTTGTCTCTTGCCCACAAGGAACCATGTTTTTGAGATCAGTTGATGCATCTGATAGGGTCAAAGATGCAAACTTGTTGTTTAAGCTATTAAATGAGGTTGTTATGGAGGTGGGGGTGGGGAATGTTGTTCAGGTCATCACAAATAATGCCTCTAACTATGTTCTTGCTAGGAAGATGTTAGAGGAGAAACACAAAACCATATTTTGGACCCCATGTGTTGCACATGGCATAGACCTCCTGCTTGAGGACATTGGCAAACAAGAATGGATCAAAAACACTATAGAGCATGCCAAAAGCATCACAAAGTACATCTACAACCACTCATGAGTTTTGAGCCTGATGAGGAAAAACATAGAGAAAAGAGAGCTTCTTAGGCCTGCCATCACTAGATTTGCAACTCACTTCTTGACATTGCAATCTATGGCTTCACAATCAAGTAACTTGCAAAAGATGTTTGCATCTGATGAATGGAATGAATCTCAGTGGGCCCGTAGACTAGATGGAAAAGACACCAAAAAGAAAGTTAATGATCCCACATTTTGGAAAAAAGAAGCAGAAATTGTGAAAATTGCCGAGCCACTTGTTAAGGTGTTGTGGCTAGTGGATGGGGAAAAATTAGCTATGGGTTACATTTATGAGGCTATGGATCAGGCAAAGGAGCAAATAAGGGCAGCATACAAGGATAGAGTAACCAAGTATAGGCCTATTTGGGACATCATTGATCATAGATGGAACAATCAACTCCATCGCCCTATATATGCAGCGAGGTATTTCCTGAATCCAAGGTACCATTACAGAGCGCATCTTTGAGAAGATATGACTGGGAAGGTTAGAGATGGCTTGATTGATTGCCTTGAGCGCATGGTCCCTTCTGAGAGTGACCAGTTGGAGATACACCGACAGATCACTTGTTTCACTAGAGCCACAGGTACCTACGACAAGAACCTAGCAAAGATTGCAAGGGGTGTGGATGAGCCAGGTAACAATTCCAAAGTTTAAAGTTCAAGTGTATAAATTTTATATACTTTATATTTTATTACTTCAAGGAACTAACCCAACTAACTATGCTTTTTGCAACAAACTGGTGGGAGTCATTTGGTAGCCATTGTCCTCAATTGCAAAAGTTTGCAATTAGAGTGTTGAGTCAAACTTGCAGTGCCTCTGGGTGTGAGCACAATTGGTCTGTCTTTGAGAGGATACACATGAAGAAGAGAAACTGCTTAGAACATAAACGGTTAAATGATCTAGTCTTCTTGCAGTACAACCTCCGGCTAAGGCGCAACCAATTGTTGAACAAAAGACCCGATTCAAATCCTATTGTGTTGGATGATTTTGATCCAACTTCAGATTGGATAACAGAGACTCACCCACCAGAGTTTGATGTTGACTATGATTTGGAGATGGAGTTAGCAGGGCAAGTTCAGATGGATGTAGATCCAATATTAGGGCCTCGCGGTCCGATTCCAGTGTCAGACATGGCAGGCCCTAGTGGAACTGCAGACAAGCATACTCGTTGTCATATTCCTCATGTGCCTCGTCGCGGTTGTACTCGTACTACTATAGCTAGTGCACCTTCAGAGTGTGTAGTCACAAATGTCCCTAATGGTGATGAGTCTGAGGTCGACTTCGAGTCTGAGTCCGAGTCAAATGATGATGTCGAGGGTGAGGATGCCCATGCCATTTCTACTTCTAGCAGTAGTGATGATTGATCGTTGATCATGTTGATCAATGAGATAGTGACTTGTAGTCTTGACTCTTGCTAGTATGTGTTTTGTTGTTGTAGTCTATAGAGGACCGAGGCCATTTAGAGCCTCCTTGATTATGTATTTATGTTCCGATCTCTAGATATGTATTGCACTTGGTGCCATTTTGATATATTCATGAGCATACTTTGGAATGTTGTCTCTAATTGTCTCTAATGCTTTGGAAACATGATTTAAGATCTTAAAAATATATTTTTTCGTTAAAATTTAAATATTTTATGTATTTTTTAAAAACCGGTTCATTACCGGTTTTGGTTCCGGTTCAGGTTGACCCTCGCCCGGTTCCAGTACCAGTTGCGGTTTTTAAAACTATGCCTGTCACAGGGTTTCTTCTGACTGTGGCAGCCTTACATCTCACCTTAGAAGGGGTCCGACCCTTCTTCTTTAATTATTCGTTGTTAGGGTATTTCCGCGGTAGCTTTTGAGGGGCCTCAGAACTGGCCTACTTCCTTACTGTGGCTGCAGTTTAGGGTAGGCCATGTTCCTCAAGCCTGTGGCTACCTTGTTCTAGCAGTCGACCCTTCTCCTAAGCTCCGGCCTCCTCTCCCATACACTTTGGTTGTTGTTCAAGGGTTAAATTCACCACATAATTTTTTTTAAAGAAGATCTGGCCCACTTCATCTACCACAGAATTGTCAAGAGGGGTTTGACCTCATCTTCTACCACAAAATTTTCAAGGAGAGGTCCAACCCTCTTCTCTTCACACCTACAACAAAATTTTGATAGACCTTACCTTCAATTTTAGTGTGCAATGGTTTTCTTCAAGCCTGCTCTGAAACCATGTTGGATTTTCAATGAGCTATGGCTCATGTATCCTCTTTAAATTTTCTATTTAACTATTACTTGAACCATAACTACTGTAGCAAACCAAGATCACAAGAAGAATAACCATGCACAAGAACACAAGAAGTATCATAGGAAACCCTTCTCAACAAGGGAAGAAAACCCAGCCAAACCTAGCACACAAGAGGGTGTTGTAATTCTCATAATTTCAGACCACAACTTCTGAAATCATGAGATGACGCAATGATAAGTGTGTTTCCTCAATGGGGATTCACCTTTATTTATATAAGACTTGTCACATCAAATGATGTGTCTATTGGCACAATAGGGCCGACATCAATAACTCAAAATATAATTAATAATTACCATATTAATTATCTTTTATATTAATTATCTTTTACATTAATTATCTTTTACATTAAGGTGGGGTCGACATGTACCCTTTACATAATCAATAGGGCTACAGGTAAGTCTGACTCTTGAACAATATAGCAAGGGATCTCATACACCCACTAATGCTCAGCCACTAGGGGCACATCCATAGGGATGTCCATATCTCTATCTCACTACGTCTCACAGGAGAACCACACTCACTAGTGCTCAGCCACTAGGATCATGTTCACCTGTGCTCATCCATAGACATGTCCAACTCAACAAATCTTCTTTCCCATTGCATTACACAAGAGAGTCATCTGGAGTTCATCATCTCAACTCTCTGCTCAGAGAAGGCTAATACATCGTCTTCATCTATGTCTCATAATGATGCACCCAGCTAATGAGAATTCACACGTTCACCTTGTGCTCATCCACAGGCACATCCAACTCAACATATCTCCTTTCTCACTGCGTTACACAGGAGAATCATCTGGAGTTCTTCTCAACTCTCTGTAAGGAGGAGGTCATCACTACGTTCCAGTTTTGTCTTAGATAGGAACCACACACCCATCTTAGGGGTTCTCTCTCAGGTCTGTGTCCTAGAGGATGTTTCACGCAGCTGTAATCATCAACATGTTTCTCGCAGCACATGACTCTTCAATAAGTGCAACTTCTCAAAACATTTCAAAACTCTTGTTGAAAACAATTGATGAAGTTGGCCCTTCTAATGTGATTCAAGTAATCACTGCTAATGCAACAAATTGTAAGGGAGCAGGTAAATCATTGAGCGAATGCATCCACACATCTTTTGGTCTGGGTGTTTGGTGCACACCTTGAACCTGTTGATGCATGATATTGTCAAACATAAAGAATGTGGATGGATTAATCAATGGTACAATAGAGGGAAGCAAGTCATCAAATATATCACCAAGCATATAAGGGTCAAATACTTCTAAAGTTCTATAGCACTTACTCTAGGTTGAAAATACTTAAGATTGCACCAACTAGATTTGCTAGCTATTACCTCACTTTTAGGCGCCTATTGAAGGTGAAACAAGCTTTGGTTGGTATGGTGATGAGGGATGAATGGAATGATTTGAGAAGTGATAAAGAAGGTGCATTAGCAGTCAAGAACACAGTGCTTGACAATCAGTTTTGGTGACAGGTTCAGTATGTTTTGCAATTCACCAAGCCAATTTATAACATGATCAAGTATTCAGATTCGGATCGGCAAATCATTGGGGAGGTGTATGAGCAAATGGATAGCATGCTAGGGCTGATTAAAGACATTGTTCAGCCTAGAGATGTCAACATGTATAACCGTATTCATGTAGAAGTGGAAAAACAGTGGGAAATGTTAAATATTCCACTACATGCCTTAGCATACATGCTAACACCGAAATACTATCATGTATCATGGCTTTCAACACCAAGACCTGGTGGTGGGACCAAGAAAAAACCACACCAAGATCCAGGGGTTCAAGTAGGTAGAAATTTTTTCAAACTATTTCTTTATAATAATTTCTACTTATGGTTTATGTTCATTTCAATTTTCTACTTATGGTTTAAACTTTATATTCATAATTCATTTCTATTTATGATAAAGTATAATTGTTGCAAGTTATATGAAAGCATTAGACAAATCGGTCCCGGACGAGGAGGAGTGTGACAAGATACGACAACAATTGAGCCAGTACATGCTTGGCCAAGGAGCCTTTGGGACCAACCATGCTGCAAGAGATCGAGGGAATTTGAGTTCTCTTGCGTGGTGGAACGTTTATGGTGGTGGCACCCCATAGCTCCAACGTTTGGCAACACGGGTGCTTTCACAAGTGGTGAACACTTCTTTTGCAGAGAGGTGTTGGACCACCTACAGTTTCATCCACAATGTCAAAAGAAACAGCTTGAATGCAGGCTGGGCAGAGAGCTTGGTTTATGTTCATTACAACTTGCGATTGTTGTCCCATTACTGTGAGGAGGCAAAGGAGGATAAAAACTTGAAGCATTGGCACAACCATCCAGAGGAGGATAATTTGGAGGACGGGGTAATGTTTTACAGCAATTGGAGAATGCTCTTTTTGATGATGATGAGATGCCACCCCTAGCTACTACCTAGTCCTTGGTCCCCTTGTTCAGGACTCCAACAGCAGGGGCTTCATCTTCATCTATACATTCTGCACAGTTTCATCCTTCTCAGGCTCCTCCACTACCACCACGTGGAAGCACACGCGGCAATCGTGTTGGTGGAAGGAGGATGGGATAGTTGTTTGATGTTTCTCCTTTTTCATTAGTTTACATGTCAGTCTATAGATGATAGATTCATAACATTTAGCAACTAGACTCTAGAGTCTAGCACAGTTTAAACTTTATTGTTTTGGACCTTTCGATCTTCATAATTCAATGCAGATGGCCTATTTTGTAATCATAACTATTTAGTCATGACTCATGTTATTGTTGATAGTTGCTAGATGAATGATTTCATTCCTTAACTTAATGGTCTACTTTCTATTATATGGCTTAAAATTTTGTATGTTGGTTTTGTAAGTTTGTAATTGCTAGATTCTAGATGGTTGATGCTTGAATGATTAATCATTGATGTACTACTACTTACTACTATGGATGCCATTTTAATGTTACAATGTACAAATATGCATGTTTTCATACATTTTGCAGCTAATTTGTCTTTTTGCATGTTTTTTTAATATAAACGTAATATATATAAAAAAAAATTATATATATATATATATATATAATAGACACTTCTGGGACGCTTCGCTCCTGAAGATTTTTTGAAAATGATGCTCTCAACGCTCCGCTTCCTAAAAACGCTCCTACTTCACTCCATGCTCTAGCAACATTGATATGAATATCTAAATGAAAGGGACTTTTTTCAATAAAACAAACATTTAAAGAAAAAGGCTTAAAGGGGTGGTAAGAAATAGGGCCGAGGACGGTAACTCAATGCTAGGCTCCCTCTAGAAGGCTATTATAAGCAAAACCAAATGAAGCTAGATGATCAAATAAATGAATAATAAAGGCATTTGCATGTATAAAGGGTCATGACATGAACCCATTCCCCTTTCCCTTCCATCATTATTACTCATTGTTCCCTATCTTTCACCTAAGTACTTAGGAAATATGGGTTGTCTTAGGATTGATGAATGTATAAGGGTTAATATTGTTCCCCTTGGTAAGACTTAGGCAAGTACTAAAACTAACCCCCTTATGTTATGATGTGCTAAAGGATGTCACTAGGTGCTACCAATTCATGGCTTGCTAAGAGGCTAGACCCATCACTTCAAGTAGGTATTGTGCATTGGGGTATGTGTACCATGGCTCGAGATCTGTGGCATTGCCTTCGAATCCGTGTTGTTGCATTAGGATATGTGTACTCTTATATGGCCATATCTACAAACATTGGGATCCATGTACGACATTGAGTTACATGTCACTACATTGGGATCCATGACAGGGTATTGGGTCGTGACGAGGATGCCATGTCATCACACATGCCACATGGACCATTCACATGCATCCTCCTTGCTCAGTGTTGAATTATTGTAACTTCAAAGAATAGTCTACCTATATTTGAGTCATTATTGTATAGATCAAATGCCCTTTTGTGGATTGATCAAGTCTGGTCTTGTATAAGATCAAATACCCTTTTGTGGATTGGTCAACATGTATTTGTATGGTGGTATTTCTAAAGTCAACCCCTAGTAATTGTAAAGTGGTTTTAGCCACTTATGGGAGAAGTCGGCTCCACCGAGTGAAGAGTCACAACCCTAGCGGCACCTCACAAGTTGTATTTATATGTGAGGATGGTGTCTCATTTGAACACACACACCACACTAGCTCTGCAGCTATGAAGAAGTGTGCAAGTCTTGGAAGAACTGCTACTGCAACTAAGTGTGACGTTAAGGAGGGTTATTGGTCTGTGTCTTAGTATTTCTTGGTTAAGTGGTGCGCTACTTTTCCTAGTGAAGGAGTAAAGGAGGATCTTTTGTTCGGTCTTTGGTCTATCAATATTGAGGAAGTTTTGTTCGGTTTTCTTCCCCATGAGGGTTTCCCGAGATAATTTGTGTGTCTCTATCGTTTCTGTGATTGTCTCTCTTTCAGTGATCTTATTTATGCAACTAATGTGATAAATGATTATAATAATGAAAGAAGAACCGTAACTACTAGCTGTATAAGTAAAAAAAACATCAACACTCAATTGGACACTTCATTGCACATTCATGTGCTATTTGCTCCCTTGGTGCCACACGTGGGGTAATTAATGCATTAGAGAGAAGGTTTGCAAGTTATGAGGATGATTTCACAAGATGACTTGGACTCCTTGATGATGTGGTATACATATTAGACCTTGTTAGAGGAGCGCTAACCTTCTTGAGCCCACACGTGCTACATGGGATGATTTTTATTGCTCGGACGACTCACACATGTAAATGACGTCATCTTTTTCTGGGACGTTCTTCGACCTTTGGTCATTTTCTTTGATTGGAGAGGCTTCTCATGTGGACGTTGGACCATTTGACTTGGTTATGGACCATTTGACTTCTCCTTGGACCACTCTCTTGCATGTGGACACCACTTTTGAGGGGCACACTTCTCTTGGCTCCCTTGTTTATCCACACGTGTGGTCTATATTTGTACTTTGCCCTTTTTAGAGGGACGTCTCACTTCATGAGCTAATTATTAGGATGCATTTTATTATTTTTGTATTCCACATGGTTTTACCGTGCTAATTTTACTAGATCCGTCTTTATAAGGATCCACATCTCTATTTTAAAGAGATCATAAGTCTTTTCAAGAGCATTTGTAAGTGAGTTAATAAAATAAGTGAGCCAAGGGAAGGCCTCACTTTGTGTTCCCCCTGTTGTCATCCTTATACACACTTGCAAACATGAGTTAAGTCCTACTCACTTAGTGTGTCCTCGAAGGCACAATGCCTAGGTTCAAAGTCCACATTGTCACTTTGACTTGAACCTCTTCCGTCTAGGCTAAATCCTAGGGAAGCCAAGGGGGGTAGACCCTAGTTACTAGATGAAATTTAGAGTTTAATGTTCTAGGAGTTGGTTTTAATTAATTAAAAGGTTAAGGGGAATCTAGCCTATGATGTCAAGCAGCAAATGCAAGATGCAACTATCTAAGTATGAAAGTCAGACATTTTTCCTAGGGCAACTAAGACTAGTGCCTAAGATTGGGCAATGGGGTCAACTAAGTTAAGGGGATGTTCGTTACAAGATAATTACAAGTTACAATATTATAACAAGATAGACAAACTAGATACAAAAGAATATAAAGATATACAAGCTAAACTAGATACAAAAATATTAACAAGT
>JASDQU010103381.1:417924-445188 GCA_032191745.1 Picea mariana | reverse complement strand
ACAGTACGCGGCGGCTATACTGTTGGCCGAGCATAAACACTGCCTCGCATAAACCAAAAGAAGCAGAATCCTTATTGTATATTCAAATCGATTCGAGAGCATTAGACTTCTTCGTAGACTTCGTGGTAAGGAGGAAATTTTCAGATCAATGGATTTCCTGTTAAATAGCGAGAGAGATTCCGTTTCTAATCCTCTCATGATGAATAACGGCTCGCCTAGTCCAGATCCGTCTGCCTATCAGTTTGGATTTCACAGCGGAGGGAATCCTCAGCTACTTGATGGTTCTCTGCAATTGCACCAGAAGAAGAAGAAGAAGCCGGCAGACAACGAAAGAATCCCGGAAGAGACACAGGGCTTCATGATATCAAGCAACGGTGCTCAGGAAGTTCAACGTCGAGCTGTCTCCGCATCTATGTCGACCGATTTCAAGTTTGCAGAAGCAACATCCGTGACAACCACGGAGCTACGGTCTCCTCCCTCCGCGAGTCACGGTACCTCGGCGAGTCTGTCTGTGAATGGCGGAGCAGCCGCCAAGGTGGGCAAGAAACGATCCAGAGCCTCCAGGAGAGCGCCGACGACGCTGTTGAACACCGACACTTCGAATTTCAGAGCCATGGTGCAGCGCTTCACTGGTATTCCCGAAACCCCCTTTGGATATACATCCATGAACCCTACTTTCTCTCCACATGTAGGTCAGCAGAACTGGCAGCTGCTGGGTAAACCCTTACCTTATAAGGCAGTACTTGACCTAAATATGAACTGTGTGTCCCACCTTAATTCTGCCCCTGACAGTTATCGTCCTCAACCATATAATAGTACTACGTTTCTTCCTTTCCAGTCTCTCCATGATTGTATAAATATCAGTAGCCCCTTAAACTTGCTTCCCAAAGCAGCTCAAGGGCAATCCTCGAACGCAACTCTCCTTAACGATGTGGGACTGATCAATTCGGCATCCGTGTTTCCCACTCCGGCTATAACGTTATCATCAGACAGAAGGCCTGCCTACCTCATGTAAGCGCTACCTCCATGGTTCATTTCTGAGCTTCAGGTTCCGATAAGCGCCATTAGTATTTTCAACCCTCTTTTTAATGGCGCCTGTAGTAACTATTTCGATTAATGTATATGAATATACAAATATGAGTAGATTGCCCATATGTTGCTTAGATCCGCAGATGTGCATGATTAAACAGAAACCATTCCATTCCCCATTAGCCAGGATTTGGTTTCTGTTTAATGTGATCTCCTGTGTGGAATAGTATATAGTTGCATTTTCCATGAAAATGAATAGAAATCTGAATTACTCTTCCATTTTGAAACCGCGTCTTGGTTTCTTGGTTACCAGAACTCCAGTGGCGACTGTTCATACTAAGCAGGTGGTATTATTTTATTCAGAGCTTTCTTCTGTGAGTTAATGATCGTCTCATGTTTTAGCATCTGGTATGAACGAGTGTTCATGTGATATTGAAAGGAGGTTGTAACAAGGTCTGAAAATTCAGAAATATAAATAGATTTTCACAGCAAAATTGCAAAAGCATTGGTCTTTTCCATTTTCAAATCCAATCGTGAGTTTAAATGCCTCTTTATACAGACAAATCTGAATCAGACATCTTCAATTATTTGTCTCTCGGTACAGACAAATCTGAATCAGAAATCTTCAATCAGTTGTCTCTTAGCACAGATGTTTTGTCTGATAAGAGTAATGGGTGTACTGTCATTGATGCTTGGATTTCGACAATGAATATCAAACATAAATAATTTCAAAGCCGGGATGGAAGAAAACCTTAATTCACAAAGCGATTGTTGCCTTTGATTTAGTAAATCAACGGTGAGTCTCGAAATTCTCATCTGGATACATTTGCGTGAAAATAATTGAATTGTTGAAAATGTGGAATTGAAGAAACCTAAATTGACTAAGTGATTGTTACCTTTGATTTAGTAAATCAGTGGTGGAGACTACAAAATCTTCTGTGGCTCTATTTGCAATATAATTAATTTGTTCGCAAATAATTAATTTGTTGAAAGTGGGGGATAGAATAGACCCTTTATTATTATGAGATATTAATATAAATTTTTGTTTTTTTTAACAATTTTTTTTATATTTAATGACATGCTTTTGTTTTATTCATTTATGTAAGATACTGCAACATCACATATATTTTATGTTTTTATCAATTATAAGGTTGAGCCCACATTGATCAAATTTATTTTCTCACACCAAATCTGTACACAACTTTTTATTTGCGGGTCGCATTAGTACAGGAGCTGTTTTTTCTAGCAAATAGCTGCATGACTCGTTAGAATTAGTTTTGATTTTCTTTTCGGAAGTATATCTGAGCAATCGTCGTGATTGATATGTTCTACGAAGCGTCTGTGTTTTGGGTCTGCCGGGCTCTCGAAAATGAATATGAGATTGAATGTTGCAGTTCTGTGACCTTAGGTATTCATGCAATATTGCAGAGGTGTTTCAAAATGATTTTCCATAATAAAATTTAGTTGTGTATTGAAATAAGTCTAAATCTTTATAACTTTGGGTTTTGAAAGGGATTCCTGATCTCTGGCAATTGATTCTTGTTCGTCAGAAAGATGGAGCGATTAGCTCTCATGGCTCTTAACCTATTATGGTTATTGACATAAAATAATCCATGATGTAATATTCGAGGAAACAGAAGCAGAGGTTGGAATAAAATTTTCCATAATGAAATTTAGGTTTTTTGAATTAGGTCTAAATCTTCGTAACTCTGGGAATTGCATTGAATTCCTGATCTTTGGAAATTGATTCTTCGTGTTGGGAAATATGCACAGATTAGCTTTCTTGGCTCTTAACCTATACTGGCTATTGACATACAACAATCCATATTGAAGGAAACAGAAGCGGTCTGTTTATGTGAAAGGCAGCTTTTATATATATATATATATATATATAGCTTTGACTTTTGCTAATCAGTCTGTATGAAACAGCTCTTATTATTACAAATTTGATATTAATTTACTTTGCTATGTTGAAATATATATATAGCTTTGACTTTTGCTAATCAGTCTGTATGAAACAGCTCTTATTATTACAAATTTGATATGAAACAGCTCTTATTATTACAAATTTGATATTAATTTACTTTGCTATGTTGAAATGTATTATGGGAGGAAACAAAAGCGGTCTGTTTATGTGAAAGGACAGCTTATATATATATGTAAAAGAGAAAGGACATATTTCCTATATATGTATCGGGCTTTGTCTTTTGCTAATGGAATTTTATATAATAAATTTGATATTAATTTACTTTGCAAATTTGATGTTGTGTCGATATAATGTGTTCACATATATGATTTATTAAATACACCAAAGGTTGATGTTTTGTAAAATTGATGTTATATATGATGATGATGATGATGATGATTAAAGTCCATTTTGACCTAATTGGTCTTTCCGACTTTAAGAGGGTAAGTGATTACTTGTGAATCTTTAGAATTTTGTTTCTGTGCTCGAAAAGCATTAAGAGAAGCTTTCCAAGATCACCATACTTTTGTTGAGTTAAGAGGTTAGGAAGGTTGGTAGTGTGATCAATATTTTGAAAATGAGATCTAATATGGGTATAGGCTTGACAATCTAAGAGAAAGTGCTTTTCATCTTCAACCTTCTTAGTGTCACAAAGGTGACACACTCGTTCATCCCATGGCATTTTAGGAATTGACGAACACCCAGTTTCACTATGGAGATCGTGAGAATTTGTTCTTATCTTAGTAATGCTTATTTTTTTCTTTACACTTGGCAAAACAGATAGATAATTTTGATCTTCTAGATTGTGGTTGATTACATCTTTATAATACCTTAATTTTCTTTTTTCTTCTAACTCTTTATCACACCACATTTTTTCCTTAAATTTTGATTTGACGTTTTTTTTAATAGTATCTTTATTCTGCAAAATAGTTTCTTCCATGATTCCCCAATAGTTTAGCCAAGATCGGGCATCTTTATGCCATCCTCGCTTGATTCGATGGTGGCTATGACTTGATTTGGAAGCAATTTTAGGTAGCCTCTTGTCTTCCATGTTGTTTAACTTGTTCTTGTACATTAGCTATCTAGTCATAGCCATGCTTTCAATAGGGGAGAGGCTAGTTTCTACGAGGAGGAAGGGATAGAGTGTATTTCCTTTAATTTTGAGATTATAGGTTATAAAATTCTTTTGTATTTTCTCTATCTTTCTCCAAGATTCACGAGAGATACTACAGCCCCAGACTCCACATCCATAAAGAATAATAGGTGTAACAAGAGTCTCAAAGAGGAGTTTCTTCTTATCCCAACTCCAAAGTTCGGCCGATTTACAATTGTTTTCAAGACCATAATAAGCTTTCCATCCCCCAATAATCCTTTTCTCAATGCTATAATTCCAATTAAGCCTGTGGTGAATATCAATTCCAAGATATTTGTATGAATTCGCTTCCTCCAAGTTATTGTTTTTATATACAAAGGTATCATAAGGGATCTTATTGGATTTAATAATATTGACCTTAGTCTTATCAGTATTAACAGTCATACCCATATTGGAGCAAAAATCATCGAGGATTCTTAGTTGGTTTTTAAGATCATGGGGACTCCTTGCCATAAGAATGATATCATCGGCATAAAGAAGAAGATTGATGACTATACCAGTGAGAGTAGGGTCGACACAACCTGCTTTTTCCAAGCATTCTTCTAATTTATCAATGTATATGCCAAAAAGGGTAGGGGACAAGGGACAACCTTGTTTGACTCCGATATTGCAGTTAATCTTCTTTGACCAGCCCTCAGTGTTTTTAAACTTAGCAATAATGTTCTCATACATCCTTATTGCAGCATCCCTCAACTCGAGAGGCACTTTTATCTCTTCCAGCCTATTCCAAAGATTTTTCCTAGGAACCATGTCAAAAGCTTTTCTAAAGTCAACAAAACAACAAAAAAGATTGGTTTTAGTATTGTAGAACTCCTCTGCAATGATCCTAAAGGTAACAAGATGGTCCACAATTGAATGATATCTCTTAAACCCGGCTTGGCCTTTAGCTCTTTTACCGTGACTTTCTAGCCAAATGCTAATCTTCTTTTCCAAAATGATTCCATAAAGCTTGGCTAAAATCGGGCTAATCATAATGGTCCTATAATTAGAGGGAATGTTTTTATCCCCATTTTAAAAAATAGGAACAATGAGGCTTTGAGTCCAGGGTTTAGGGAAGCCGTGCTTGACTGCTAAATTGAAGAGCTTGTGTATGTGATGGATAAGGATTGGCCCTCCGATTTTAAAAATTTCAGCTTGGTAGCCTTCAATGTCCTTAGCTTTCCCATTTGCAAGCCGCTTAACCCCGAACTCTATGTCATCTAAAGAAACAACTTATTCCTTTGTAGGGACAATAGGAATGGTGTCCATGGCATTAGGGAACTCATAAAGACTTTTAAGGTAGGAATTCTAATCCGTTAAGAGAATCCTATTATTTTTTTTAGTATTGTGTTTTAGAATTTGGCTCCAGAACTTCTTAGGATCCAAGTTGTATAGTTGTAAAAGTTGCTCTTACCTTTTATTGATATATAATTTCTTTTTAAATTAAGATACATTAAATATCAATATTATGTTTGTATAATATATTAATAAAAAATTATTTTAATATGAGAAATTTTCAAAACTTAAAATCCTAGATATCTACCTAATCTAAAATAAAAATAAATATATAATCTAAAATAAAAATAAATATATAATTGCAAAATTATATATATATATAATTCCAAATTATATATGTGTGTGAAATATATATTTATTATTGTATAAAGTAAATATATATTGTTTTATATATTTATTGTTATATATTTTAGTAAATATATAATAGCTTTATATGTAATAAATATATTAAAATATATAACTTTTTTATATGTAATGATGGTGATGATTAACCTCCACTAAGATCGAATTGGTTTATGAGACTTTAAGAGGGTATGTGATTACTTGGATTCTTTAGAATTTTGTTTCTGTGTTCTAAAAACATTAAGAGAAGCTTTCCAAGATCACCATACTTTTGTTGAATTAAGAGATTATGAAGATTAGTAGTGCGATAAATATTTTGAAAATGAGATCTAATAAATATATTGCTATACTTGATTTATATGTAATAGATTTATTACTTTATTGTAATAGATTTAATATAAATAGAGAGAGATTTGTATTTTTATGTTTTTTTGGGTATAAATACTTGAATTATCCATGCTTTTATTTAAATAGTATAATATAATATATATTTTTAAATTATGAGTACAAAATAATATTACAAATTAGTATCTTAAATGTTTTTTTTATTTTATTAAGAAGACAATATTTTAGAATATAATAATAGTTGTTTTTATTATTATTATTAATTTTTAAGGTCTCTACTAAGTTAGACATCAAATTGGTGTATGAGACTCCCTTATTTATCAAACAAGGAATCCCTCCTCTCAACTATGTTAAAGTTTACAAAAGTATATATACCCTGCCCCTCTAAATTTGAACTTGTGACCTCCAAACAAGAAATATATATATTCTAAAACTTTATATTATTACTTTAAAAGGACAAAAAAAAAATTTTAAGTAAAAAAGGAGGATCCTATTGTATTAACTGTGCAATCTTACAAAAACCTTTGGAATGCCAACTGTATCGCTGAAAAACAGAAACCGGGACAACTGGCTTCCTATGCAACTTGTTTCAAAAAACTGTCTGCCATCTGTCCTGCCCGAAAGAAACTAGGAGATATGGAAGCCATTAGTCTGAACATGTTCCTTTAACTTACTCCTAACAGCATATTGAAACAGTTCTAAACAAAACAAAATAGTTTCTCTAACCAACATCATTAACTGAAGCAATTACCCAGTGGGTTCAACCTCTCCGTCATTTGTTCCTTCTCTAGCTGGCAGCGCGAAGGGTTGTGCACACGTTGGGCACCATCGTCCTGGTGACGTGTTGGAGTATGCATCATACAACATGTCTAGTCGTTGGTTGATTTGGAGGCCATGGTGGATTTGGTCTTCCACCAGGCTTATTGTTCCAAATATCAGCTCCAAGTGTTCTGGGTGGAGGAATTGTGGCTGGAAACGCCATACTTCGTACATGATGGAGAGGGGACGTGGCACAGGGGCCCTGCCACCCTCCTTCACCCATATTCTATCTCGCGCCTGTCTTGATGTCTGCTTTGAGCTTCCTGGTGATTCGTGTCAATGGAAAAATCCCTTGCTGCTGATGTCACCATCGTGTCCACACCTTCCAAGATTTCTTCTTCGACAAAGCAAGTGGTGGGTTCCTCCATCTAGTCGCCTTCCTTATGACTGTGCGATGCCCCTGTAGCCCGTTGCTTAGCTTCACCAGGAAAGCAGGTTGGCGGATTCCAATTATCAGGAACGGTGAAGAGGAGGTGTTCCAGAGGATTCTAGATTGGTTCTTCTGGAGAAACCTCCTCCACATAGGCCATGGGAGGCAACCTGATCTTTCTGTGTTTTTGGACTCTCTGCGATCGAGCTATGGACAACGCCCTCTCGAATTTTTGTTGCCTCTTCTAATGAGCATCGAAATCATACCAGGCTGCGCTTCTGCAAGGTCAACCTCTTTCCCTCGGCATGTGGATGAGCAAAACTATGACCAGAATATCAATTGGGTGGCTAGCTTTGCACTAGTGCTCATAAAACTCAGACTTTGGTTGATCGAATTCAAAATGCATCTTCTCCCTTCCAGAATCACTGATAAACATGAGGGTGATCGTGAAAAGATTAGCCATTATGGCTATCCCCCTAGTGCCCTGTGTGTCCGTCCTCCTCACGTGCATGAGAAAGCTCTTCCCATGGACCTGCTCGGGCTTGCTCCCATCTTAATGGTGAGGAGATGGGAGCCGGTGGCCTGTATTTAAGGCCCTGTCAGGCTCTCCATCATGTGTCCAGCTTGCACTATGTGACACCCCATCTGAGGCTTTAAAAGGACAATATTATAAGTACTGCATGCAATGCTTTTTATGTTAATGAAAAATAACAATATTATACATTGTTATGTATAATGTTCTTTTTTTTTTAATTTGAAATATTTAAATATGATTAATGTCCATTAATACCAATTGGTCTATCAAATATTAAAAAGGTAAGATATTACTTAGATTTCTTTAAAATTGTATTTATGTGCTAAAAAAACATTCAAGAAGCTTTCCAACATCACCATAGTTTTGATGACTTAGGAGGTTAGGAAGGTCTATATTGTGGAAATTATTTTTAAATTGGGATCTAATATGGGTATATGCATAGGAATCTAAGAGGAAATGTTTTTTATATTCTACCTACTTAGTGTCACAAGGATGCCATATTATTTCATCTCACATGGTGTTTTAGGAGTTGTCCAACTTAGAGTTTCACTATGTAGCTTGTGAGAGTTTGTTGTTCTTATTTTAGCAATGTTGATTTTCTTCTTTGCACTTATTAAAGATAGGTCATTTTGATTAGTGTTGACCACCTCCTTGTATTATCTTGATTTCCTTTTAACCACTAATTCTTTATCACACCACATTTTCTTCTTAAATTTATAAGTGAAAATATTGGTAATATTATCGATATTTTGTATGTCATCCCTGCTTGAATAGCTGGTGGTTTTGACTAGAGTTTCAAGCAATTTTTGGAAGATTCTTGTCATCCATGTTGTTTATCTTGTTCTTGTTTCTATTATTACAATTAAAATATATAATATTTTTTATTTAATCTTATATTTTTATTGAAAATGAAATATTATTTTTTAATTACATTTAAAGGATAAATAATTTAAATTATAAAAAAAAGTCCTTCCAACTAAGAAATAGTATACAAAATACAAACTTAATGATATATTAGTTTTTATTTTATAAAGTTTATATGTTTTGAGATTTAAATTTTTAATAAAAATTATAATAATTCTAATTATAGGAGTAAATATTTCCCATCAAGAATATCAATATGTCTAGATATTTAATGTATAAAATAAGATAAAACAAAGTGGAAAACAAGAGGCTTAGAGAGACTCTATTAAGCATATTATTGCATCTAAATTTAAAGAGAAATTGTGGTACCATAAAGAACTAGAGGATGAAAGAAAACTAGGATACTTTAAAGGGGTAATCAACCATAATCTAAAAGATCAAAAGTATCTATTTGTTTGACTATTATAAAAAAGAAAATCAACATTGTCAAAATAATGACAAACTTTGATGAGCTCCATAGTGAAAAGGGCTTTGGACAATTCCTAAAACATCCTTGTCATCTTTATGACACTTTGAAGGTTGAATATGAAAAAGACTTTCAAATAATTTCTCATATTTGTGACACTAAGAGGGTTGAATATAAAAGACACTTTCTTTTAGATCATCTTGGATACACCTACATTAAAGCACAGTTTCGAAATATTTGTTACAAATTGATCTTCCTAACCTTTTCACTCATGAAAACTATGGTGATTTAGAAACACTATTCTTAAATATTTTTTAGTACAAAATTAAAATTTTAAAGAAACCCATATAATTTCATTACAATTGACAAACTAATTTTGATCTTAGTGGATGTTAACCATCATCAATATCATCACCAAATCTAAAACATATAAATGTTTTTAAAATAAAAATGTATTAATAATTTATAATTAAACTAAAACATATAATTATTTTTAAAATAAAAATATATTAATAATTAATAATTTATTAATGTAATTTAATTTTAATATTTTTTAAAGCTAAAAGATATTTATAATAATATCATAAAAAAAGTACACCCATCAAAGTGCCATCAGCAGTAAAACAAAATATCATTATTATTTGCTTATCACTTTAAAAGTGTCACTAACTATCATAAGCATATGACATGCCATTGGTAGAATATATACTAGAACTAAAAACATATGACATGCCATTGGTAGAATATATACTAGAACTAAAAACATTACACACATTCATAATATATACATCTAAAAAAATTAGACACATTCATACTATATATATGTCTAAAAAGAACTAAGAGACGTCAATAGCCTAAGGCTGAAAGGATAGTGAACAAATTTAAATTAGCATGATAGACCCGACAAAGTAGAATCTCTCTAGGGCCATAATGTATGTTGTATTCATCATTTCTATATCGCTAATGTTTAGATAGCTCTCTTGACGAGATGCAATGTCCAGGAACTCTCTTGTCCTTTCTCGATATCCGTACGTGTTTTCATCAGCTAGACATACCTTACTAGAGCAAGATAACATGTCCATCTATCACCCTATGTAGGTAATTATTGTTTATGTTATTAATCTTCAAGCATTGTTTTATTAGCTGTTCCAAAATCCCTTTCCCTTTCTTCAAGGGTAGCTTACTGTATTCTGTATGATTTGCTAGGCCCTTGGCCTTTCGATGAATGTCGAAGGGAATAATGGTAGGAATAGGGATAGGAATAATTATCTCTAAAATTTACTGATATTTGGTAGAGAGACACCAATTGCTAGAAACCAAGTCATGATTTTCTCCATTCTCCACATTGAATTCTCCTTAAAGCTTGAATGAAGATGAAGAGTTTCCCTCTACTATAACATTGTTGAATTTGATTTGATGTTCCAATTATAAGATTTCGTCAGACCAAAAATTTCTTATGCATCGTTTGTGTTCCTTTTTAAGATGGGGAGTAAAGATGACTAGAATATTATTATAATTATTTCTGAAGACCTTTTTTACACTTGTCGATTTAGGATTACCTTTAGAGGCTCCATAAAATTTTATTTTGATGAAGCTCATTGGCGACCTTAACCATATTGATGGAGAAAAATGTTTATTATTGGACTTGGGTGTGATTGAAGAGAGAGGAATTTGCTTGAGATGCCAATTAGAAAAGCTGGTTTTCTCACTACCTTAGGGTTGACTGGCTCCCTCTCGCTAGGGGAAGGAGTCACAATTCCCGAATGCTCTCCTGAATATTGATCCATATATCTTTCCTTTTCCTATGAAGCTATTTGAAAATTCTTTGATTGTGTTCCTTCCACACCATCCATAACAAAATCCAGGAAAGACATTCCATACTCATTAAGCATTGGATTCTCATATGGTGAGGTTCTCCAAGTTTTCAAGGTTTGAATGATACTAGCCTGTGAGTGATCTAGAAGATAGCATCTCCTTCATCCCTTATAAAATTGATTTATGGACACCCATTTGATAAGTGTTTAGCCATTTCTTTATTGGCTCTACACATGTAGCATATTGAAGGCCCTACACGTAAAATCCTCTCTTGAGTAGTTTATACTAGGTTATTATTCTTTTTTTTGCGAGCCAAATGTAAGATGTTTTACATTCCAAATATTTTTCCATATAGTTTATTTCTATAAAAAATTGTACTTAGCCTTAATACTATAGGTCTACTTAACATGAAAGTTCTCATCTCATTGAGGTATTTATATAATAATAATAATAATCTATTTTTAAGATCACAACCAAGCCAGACATCAAATTGGTGTATGAAAATCCCTTGTTTGTGGGACAAGGGAGCCCCTCCTACGGAAGTATACATACCCTACCCCCCTCTCGATCTGAACTTGTGACCTCTCAGGAGGAAACAAATTTTCTTAACCATTAGACCCACTCATACAAAAGAGAGTATAACCATAACTTCATATGGCTATGATGATGGTGATGATGATGATGATGATGATGTTGATAATCATTATTATCATAAATAAATAAAATATAATTATTTAAAAATAATAATAATAATAATCATAAGCATAATCATCAGCATCATCATCATCTATTTTTAAGGTCACTACCAAGCCAAACACCAAATTGATTTATGATGTTTCTTTGTTTTTGAGACAAGAAACAAATATACATACCCTACCTCCACTCAAAGATTTAATTTTAATAATTATGATTTTGTTATATTTTATAAAAAAATATCATTTTAAAAACAATTATATAATTTTGTTTCCTTTGGTTATTGTATAAAGTATAATTATTAATTTATTTTAAAAATATTCAAACTTTATTAAATTCAAGTGGTTTTTATTTATTTAAATAATTTTTAGTTACTATTTTCTTCATTTGTTTATTATAAAAATTATATATTATTTTATTTTATTTATAATCATTATTCTTTTAATTATTTTAATTATTTGATTATAAAAATATAAAAATTAATTATTTTTCTATTATAAAAATACAATTCTTATTTTTTTTATCCTTTTACTATAAAAACATAATAATAATAATAATAATTTTTTTAATATGAAATTTTCATCCAATCCAATTTTTTATTTATTTATTATATATAAGTTTTTTGCAATTCAATATAGGAAAATGTTATGTAATATTCATGTAACATATTTCATTAAAATAATAATAATAATAATAAAAATAAAAATAACTCACACCTTAATATATTAAAAAATATTTTTGGTTTGAATTTGTTCTATTTAGATTTTAGTAACTTCAACTAATAAACCACTAAAAAATGTAATAGTTACCTAATATATTAAAAAACATATTAATATATTAAAAAAATATTAATATTTTTCAATGTATTAATATATTTTGTAATATTAATATTTTTAATACTTTAATATTAATGTATTAAACCAGGATAGATCCATCTCTGAGGTAAAAACCATTTTTAAAGTGAAAATTTTGAGAAAAGGTTAAAGATTTACATCTAGAGAGGTTTCATCTCTTTTGGAACTTGATAGATTACAGATTAAAATAGATTTATGGGCAAGCTATTTGGACTCACCTTGAGGTTAAATTTAACCATTTATAATACATAAAAAAAATTAAAAACTAATACTCCTTTGAGTAATAAAAAATGATTTAATTATTATTTTTAATTGATTCTAAATTATATATTCATTATTTTAATAGTAATTTGAGTAATAAAGAATGATTTTTTTATTATTTTTAATTGATTCTAAATTATATATTTATTATATTTTTTTTTTAATGATATGATGTTTAATAATATTTTTCTTTATAGTGTATTATTAAATTATTATTTTAGAAATTATAATATATTTTTAGGTGATGACAATTAATATTTATTAAGATTAAATTTGGTTTATCTAATATTAAAAAAGGTAAAGAAATTATTTGGATTAAATCATCATAGTTTTAATAAGTTAAAGGTTAGGAAGGTGAATATTATAATAAATATTTTGAAATTGTGATTTAATATGAGTGTATACCCTAAAAAATCATTTTCATTTTCAACTCTTTTAGTTTCATAAAGATGATAAATTCTTTTTATTTTTTAGAAATTGTCTAACTCCTTGTTTCATTATAGAGATCATGAGAATTTGTTTTTATTTTAACAATGTTGATTTTTTCTTTATACTAGCCAAATTAGTTCCCAATTTCAAAATATTTGTCACAATATCGACCTTCCTAACATTCTAAGTCATCAAAACTTTGGTGATCTTGGTAAGCTTCTCTTAATACCTTTCAAGCATCTAAATAACATTATAAAGAAATCAACTTAATCTCTTACTTTTTTTAAGATCCAATAGACCAATTTTAATTAACCATCATCATCAAAATATTAATATTCTCTAAAATTTTAATATTTCAAAAATATTTTTTTCTTCCTATTTTTATATAGGATATAAATTTTAATTTATATAATTATATAATTCTATAAACCACTCGCAATTGCATATTTCACTTTGATACAGTTTTCATAAACCATTGTAAACTTTTGAACTTCATAAATATATATACTTGCATTAGGAATCTAAAGGGAGAATGAGGTATATACTTAGCGATATCCAAGCGCTCTCCATATCTATATTTGAAGACAATAAATTAAAAAAATAGTCACCTTAACATTTCAATACAATAGGTCAAAACGCTTCTAAGATTTTTAAGGAGAGCCTTGGATTAATATTGTGATGTGTCATTCAAGGTAATTTTAAAGGTTAATACAACAGGCCAAAACGCGTCTAAGGTTTTTAATGAGCCTTACAAAATTAATAATGTGATGTGTCATTCAAGGTATTTTGAAAGGTTAGGGCAAGCCTTAAGAAATAATATTTCTTAATTCCGAACTAACATATTCTTTGAAATAAGTAAAAAGTTTTCAATTTATTTATTAGGGACCATATTGGAAACCATTTTTCATGTTGTTCATACTATATTATAGAGTTATATATATATATGTGTGTGTTTTTTTCTTTATTAATATTAATAAATTTAAAAAATTTAGTTGAAAAATAAAATAGTTTACATAAAAATATATACTATAGAAGTAAGAGTATAGACTATAGGTAGGAGTGGTGTCTTTCTTATAAAAATCTTAACACTATAGAAGTAGAAGAGGTGTCCTTCTCATAAGTTTATATAAAGATATAGATTATAAAGGTAGGAGTATAGATTATTATAAAAATCTTAACACTATAGAAGTAGAAGAGGTGTCCTTCTCATAAGTTTACATAAAGATATAGATTATAAAGGTAGGAGTATAGATTATAGAAATAGGAGTTGTGTCCTCTCGATAAGAAGATTAACACACTATATAAGTAGGAGATGTGTCCTCCCCATAAGAAGCTTAATTAGGAGAGGTGTCCTCCCAATAAGAAGCTTAACACACTATAGAAGTAAAAGTAAGAGAGGTGTCTTCCCTCTAATTTTATTTAAACAATTATATTTAGTTTTTAAAATTTTCATTTTTAAATATAAAATAATAAATAAGCTAAATTTGTTTTTTTAATTAAATGATTGATTTAATAAAAAAAATACAAAGCTAAAGAAGTTAAGAGTATTTTTTTTTAAATTGTTCTCCTCAAAATAAATGAATTTTATATAAAAATGTTTATTTACAAAACTATGGAATCATGTTTGTAAGTATTTCAACATAAATTACAAGGATAAAGGGAATTAATAGACATTTTTGACTAATTGGACTCTAAAAATAAATGGGCTTAGTGTTTAATGATAAAACTATGATAAAGGGAATTAAGAGACATTTTTGACTAATTGGACTCTAAAAATAAATGGGCTTAGTGTTTAATGATAAAACTATAGAACCATCTTTGAATAAAGTCTCCATCATTTTAATTATCCTTGAAACTATTTTAATCTTATTAATTATCATTAAATGTGATGAAAGACCATTTTTCATTTTTTTCAAACTTTATGTAGTGCCTCACCTTCCATTATGTTGTATTGTCATCTTGGTCAATGAATTTGTATATAGAGTATGTCAATCACATATGGATGAGTATTGGTAAGAAGATTATTCACCTTCTTACTAATGCTAATTGGATTCTACTCCTCATGCATGCAACTTCTTACTAATGCTAATTGGATTCTACTCCTCATGCATGCAAAAGGAACAATTGTTAGTCTAAGAGCTAACCACTCCACATGCATGCGAAATCCATAGGTGTTAGTCTATATGTAAATGTAAAATGTGTAGTCTCATGGTGCATGTAGTGCAATACTCTATAAATGTTGCTTATGTTGTAGCTATTGAATATGTCATCTAGGTGGGACAAGTGTTGAGAAGTGTGTACATGTAGTGCTTATCACACAATTATGTGATGTGGGTTGTGTCACATGTGGTGCTAATATGTTCATACATGATTTTATATTAATCTAATGTTAATATATGTAAATTTCGTGCGGGTAAAGTTGCTTACCACATTGAGATGATAAGATGTCGAGAGACACCCAAATATACAAATAATATTATATTGAAAATTGCATGCAAGAATGAAGGGTGATGAGTCGAGAGCTATGCTAGGTTAGTGGGTGCGATTCATTTAATGACCCCACTCGTGTTTTTCATTTGTAAAAATGATCATGTATGTACCTCCATTTTATACAGATTTTGTTGACCTAAATGCTAGCCTTGGGGACCCTAAAGGGGAGGGGGATATGATACATGAAATAATATTAATTAATTGGATGGATAAAAAGATATTTCAAGAAAGGTTGTGACTTAATAAAAGAAGCATGGGTTAATATGTACCTTTGATATTGACACTGGTTGGAATTACAATGAGACTTGTGTTGTATTAAGGTGGACTTTCAAATGCCACTTGAAAAGTGTGATAGGACACTTGTTACCCATGCGTACTAAAGCTAACACTTGAAAATGTGAAAATGGCATTCGAAAAACATGCACATGGGAGGACACTTGTAAAATGATGATCAGGTTAAAGGGACCTTGGAATCCATGCATAAATTTAAGTGGAAAACAAGACACATGGAAAATGTTTCTCTTTGAGAAAAATGTAAATATTGAAATTTTAATATGTGTGTGTGTGTGTGTGTGTGGTAGAAAATGTGATTGAGAACATTCTCGATAAGATGTTTTTTTGAAAAAAATATAAATTTTTTTTTAAGTTCTTTTAATTTCAATGTCACAATTATGTGACAAGAAATAAATTTATAATAGACATAAAACCTTTCGAAGAACTGCAAGAAACTTATTTTTTCATCAAGGGATTCCTTATTGCTTTTGAACCATTTCTCCCTTTTTCCAGAAGGCCCAATTATTTTGGAATGGTTTCATCTATTGCTTTGACTATCAACCCTTGAACTATTGTTACAGTCTCATGGAGTTGCTGAGAAAAATCGATAGTGCTTGCATCATTATATACATTAAGTTTGTTTGAAAACTCCATCCCTCCAACCTAATATTTTAAATAACATACTCCCCAGAGGGGGACACTCGTATACTAGCAAAAATAGTTATAAGAAATTCTATAATTCTAAAGGTATAATCTTGATGTTAGAAACATGATTCTAAGGGTAGGAAAGTATCCAAGTGTCATAGAGATTAGAATAGGAAATACCTAAGAGGAAAGGATATTGTGTTTAGATCTCCTTATGGAAATAGGGGAATGATATTTGATTGTGGGATAGGAATAGGAATGAGCATTTGGCCCATGAGAAGAGTGATGATCTGGAACCCCTACTTGTGGGTTACCTTCAAACTCGAGGTACGATGGTTGGGAGGAGAGTGATTAAAATTCATACATTTTTCCTCTAGAGCTCATCTTTATCAAGATGTGAAACTAGGTTCTACATTCTAGATTATTACATCTTGGGTTTTTATTTGGTTGTTAAATTTTCTAAAAGAGAAATGATAAGTTTGTGGATTGGATTGAAATTATTGTCTAAAAAGTTGATTCACACTGATTGATGAATGTGAATGAAAACATGGTTATCTTTTATCAAGCAAATGAAAAAAATGTTCACACAGATTAGGGGGTTAGTGCTCAATCATCCACCTGAATAATTAAGACATTGCATGTACATCACATATGGTATCATAACCTATGATTTTCAGTTCTAGGAGATTGATTATGGTTCCAAACATTGTTGATAATTACAATATTTTGATAGTAATACAATTCCTATTTTGTGCTTGGAATTAAAAACTATCATGAAGTTATGAAACTGAAACATATGAAAGGTCATTGTATATCATGGTTGGAGTACTTAAAAATTGCGTTAAAGGTGATTATATTAATTTTGGTTTTCCTTTCCTTCGAAATGAATTTTGTTCATACACTTGCATATCTAAATTGTTTAAAACTGGAAAATGATGAAGCTCTAAAATAAGGTGGTCTAGATTTAGACTTGAAAATATGTACACAAAAAGGAAATAGTCATCTACAATTTTTTCCATAACTTGACATAGCCCACTAGATAAAATGATAATGTGATTTTACATGACAGTTTCTCTTAGTGTTAGGATTTGGTGAGTCAATCGACATATGCAAAATTTATATACATAATAGTAAAAAATAATAAAAATTAAAACCCAATATCTATAATATGTGTTTTTTTTTTTAATTTTAAATATTTATAATCTGTGTGTTGTTGGTGATGGAAGTCACTCCTGGATTGCTTGCAGGAGCAGAGCCCGACGCCCATCAATTTATGTCATGGTTTGTGTATGGAAGAGGTGATCGAATGGAAGTAAACTCGGACGATATTGTTTCGACTCCGAAACTAGGCCCGGCATGCATGGGTAGGTGAGGTCTTGGACATACTTCAGACAGTGAGTTGTAGTAAGGTTGATTAGGGGAGAAGACTTGTATCAGAGAGATGCAAAGGTCTGTTTTCAACATCAGGTTTCTAGCAGACTGTAGGAGAATGCATTAAACGTGAGATCATCTTACATTCAAACGCAGAAAACCAGGGAATACAATAGTGTCACAATAAAACCTTTATCATAACGCAACTGCAATAATTCATGTGAATCAGTCAATCATGAACTCCCTCAGTATGAGATAAAAACTAGATGAAACAGGGAAACTGTCTTTCATAAAACAAGAAATCTTACATATAGATGCATAACCAGAAAACTAGAGCGTCTGTTAAAACATTACAATCGGGAGCCTCGCTCTACCATCGATACTTACAAAATACAAAAGCTGAGCCTATATACTCAAGAAAATTTGCCTAACAGAGGCGTGCCCAGTCACTCAGGGCTCGATGTCTTTTCAGTCAAATTCGTACTGAAATCCTTCTTCACGCACCATCTTAACTACGCATGGCTCCTGTAAGGAGGGTAGCTGAGCCATTAAGTGCCGAGCTAGCATGTGCAGACTTCTCTGTCTCTTTGAAGGCTTCGGCATGGCTTCTTTGGAAAAATCGGTACACAGGCCCCCTTCGAGCAGACCGCTTGCCAGACCTTCCATATCTCACACTTAATGAATGAAAGGAGGTTTCAACCACCCGTTCATGCCTTCATTTACTCCAAGAAAGACACAGGAGTGAGATCGGATCCGATGGCGCCTGGAGGTCGCGATGATCTCCTCTGTAATTGAACTCGGTGCTTTTGGCCCCTCTTTCATAGCTCTCTTTTTCTCCCAAGTGACCACGGGCTATGAACTTGTGCTTATTCCCAAAGGTGTTTTCGGCGTTCGCAAATATGAAGGGGTTGATCCATGATTCTTGAAATCGCGATGGGTGAAATGCCGAGATGGCTTAATATGGCACCATGTGTCCTTCAAATCTGACGGTCCTAAACTCACCCGATGCTGCTGTGGGCCCCAGGTCCTGGACGCTCTCATCACCTTGCGCATCGGGGATATGAGGGAGCTCCTCCTTGAACTTCGAAACCGCGATGGGTGAAAAGGTGGGGAGCCTCATCGCGCGCCAGGTGTCCTCTTCAGATGGATGGCTGAGACTGCCCCTTGATATTGCGAGCCTGACTTTGGGTGCCATCGACGCTTCAGGGTTCGGGGTTTCAAAATATACAACGATATAAAACCTTCACCCCTTGAACTCGCGACTGCCGAAAAGCCGATGCGACTGGATCTCGTGCCACGCGTCCCTCGGATGGACGGCTGTTATTCTTCCCTGCATACAATATGGGCGTGATCTATTTGCACTAATATCGGTGCAACTCTACTATCCACGATTTCCCGCTGACCACCAATCTGCTCTTATGAAAGGATCTGGACCATTGTCAATATAATTTCGCTCGCTTACTGGCTGGAAGCTTGAAACAAGATTTTCCATTCTGCGGTTGGGCGCTCCTCGTACAACTTGCAAACCCAAATACTCTGTGCCTAGGACAAAAAATGTCACTAACATTAGGCTCTATGGGGGCTAGAGTCGTCCCTGTGATGCTCTAAGAACTCATTCCGCAACTTCAGTGCCTTGCTGTTGGGCTATGGAGTCATGCTCAAAATGTCCCCTGCTGAAAATACAGGCCGAAAAAGTAAAAGTAAAACAAAACAAGATACATGCTCAAAAGAGCTTATTTATGTACAGTCCTAAACTATCAGAATCCTTTACATGGGGCTAGGTGAAAGAAAACTTCCACCATAGCCATTCAAGCAGTTTCCTGGATAGAAGCTCCTTCCTTCTGTCGATGATCACCAGCAGATAGTGTAACCGTGACAGCAGAATGACTACACTCTTCAACTTCTCCTCACAGGTTGAAGTTGATATGGAATAGGGCAGCTCCAATGCATAAATGATATGCCACTCCATGTATTCACCGACAGGGTCATAGAATGAGTGGCGAATTTCAGAAAATTGGTGACAGGTAGCCTCATCTGCTACAGAGTTGCTCACATGTGGTTGAATATCTTTGATAAGCACAGGTGAGTGGAAAACTGACGTAGGCTCACTGATCTTAGGCGGTAGTTGCTCGCTGACTGGCTCTAGAATGAAATATGTGCTCAGTTGTTCCTCTGGTTCCTTTTCCTCTTCTTGGCTCTCACCTGGGTCAAATTCGTATTCATCATAAATATGGACCATGGGGTGGTTCTGCTTGCTGACTGGATCTTCAGTATCTTTATAGTGATCAAATGTAGGATAAGCTTGCTTCTCATCATCACTATAATATACATCAAAAAGGGGTTGTCCTTCATTGATATGACCCTCCTCTAGAACAGTGATCCCATAAAAAAATTCTGTTTCAGGAACAGTGGGACCTGCTGCTTCTGGCTGCCCATACATAATCCTTTTCTCTTTAATCCTAGGTAAAAATATATCATGATAAACCCCCTGGGGGAAAAAAGGAGAATCCTCTTCCACAACTAACCCCTCTTTTAAAAAGAGAGGGTCTTCGTCATCATGAGCAGAGCTACTAGGAACATCTACTTCAACCCGATATCCAGGTGAGTCATCTACCATGGACCACATTTGCTCTATAAACTCACAATTTCCACAAGAGGCATGTTGATCGTTATGAACATCTAAAGGAATATAGGCATCTGATATGATGTCAGATGATTCCGTTCTAGGGCTAACACAATTAATATCATTCAACATCTCCATATTTTCCTGGCAAATGCTTTCCTCCACAGTAAAAGCTTCATCATGGACCTGGTCTTCAGGGCCAGCAGAGGCTTCATGAAGCAAAGAAAACTCCTCACAACAGTTTTCAAACAAACAATCAGCTGGATAGTAGTCTTTACAAAATGAATTGAAAGCTATATGAAAACCTGTTAAAGAGCGGATGCTCGCAGCGGGAAGAGATCGACACCACTCAAGAGCAACTCCCTTCAATGAATACCTGAAGAGCTTAATCCAGACATCCTCATGCGTGATATTGTGTCGGTGAATAGCCTCATGGAAGTCCAGTAAATGCTCAGCTGGTTCTTCCCAACTTGTTGCATGAAATTCAGGGAGGAAATCTTCCCATTGGTCTCTATCAGGAAGTGCATTAGGAAAACCAACTATTTGGGAAAAGTCACAAAAGGCAAACCTTTGAGCCATAATTTTCTTCATATCGAACCAGTGGAGTCGCCAATCGATCCTCGAATCATGGAGTTGCCAGGTGAAAGATGCGCAGCTTCAAATATGCCTGGTCCTTGTTCACCATCAAAGGCCAGATCTTAACGTTGTCGTTACCCCAGGAAGCTTCTCAAGCTGAGAAAGCAGTCGCTGAAACCTTCTCGAGAAAGCTCCTCTGGGTTATCTTTCAGGTGTGCTAACAATAGCTATAACTGAAACAGTGAAGTGGAAACAATGGAGTCGCCACAGTGGAGTCGCCAGGTGCATAGTAGCAATCTTTAAGGGCTCTGATGTCTGATGCACCTTCAGAATCAGAGGCTCAATGTCATTTTGCCTAGGGAAAATCTTCAACTTCGTCCCCGGCAACGGTGCCAGAAATGTTGGCGACGAAAGTCACTCCTGGATTGCTTGCAAGAGAAGATACCGATGCCCATCAGTTTATGTCACAGTTTGTGTATGAAAGAGGTGATCGAATGGAAGTAAACTCGGACGATATTGTTTCAACTCCGAAACTAGGCTCGACATGCATGGGTAGGTGAGGTCTTGGACATACTTCAAATAGTGAGTTGTAGTAAGGGTGAGTAGGGGGGAAGACTTGTATCAAAGAGATGCAAAGGTCTGTTGTCAACATCAGGTTTCTAGCAGACTGTAGGAGAATGCATTAAACGCGAGATCATCTTACATTCAAACGCAAAAAACCAGGGAATACAATAGTGTCACAATAAAACCTTTATCATAACGCAACTGCAATAATTCATGTGAATCAGTCAATCATGAACTCCCTCAGTATGAGATGAAAACTAGATGAAATAGGGAAACTGTCTTTCATAAAACAAGAAATCTTACATACAGATGCATAACCAGAAAACTAGAGCGTCTGTTAAAACATTACAATCAGGAGCCTCGCTCTACCATCGATACTTACAAAATAAAAAAACTGAGCCTATATACTCAGGAAAATTTGCATAACGGAGGCATGCCCAGTCACCCAGGGCTCGGTGTCTTTTCAGTCAAATTCGTATTGAAATCCTTCTTCACGCGCCATCTTAACTGCGCATGGCTCCTGTAAGGAGGGTAGCTGAGCCATTAAGTGCTGAGCTAGCGTGTGCAAACTTCTCTGTCTTTTCGAAGGCTTTGGCATGGCTTCTTTGGAAAAATCGGTACACAGGCCCCCTTCGAGCAGACCGCTTTCCAGACCTTCCATATCTCATACTTAATGAATGAAAGGAGGTTTCAACCACCCGTTCATGCCTTCATTTACTCCAAGCGAGACACAGGAGTGAGATCAGATCCGATGGCGCCTGGAGGTCGCGATGATCTCCTCTGTAACTGAACTCGGTTCTTTTGGCCCCTCTTGCACAGCTCTATTTGTCTCCCAAGTGACCACGGGCTATGACCTTGTGCTTACTCCCAAAGGTGTTTTCGGCGTTTGTGGATATGAAGGGGCTGATCCATGCTTCTTGAAATTGCGATGGGCGAAACGCCGAGATGGCTTAATCTGGCACCATGCATCCTTCAAATCTGACGGTCCTAAACTCACCCGACGCTGCTGCGGGCCCCAGGTCCTGGACGCTCTCGTCACTTCGCGCATCGGGGATATGAGGGAGCTCCTCCTTGAACTTCGAAACTATGATGGGAGAAAAGGTGGGGAGCCTCATCGCGCGCCAAGTGTCCTCTTCAGATGGATAGCTGAGATTGCCCCTTGATACTGTGGGCCCAACTTTGGGCACCATCGGTGCTTCGGGGTTCGGGGTTTCGAAATATACAACGATATAAAACCTTCACCCCTTGAACTCGCGACTGCCGAAAAGCCAACGCGATTGGATCTCGCGCCACTCGTCCCTCGGATGGACGACTGTTATTCTTCCCTGCATACAATATGGGCGTGATCTATTTGTGCTAATCTTGGCGCAACTCTACTATCCGTGATTTCCCGCTGACCGCCGATCTGCTCTTATGAAAGGATCTGGACCATCGTCAATATAATTTCGCTCGCTTACTGGCTGGAAGCTTGAAATGAGATTTTCCATGCTGCGCTTGGGCGCTCCTCGTACAACTTGTAGACCTGAATACTCTGTGCCTAGGACAAGAAATGTTGCTAACATGTGTATATTTTTATTTTATACTAAATAGAAAAAGGAATTAGGCACGCACATTTGATGACTCTTGTACTAATATCGTGTGATGCAGGAACAAAGACACCCCAAGTCAAAGTTGAAATTTCATGAAGCTTCAAGAATACACAATGTGGCCAAGAAGACAAGATTTCTTCGCATTTGATTGAGTTGTTGTATATTGTTATGAAATTTTCTCTTTTGAGCATCTAGTTAACGATTCTAGGAGGGAATCATGGATCTAAGATGATACACGATATCATAATTCTCTTATTTATGTGTAGCATGTGGGCGTAATAGAGAGATCAATATTGTGCAATGTAATATCTAGATGAGAAAGGTAGTCTAGCCATAACGGCTATGACTGTGTGTAATTTGAGCTCGAATCCTAATGAAAGTGTATTTTATGTAACCTGTGTGTATGGTTACGTGTTTATCAAATCTATGTGTATAAACTATGAATTATATATATTTGAGTGCGTGAGCAAGGATAGATTGTGAGAAAATAGTATTTGTTGCAGGTCAAATAGAAATCAACCGTCGATCACTGAAACAATTGATGGTGATCAAATTATAAATGAAATTGTGTAGGAAGAGATTTGGCTATCCCTCCATAGAGGAGATCAATGGTCCTCATCATTTCGTATCTCTCCACTTGGGATATTTCTATCGTTGTGAAGTCTCGAGGTCTGACACACGTGGAATAATTCGAAAGGCGCGATGAAGAGAGGAGATACACCGTTGATCAACTAAAGGATCAATGGTGATCTATTGTTATCTGAAGTTCAATGATATCATGACATAGTTAGCCCACAACTGTCGATTGGAAGAGGATATTAACAAAGGACAATGATATTGGACGATAGATGTGTAAGAGGTTTAACAACAAACCTTTGTAATAGTCTGAAGGATTGGACAACGGATATTAGATCTCTGACACAAGAGATCAACTATTCTCATTACAATGGACCACAACCATTGGTGAGTTTTGGTAGTTGGGAAGTGATAAAAAGTCATGATGTCCTGATAACGAGATACGTCAAGCTGACGTCAGGATCTGCAGTGGCCCACGACAAGGCTTTGGAATTTAGTTAAGAACAATCAACGGTTCATATCTGATTTGAGATCCAGATCGATGGTGGACATTATATCTCCCATCGAAATTTGGTTCGTTGTTGTTGATCGTTGATCATTTTTAGGATCAATGATCCAGATTGATCATGTACCTCCGCGCTTAATCCCGTGGATCTTGGCATTGGGTCATATGAAGATAAAGAAGCTTAGCGTCAGGGGCTTCGAGGGCATTGTAGGAGACATTTAGTCCATGGTTTCAATATGTGGTCTTGTGGCAAAGTAAGGGAACACACACTAAATTTAAAGGAGACGAGTTCATATGAAAGACAATGAAGTTCCTATAAATTCATAGAGACAAGTTTTGAAGGCAATATCACATAGATTATGGGGAGAAAAAGGTATGAACCAGGGTACATATGAAGGAGTTGATGTTGTCATGGACATTTTAGTCTATTTCATGGAACCATAACCCACAAGTACGTGGATCAAAATTAGCCCGATTGTTGGTCTTACCAAATAAGTACGATGATGTGGCACTTGATCTTATCACCATGAAACCTTGATTCCAAACTTAAAATAAGTTTACAATCACAACTAAAATTGCCCTTATGGTCTTCAATAATGTAAAATATGAATTTGAATAATGTAGAATATGAATTTCTTTGGGAGCTATTCACCACTTTGTAATAAAAGGAGGTTGGATGGGTAATTTGATTTCTATTACCATCCAAGCTTGAGATCACGTATGGGATTTTCATAAGAATCTTGATTAATGAAATTGTAGCCATGCATACAAAAGACAACCATTGTGTATCTTCTCTCACCCACATATGAAACACCTACTAATATATGATATGTAATACCATTGTTGTGCTTAACCAAAGGCGATTTCCCATCGTCTTGCTCATACATAAGTTGAATATTAATAATAACAAAAGGGTATATGTGTATTTATTTTGGTGTGATCCACCTAGGCTTTTCCCAATTGAATGTCGACACATATGACATTATAAGTGTGTGCAATTGCATGCATAGTGAGATGCGTATAATATGGATCCTTTGAAGGTTTTACTTATGATGCGTCGTACCAAAATGAGTGACACTTTTTATTGTTATGCATGCCATTCATATAGAGGTGGATTTTATAGGAATTGGGAACACTTTCATATTGAAAAAATATGATATGAATATTTTTTTTAATGTAAAAATAAAAATATGTTCAAATCATTTTTTTGGAACTTTACATGATAGTGGAAATGTATTATTTTTATATGAATTTAATGAGGTTAATTTTGCACTATTTATTTGCACATAGTTATTGATTTGATGAAAAATGTCACTTCAAAATGAGAACTCTAAATCTAAAATCTCACACTTCTATGTCAAAAACACCAAAATTAATTTTTAAATCGAAAAGTGGTGTTCCTAATAGCATCAATTTTTTTAATGGTTAAAATTACTACCATATTCAAACATGGTCTTAAAAACTCATAATTTTTCCTAAAAAACCTTAAAATGAGCTCTCAAATCGAAAAGTGGTGCTACGAGTAGCACTATTTTTTGTTGTTGAAATTACAGCTTGCTTAAAATCACAACCTTAACAACTGTTATTGTTACAACAAAAATCTTAAAATTAGCCCCTAAATTGAAAATGGTACTACCAGTAACACTTTTTTTATTCAGACTTAAAATTGCAACATTTTTTAAATTATGCCCTAAAAAACTAATAATGTTGCAAACAAAACCAATACCACCAATATCACTATATATTTTTTCAAATACCTTTTCAACAACATTTTTCAACCCCCAATTGACTAAAATCCCTAGCTATATGTCTATGAGGAAGATGTGTTCTAGGTGAGATAAGAGTGAGAATAAATCATGACTACTATGATTAATGTAAAAATTATTAATCAAGATGGTTTCAATGTTGAGGAAGGGAGCATACGACGAGTGTCAGCACTTTTTTTTCCAAGATATTTTTTTTAACTTTTTGAATGTCAATGCAGAAATGATTTTGTAGGGGGTTTTTAAAATGTGTTTTTTTTAATCATTTTCTAAATAATGGTGATACTAGTATCATCATTTTGGGGTTATTTTTCAAATTTTTAGTGTTGATGTAATATTTTGTTCCATTTTCAAAGTTGTTTGTGTTTTTATTTATTCTTATATAGATAATATAGTAGCTCCAAATTATTTTATTATTAAAAAAAACATTCTCATTGATTCTTATACCACCAGTTTTTCGAATGATTATGTTTAAGATTTTTAGTTTTTTAACAAATGTATGAAAAGGGACTCAAATCTCACCTTAATTTTAAGCTTATAAAATTAAAGGAGAAATTTCAAAAAATTTATATTAATTCAAACAACTAAAAAGATAATTGCTTTTAATTGAGTGAAAATTGGTTAAAATTTAGTGAAATTTATCTCAATTTTGTTTAGAATTTTCCAAATTATACCAAGTTTTGTGAACTTTATTACATGGAGGGAGGGATGTGATTCCCAGAGTCACCAACCACCCAAGAGAGATTTGTAGCATTGTGCCCCTGAATTCCCACCCACCCAAATCGATGCTTGAAATTTAAAACAAATGAGTTAAATTTGAAATTTAACCCAAACTTTACCAAGTTTCATTAATTGTTTGCATGGAAGGAGGGGGATGCCCAAATTTTCTCAAAATACTCAAAATTTGGCTAAATTTCACCAAATTGCAAGATTGAATGGAAGGGGACAATTCCTAGGATCTCCCCCTAATTACTTAAAAAATTGAGTGAAATTAGTTAAATTTGACCAAATTTATCCACATTTAATTTTTTTTTTAAGTAATTTTGAGAAAATTTGTGGGGGGGGGGGGGCAA
>JASDQU010103381.1:369757-417679 GCA_032191745.1 Picea mariana | reverse complement strand
TAAGTAATTTTGAGAAAATTTGTGGGGGGGGGGGGGCAATGTTGAACTAATTTGGTGAAGTTTGGAAAAAAAAATTGGAGAACTTTGGCCAAATTTTGTCAAATTTCTTCAAATTTAAAGCATGAAGGGAGGAGGGGAATGATTTCTAGAACCATCCCCCTTCCTCCATGATTGAAATTTAAAAGTGTTTGGCAAAATTTTGAATGATTTCTAGAACCATCCCCTTTCCTCCATGATTGAAATTTTAAAGTGTTTGGCAAAATTTTGTCAAATTTGACCAAATTTATCCCCATTTCAAGCGATTTTGAGCAATTTTGCTAATGAAGGGAGTGAGGGTGAAGCAATTTTAAGCAATTTTGCTAATGAAGAGAGTGAAAGTGATGCTTCTCTCATAGGGTATGAATGATTTTAATATCATCTTGTGACTCCCTATAAAATCATTAACTCCTATTTTTCTTCCTTCTAACTTTATATCAATATAAAAGAACCTTCTAACTTTATAACTTTATATCAATATAAAAGAACCTTCTAACTTTATATCAATATAAAAGAAAATTTATTTTACATTTCAAAGTAGTTATACCCTTTATATTATGTTGTAGTATTTTTGGTATGAATACCTAATTTGTTTATGAAGTAGTTATACCAATTATATTATTTTATTGTATTTTTTTATATAAATACCTAATTTGAATAGGATTATACCTTTTCCACATCTCTTTGTGTTTCATTGAATATGATTTTATTTATTATATTCTGTCAATTTGTATCGTAATGATCCATCGGAGGAGAAAAGTCGCTACACATATGCCAAGAAAGCCACGTGAACATAAAGAACCACACACTTCGATACCGAGGACCAACTTTAGGTCAAGGTCATATAGTTCTCTTTGTCTTTTGCAGCTATTGAAATGGATTCAACAGCATCTAGATCCAGAGGAAAGTTGTTTCGTGCATAATCGTTTTGTATAAATAAAATGGATAATCAAACTTGAGATTATATGAACGATTAAAAGAGAAAATGAGGAGTGTTTTTTTGTTTGCTTTGGTTTCTAAATTCACAAATAACGAGTCAAAGCATCAATAGCAATGGTTGTTTATCAAAGACCCAAGCAGTTTCATTTCATCTTCTGAGCAGCAACAGATCTATCCCAGACAACGAGAGTATTGCACAACAGAATAAATTCTTAAAGCATCTGCTTGTTGTTCTTGAAGGAGTGTTTTAAATTCTTATCTGCTTGCTGTTTAGAATAAACGGATGTGTACAGTCTTTTAGAGCGTGATTTGATGTGTATTTCAAAACGGAAATCCTCTGTGTAAGACATATAATCATCTTTGCTTGCAAATTAAGAACCATCCAACAAATTGTTGGATTTATCTATCAAACAAGTTCCAAGTAGGAGACACTAAGAATTGAGATGGATTAATCGAGGCGTTTGAATCAAGAACATAATGAGCGTTTAGACGGCTATTGTTTGGCATGAACCAATAGCGAAGGGGCTAGTTATCAACCCAAAGAAAACCCACCCCATCCTCAGTGCCGATAATTGTGGAGCATGCTAGTTCACCATGAAAACTATGGAAGACTACATGCACCAACTTATATGGACGCTTGCAGCCTTATAGTCACCAGAGAAGGAGACCCATGCACAACACGTGTGAGATGGAAAGTACTTATATGGACGCTCTCAGCCTCATAGTCATCAGAGAAGGAGACCCATGCACAACACGTGTGAGATGGAAAGAGAAAGGAGGAATTTGATTTTTTTAATTCACTGTTTTATCCCACATGGATGAATAGATAAGTAACTGATTCAACTTTGAAATAAGATGTAAAATCAGGACATATACACATGGATGAATAGATAAGTAACTGATTCAACTTTGAAATAAGATGTAAAATCAGGACATATACACATGGTTGAATAGATAAGTAACTGATTTCTTTACAAGCAAAGTTGTTCACTTTGAAATAGGATGTAAAATCAAGACATATAGGAGATAGAAAGAAAGTAATTGATTTCTTTACAATCAAATTTGTCAACTTTGAAATAAGATGTAAAATCAGGACATATACACATGGATGAATAGATAAGTAACTGATTTCTTTACAAGTAAAGTTGTTCACTTTGAAATAGGATGTAAAATCAAGACATATAGGAGATAGAAAGAAAGTAATTGATTTCTTTACAATCAAATTTGTCAACTTTGAAATAAGATGAAAAATGAGGACATATGTCATGAGAATTTGATTGATTCTTTTATTTCATATATTATTTTGTGCATTTGGATAGTTGTATATTGCTTTGTGCATTTTGATAGTTGCATTAGCAATTGCCAAAAAAACTGAAGAATGAAGCCCCTCATGTGACTTTGAGATGGATTAGGACTCTTCTTACGAATATTTATATCCCGTTGAAAATGTGTCATTGTCAAGGAAGGAGTGACGCTGGTATGTTTTGAAAATATGTGATTCTCAAGGGAGGAGTCAAATATTTAGATCCCCTTGAAAAGGCGCCATTGTCAAGGAAGGAGTGGCGTTGGTATGTTTTGAAAATATGTGATTCTCAAGGGAGGAGTCGAATATTTAGATCCCCTTAAATGGTGCCATTGTCAAGGAAGGAGTGACATTGGTATGTTTTGAAAATATGTGATTCTCAAAGGAGGAGTGAATTTTTTCTGTTTGAAAGGTGCCATTGTCAAGGAAGGAGTGACCTTGGTATGTTTTGAAAATATGTGATTTTCAAGGGAGGAATGAATTTTTTTTATTTTTGGTAGTTTCCACCAAAATTAAAAATAGATGTTATTTTTTCGGGTCAAAAAGAGAAGTGAAAGAGTGTGTTAAGGTTGGACAAAATAACTATCATTACAAGCAAAGGGGAGTAGATAATAAAATTGAGTATTTTTTTGCTAGTGTCTTAGATTTAGGGGTTTACAGAACATTGTGTTTTCATGTGTAATAGAGACTTGATTAAAGAGGTTATTTTGTATTTAATTTCTACATTTATTTTCACATTTTGAACCTTTCTCTTTTCCATTAAACAATCATGCATGAATATGTAAAATGCAAAAAGTAAATCTACGTAATTTGATATAACAATTAGGTTAAGAGTTGTTTGTCCTTCTACCTTAATTCCAAGATTATCAAACATTCAAAGATCATAAACACTATTGATCTATGTAATTTTTTTTTGCAATGGACATGGGATCTGTATGTTTGAAGTTCAAGAATTGAATTGAATAAATTGGGTCTAAATTTTAAAAAGTTCAAAGGGTGGAGCTGGAAAAAACTCTTTCAAAGTCAATTAAAGGTTTTTAACTTCAAAATTCAACTGATCCCTTTATCATCAAGACCTACTTGAAATTGAATAAGGAGGCTAGTCTCTTTTCAATGTAGTCTTCAAGTGAGTTGTACCAAAGTAATATATTTTAAATTCTTTGAAGTAAAATCACTGTATTCATATTTAATAACACTTTTGGGTGCATGATCGGTAGCACTTGACACCCTAAGGTTGTTGTCAGAAAAGAAATAAAGTACAAGCAAGCATGACACAATTGCAAATCTTAAATGGGTAAAGGAGGAAAGTGTTTGTAGAATGTCAATCAGGGAATTAAAGAATTGTAGGACTCCTTACATGATTATGTCTAGCAAGTTGAAATGTTACATAAATCAAATGTGTCAATGTTGGATAAATTGATGAAGGAAAAGATGCTCAATCTAAATATTGAATTTTTTTAAAGCACACATTGTCAAAATCAGTTATAAAAAAAGCTAATATCTCTAATATCTCTAATTAGGTGTTGACTTGCACAAGAAAATGGATATGAGGGATGAATGGATATAATCACTTAAATTTTTTTAGTGAAAACAAGAAGGAGATGTTAAAATACAAATTGAACACATGAAGAAACCTAATTCAATTACCTATGCATTTTGTGACACAAAAGACCTAATACAATTGGTTCATATAGATGCGACAAAAATATGACTTATGATTCCTTAACTAGTTACGAGATATGATCATTTACATTTAGTAATAATTGATTGATGAACGGAAATTTTGTTGAAGATGGAAAAATATAGAGTGATACAAAAGGAGTTATAGGTGAATGCGAACTTGTTTTCTTTCTTTTTATTTTTAAGTTATAAAATAAAACATTCACAAATTTATGGAATCAAATCAATAAGTTAAGAATGATCTTTCCAAAACAATTATTAGAAAACGAGAAGCATTAAAATTCAATAGGAATAGAAAATTTTTAGGATATGAAAAACACCGCAACTTTCATATTCTAGACTACTACAAACTAATTTAGTTTGTGAATGCCATATTTATTTCCAGAGGTTTGATGAGGCATGATTTAAATGTTCAAGAAGTTGATGAAGGAGTTAATGATGACTCTAAGAGCATTGTTTCTAAATTTGATGATAAACAAATTGATCAAAGTCTTGATGAGTGCCAACACTATCATCACATTAGCCATATGGAAACATAATTCTTTTATTTACATCCACATATTCATTGTGGGAAGGAAAATAATATTTTAACAAATGTTGGAAGAAGAATAAGGTTAAAAAAAAAACAATTAATTATGGTTGGATGGGCTCTTAGCGACGGAATTTGTAAGTCACTATTTTGTGTAAGTCTTATTTTTTAGTTTAGACATAGTTAAATACATGCTTTCTAGGAGAGGTTTCATTGGTATATTAATGAGGCTCAATGAGCCTCATCTCAGAAAAATCATGAATAAATGAAGAAAACCAAAGACATTAGAGAAAATTAAACATCAAATAAATCTTGGAATAGATTGCTTGTTCTTATTCACCAAGAAAAAACCTTCTTATAGTAACACAGAGGGTCCACTTGATGAGAAAATCATTAAATGTTGCAACTAACTAACCAATTAATAATAAACAATAATAGAAATATGCCCTCGTAAGAGGTGTGCTATTAGTGAGTTGTGATCCTTAGGGTGTAGAATTCCTGCAGAAACCCCGATAGATCTAGAATTCTAGTTAAATTGAACACATACAATTTGTTGATATTCAAGAGATGAGAGAAAGTTTTTCTCCATAAATTAGAGAATTATATTAATAAAAAATGAATATACATGAGCAACCAACCTAAAAAAGAAGAGAGGAGGTGAATATATAGAATTTCCAACATAGAAATTCTAGTCAAAATAGCTAGAAAAATCTAAAATAGGTGTCATAGGCTAAGGGAGACCACATAGTTCGACCTAGACCACTAAAGGCGCATGTCACACACTCATTAATTCCCACAAGAGTCAAGTGGTGCACATTAGCTCACTTAAGCTCACTTAACTGAGAAGAGAAGCAGTTCCAACTCACTTAACTGACCCGAAATAGCAGTTACTAATAATAGTAAAGGAAAAACTCATTAATTAAGGAATAAATATCTCACTCAAAGAGGAGGCGCGCATTCCCCAATAATGGATGAGATTTTGCATGGGGGAGTTGGAATGAATCAAGAATAAATCAAGAAAATCAAGAACCGGGAGTTGAGTCTTGATTTAAAAATAACAGTTTTCCCTAAAATCTAGGGATGAGGCGCCCTTCTTCTCTATGTGGCCAAATTAGGTGAAATAAAGTGTGATGGAATGTATTAACCAAGATCTAGGAGTCTAAGCTAGGTATAAACTAATTTAAGTTAGGGTTATGCTCCAACACCCCCCTTTAAGCCTAACTGTAATGACAAAAAAATTCAGTCCCGACAACTTGGCTATTTTAGGTACTCATTACATAAAAGAACTCCTCATGAAAAGAGGAAAGAGGGAAAACCTCATGGGAAACCACCCCCCCCAAAAAAAAAGGAGGAAAAAAATGTTGAGTGGCCAAAAGTGACCTACTCAGTTGTCTCCACCACTCCAAGAATGGCTCTCAGTTATGAAAATTTCTTTTCAGTGAAGGACTTGGTAAAGATGTCTGCAACCTACTGCTCTGTGGAGCAGTAATGCAGTGAAATGACTCTGTCACGGATCAGCTCGTGGATGTAATGCATGTGAATCTCGATGTGCTTGGTCCTCTGCCTCTGACCTGGATCAATCAATATCTGAATGGACCCCTGATTGTCACAAAATATGATAGTCAGAAGTGGATACTGAATACCAAACTCAGAGAGAATCCCCTGCAACCAAATAGCCTGTGTAGCTGCATTCACTGCACCTCTATACTCTTCCTTTGTTGTAGATAAAGAAATCGTGGATTGCTTCTTGCTAGACCAACAGAATGGACCTAAACCAAAGATGAAAACATAACCAAAGGTGGACTTGCGGTCTGTACCATTGCCAACCCAATCAGAATCTGTGTACCCAATCAATGAAAGTGGGCAATCTGCATCATAAAAGATACCAAAACTAGGAGTGCCTTTCACATATCTAAGGATTCTCTTTGCAGCTTTCCAGTGAAGCTCATGAGGCTCCTGCATATATCTATAAAAAACTCCTACTGCAAAAGAGATATCAGGTCGGGTGTGAATGAGATACAACAAACTCCCAAACAACTGCCAATATAGTGTATTGTCCACCAAAGGTGTAGTACCCGCATCCTCAAATCTGACCCCCGAAAGAAAGGGAGATGTTGCTAGCTTGCATTCTGTCATCTGAAAGAGGAAAATTAGATCTGATGCATACTTAGACTGTGCCATATTGATCCCTGAAGTAGACTAAGAAACTTCAAGACCAAGAAAGTAGTGCAACACTCCCAAATCTATCATGGAAAATCGATCGTGCAATGTTGATTTTGCCGAATCAATAGCTGAAGTAAGGTTCCTTGTCATCAGTAAGTCATCTACATAAAGTACTATAAACAAAAGGGAATCATCATGTTGTAGAAAATAAACATTCAAATCAGATTTGCATCGAATGAATCCAATGGAAAGCAGGAAAGAATCCATCTTTGCATACCAGGCTCTGGGAGCCTGTTTTAGTCCATACCAAGATTTCTTTAATCTGCAAACGAGGGAAGAGTTATGAATGTATCCTTGTGGATGATCCATATAGATATCCTCCTTGATATCTCCATGAAGAAATGCACTCTTCACATCCTTGTGATGAACTTCTCATCTGTGAGAAGCGACAATGGCCAAAACTAGTTGAATGGAGTCCATTTTTACAACAGGTGCAAATGTCTCTATGTAGTCTATGCCATGTACTTGTGAGTTTCCTTTTGCGAAAATTCAATCTTTGTACTTGATGATCTCACCATTTTCAGCAATCCTTGTTCAATATATCCATCGACATTGAACAAGCTTTCTTCCTTTTGGAAGTGGAACCAAGTCCCATGTGTTGTTGTCCATAAGAGCAGAGTACTCTTCATCCATGGAAGACTCTCAAAGTGGGTTTCCATCAGCCTCAGAGTGTGACTATGGATCTGAACCAAGTGTCATATAGCAATTTATGGGAAGCAATGGTTCCCTGGAATCCAAGGTTTGAGGAGCCCCAAAAAACTGTGTTCTAGTCCTTTTTGTATCCACAGGATCACCAACTAGTTCACCTGCATCTTGCAAGGTTTTCTCTGCTGAAGTTGGCAACTGAGTTGGAGAAGCCATGACCTGCTCCTCATATTATGTATGAGACCCAAAAGGATGATCTGATGGCTACTTTGAAGTTCTTGAAGAAGTTTCTGACCCCTCCTCATCAGTGACAACAAGTGGTTCCTTGGCAGGGTCTTCTGAAAAATCATGTAGTGATTCTTCTTCAAACTTCACACTTTGAGATAGAATGAAATTTTTAGTGTGAGAATCCAGAAATATATATCCTTTGACACCTTCAGGATATCCAAAAAATATGAATTCAACACTTTGAGGCTCCAAAGCCTTCCTCTTATCTGTCGGAATGTGAGCCCATGCTCATGAACCGAAAATGTGAAAGTGCAACACTTTCGGTTTCTTACCAGTCCAACATTCAAAAGGAGTGGTTCTTTTGAGTGATTTGTGAGGAACTCAATTCTGAATGTATGCTGCACAATTAATAGCTTCATCCCATATCTTGGGAGCTAATGATTTCGACTGTAGCATACAATTGGCCATCTCTTTTAAGGACTGTTTTTTCCTCTCCGCAACATCGTTTTGCTATGGTGTATATGGCATTGTGTGTTGTAGTTGTATACCTGCATCAATACAAAGTTGTTGCACACATTTGTTGACATAATCCCCCCCATTATCAGTACAGAGTATCTTAATCTTACACCCAGACTCATTCTCAGCAAGTGCTTTAAATTCTATAAGGCATTCAAATACTTCTGATTTTAATTTCAAAACAAATACCCAAGTAAAGCAAGAGAAATCATCTATGAAGGTGAGTACATATCGAGCCTTACTGATTGAAGGCTGCGGGAATGGGACCATGATGTCACTATGAATCATCCCAAGAGGTGAAGAAGCTCTCCATGCCTTCCCTTTGTCAAACTTTTTCTCTGGATGCTTGCCAAGAATGCATCCTTGACATACACGGCTTGTGAATTTAATAGTTGGCAATCCTTCTACCATGTTTTCTTTGCTGAGTTGATGCAAGTACTTATAGTTTATATGGCCAAATATTTCATGCCATAACCTGCTGATATTATTATATTGTGACAGAAATACAGTGCTAATATATTTAGGAACAAAGTGGGAGAAGAAATACAAACGAGAACCGTGATCTGCAATTCCATGTGCAAGCTGTGAGCTTGTGGAAATATTGGTAATTACAGCGGAGTCCGGAGTGAACTCCACCTTCCTTCCAGAGCTGGAATGAGTGATCTGATATATCGAGAAAATATTTGCGAATAGTGATGGAACATGAAGCACATTTGTGAACCAGCCCCCTTCAAGATCAATAATTCCTTCTCCGCACACCTTTGCGGGTGTGGCATCTCCCAAGTAAATTGGGGATCTGGTGCTTTCTTCGATGGAGGACAATTCATCTTTTGATGCATCCATATGGTTCGATGCACCTGAATGAAGGATCCAAGCTGATGGAGTGGATGTGAAAACCATTAAAACATGACCATCTCGTGCTCTCCCTCCCGTTCTATTATCATCTTTCTTCTTTGCATTTTCGGGCACCATGAGATTGTGCTGCTGCAATTGCTTAGCCATCTCATCGATAGTCTTCCGCATGCAATTTTCTTCAGGATGAAAACCTTTGGAACAATAGATGAAAAGTGTTATTTCCTTCTTCTTCTTACCCTTAGGCTCAGAAGAGTTCTCTGAAGATTGTGAGGATCTCTCCTTCTTCAATTCAGGAAATTTACCCTTTCCTTTTTGCTTGTCTTTTCCACTGCTCTTTGGAGCATCAGTAGCTGCAAGTGCTTGGTTCTTGGAATGCTTGATGGAACCCATTTGGACTAACTTAGCTTGCTCTTGAGTCAATGTTGCAATGAAATCATTCAATGGAGGCATTTTCCATGTTTCCTGAGTCAATTTAGATGCTTGAAAAGACGATACAAATACGGAATATTCAGGGCCTAATTTCAAGAGAATTGAAAGGATGAGCTGATATTCCTCTTTCTTGAATCCACATGCATTAAGTTCAATGAGGAGGGATTTGAAATTGGTGAAGAATTATTGCAGGTTGTAGAAATGAATTGGACTTATGGATATGAGCTCATTCTCTAGTTGATGCACTCTCATTGCATCCTGCTTGCCGAATAGTCCTTCCAATGTGGCCCAGACTACATTGGGAGTAGTGGCTCCACTGACATGAAAGAGGAGATCTTTGGAAATTGATAGGAATATCAGACCAATTGCTTCATATAATTTATTGAAATACTTGATCTTCTCCGCTGCAACAGTCGGTTCTTTCTCCGTTCCCATTGTTACCCTGTAAAGCCCTTTGCTTCGGAGGAGCAGAGAGATCTCTATCTTCCATTCGAAGTAATTGAAAGGATTTAGAACGAGTTTTTTGGGCTGAGAGAGATGATCCATTGCTGCTTTCTACGCCTCCTGATGATCTATACCTGCAAATAAAACCGTGTACAATCCACTAGCTTCAATCTAGCTCTGATACCATGTAGAATTCCTGCAGAAACCCCGATAGATCTAAAATTCTAGTTAAATTGAACACATACAATTTGTTGATATTAAAGAGATGAGAGAAAGTTTTTCTCCATAAATAAGAGAATTATATTAATAAAAAATGAATATACATGAGCAACCAACTTCAAAAATAAGAGAGGAGGTGAATATATAGAATTTCCAACATAGAAATTCTAGTCAAAAAAGCTAGAAAAAGATAAAATAGGTGTCATAGGATAATGGAGACCACATAGTTCAACCTAGACCACTAAAGGCACATGTCACACACTCATTAATGCCCACAAGAGTCAAGTGGTGTGTATTATCTCACTTAAGATCACTTAACTAACAAGAGAAGCAGTTCCAACTCACTTAACTGACCCGAAATAGCAATTACTAATAATAGTAAAGGCAAAAATCATTAATTAAGGAATAAATATCTCACTCAAAGAGGAGGTGCGGATTCCCCAATAATGGATGAGATTTTGCATGGGGGAGTTGGAATAAGTCAAGAATAAATCAAGAAAATCAAGAACCGAGAGTTGAGTCTTGATTTAAAAATAACAGTTTTCCCTAAAATCTAGGGATGAGGCACCCTTCTTCTCTATGTGGCCAAATTAGGTGAAATAAAGTGTGATGGAACGTATTAACCAAGATCTAGGAGTCTAAGCTAGGTATAAACTAATGTAAGTTAGGGTTATGCTCCAACATAGGGATTGTGCCCTCTTGTTCCATATCGATTCCTCTCGATTTAGATGGCAAGTGTCCTAAATTTCCTCCTAGATTAGGAATGACGCTATACAATGTTAAATCTATACTAAAGAAGATATCCTAGAACCAAAAAAATCCATTAAGAATAAGATGGTGAGATAAGTTGATCCATAATTTTTGGGTTCAAGGCTACAAGAAACAAACACATTGCAATAGGATCCATCATTATGAAATGGTGCATTTGTAGGATGATGTTTGGATGGAAGAAATAATTATTTTCAAAATACCATAGACCAATAAGGGACTATATTGGATGCCATTGAGAAATTGCTAGTGTGCCATGATATTGAGAACTGAGGTGTGGAGTGCCACCATGAGTAGCTATGGTATCCTCTATAGAAAATAGTGGGTGAATAGAAGAGCGTTGAAGTTGTGTTTTAGCTAGAAAATGCATGAGTTATATTTCTCCATCCTCAAATGATCTTGCAACCCAAATTCATGTGTAATATAAAGAAATGTTAAAAATTTAAATAGTTAAACTCCTTTAGGCTATCAATATTTGCAAGGTATTGAAGGTAGTAGCCTAGAAGGAGGGTGGGTAGACCAAAGGTATAAGTAAAACTCCATGCAACAAGATATTGTATGCAATATGTTCCTAGTCGTGGTTTGATTAGAATTAGAGACAATAGAAATGTATGTGGGGGTGCTGACATTTGTTATATAATTGTTGAAGGATGCCATAAATTGGATTTTTAGTGTAAATGTAGGGATCTTTGCTAGGTATAATTGAGCTTTCTATGTTGGAGGTGCACCTTCTATTTCTTTATTGTCATTCACAATAATTGTTGGGAATCTCTAACAGTGGTAGTTTGTGAGTATCCCTTTTTGATATTAGAAGTAATATATGTGGCATGTTGTGTGAAATAGCATTGGCTAGTTGGTTCTGATGATAATTTTTCTATATGATAATATTCTAATTTATAATGTACACATAATGATATGTATCCTCTTCTAGAAGTGGTGTGATTCCTATGCATGAAGCTCGAACCAGAGTAGGTGTTTGTTGTGAAATCTACATTGCTACTAGGGGGTTGAACTTCACTACATGGGAATGAGCATGGTCCATGATAGTTTGATTATCTACATCATAATATTCCATAGTATGCTCCTCAGAGTGGATGTGATGAGGACCTATGGAGAACTGGAAATATCCATATGTGCTAAAGGTATTAATTTAATGGCATTAATGCCTAGGGTGAAGATTGAGTCCAAAGTGTGTTGCATTTTTCAAGAATTGTTTTAGGCTCAACACATTCTGATGTTGAGTTCAAATGTTAATTTGTAGTGTGCATAGGTGTAGGTAATAGCATTGGAATGCATAACTTCTCCATGGGTTTTGAAATTAGTAGGGAGAGAGGGGTGTTAGCAGGTGAAGGATAAAGGGAAACCGGGGCACATTGCAACAATTCATTATTCAAGGGAAAGTCATAGGAAGATGAAGGAGCATTAGCAAGGAGGTGAGGAGGAGAGTAAGAAATATCTATTTGTTAAACAATGGATATTTAAGAAATGGTAGAGGTATGATAGGTACGGTGATGAGGGGGGACATAGAGGGATTGGGTAGTGGATGGAGGTGATGAGGGGAAGACACGAGATAATATTACCTTGGTCTTGGGTGAGTTATGCACTGAAAGAGGTAGGTTGATAGGTCAACAATGGTCTCATGATTAAGAGGTGTAGTTGTGTGCCAAGATTGGGAAATTTCTTGGTGTTGTAATACTTGAGAAGTTGCATCAGGATGCAAATGATTTTTATGGAAACGACACTAGTACTTTGGGCGAGATGTGAACAAAATTGAATAAGTAGAGTTTGGAAAGAGTGTTCAAGGTGGTGGGTCAAGATTATGGGAATTGGGGTTACTAATGGAAAACTGAGGGTGAATATCAATCGTATTCTCCATAGCTAGAGAAAAAATGAAATCTTGTTCAAGGTTGCTACTATGAAACAAGGCCACGTCATAGAAAAAATAAAAAAATAAAACAAAAATTAAACTTAAGAATAAGTACCTCTTTGGAGTCTTGGATCTAGATTTTTGCGAAGACTTCAACATATTGTTGTACTCTTTGTCTTAGATATTGGTGAATATACAACCATTGGCACATCAAGTCTTGTAGGTAATCTGGAGGATACAAAATTCTTTTAAGGGATTTAAAAAAAGGTGTCCTCTAACACACCCAACCCCTTAAGTACCTTTTTAAGGGACGGGGCATCAAATTTTATCTTTTCTTAATCATCTTGAATCCTGTTCTCGTGTTCTCCATCACCTTCTACTGGTTAAGATCTTTCCAATGAATGTTACCATGCCCAAATCCCAACTCTAGATTGGAAGTTATGCCCTTCCGAAGCTCTTCAAGCATCATTGGTCAAAGGCCATGTGTCACCCACGCGGGTTCACCTTGTTCGTACCATCCCACCTGAAACAGACTTGAGCAAGCTTGTCATCCTTTGGAAATGATGTGGCCACTAGAGGGGTGGTTATAGGGGATGTTCCCCATTCCTTCACGATCACTGAGCCTTTGACCCTTCGTCCTTCCTATCCATGTTTGAAAAATTCCCGGAGACCCAAAGTCCTGTAGTAACCTAGAACTCTTTCTTTTATGGTGGAGATCAACCCACTGTTAAATCTAACGGTTGAGATTATCCCTCGTTCAACGCATATGTTTAAGGTATTTTGACATTCAGCGTTGAACGCCCTTTTCTCTATTCTTATATCTTTCGGAGTCCTAAAACCCCAGAATCTTGCCACGTGGCTCCATCCTTCAGTCCTTTCAACTCATCCAATATACCACACCCAAACCATCCATAGTTTCGAAACCTAGACTCCCGAAGGGTCCACACTCACACATGGTGGCGTGTTAAATGTAGAGGCAAGGATAGGTAGGTCCAGACCTTCGACTGGCTAATCCCAACGTCCCAGCTTCCCAAGTTTCCCAAAGTCTCGAACTCCTAGTGCCCTGGGGTATTCCACCAGCTATTACGCCCAGCGAGCATGTACCAAGGTGTTAACACGGGGCATAGGCTAGATATGACACGTGGCCCCATCAATGGGTGACACTTGTCATGTTCCAATTGACATATAAGGTCTGTAAAAGGTACGAGTCAAGGTGATACGTTGCATGCCAAAACATGGGCCCACGTCACTCCAAGTGATGTCAGCGTGAAACGTCACTGCTGACTGATAGCCTCCAGGAGTCTCTAGCTTCTCCTTCCTGTGAAATCACTCGGAGCTCCAAAGCTCGAAATCCTACTAGCCACCTCCCGATACCCATTTTATCCCATGGTGGAGATAGGTCCACGTAGATCCATAGATCTATGGCCTCTGTTGCTTCATGACTTCGAAATTTGGGGGTTTGGTTGTGTGACTTCCTTTTTACTCCTGGACTGGTCAACATCAGAATGACCATAGTATATATAGGATAGTCAAGAGAGGTCCCACAACATCCTTAGATCGATGGTCCTAGTCGCTTCACGACTTCAATGTTCAGGGATTTCTCCCGTTTAACACTCCTGTTCTCCCGGAGTGGTCAATGTTGGATTGACCATGATGTAGATCCAACGTTCAAGGAATATCCTTAAGCATCCTTGGATCTATGGTTCTAGTCACTTCGCGATTTCGACGTTTGGGGGTTCCAGCTGTTGAACACTTCCTTTCTTCCAGAGTAGAACCTCATCGAAGTGCTATATGCTAATCCTTCCACTAGTTGATCAAACGATTGGGAGAGGTTCTCAATGGACTCCCCAGATCAACGAATCACAAATATATCTCAAAGGTCCCTAGGTCTCAATGTTAGGCCACTCCTAGAGGGACACCTGTCAACCCAAACAACGTTGGGAAGATGCATGGCACGTGCCTCAAGTCACAGACATATTTTTACTATGTCACAAGGCAACCACATGTGGCATCACCATTTATAGACACGTGTACCCCCACGTAATCTCGACGTAATATGCATGTCCCAACAATCAAATGATTGAGAGGGGTCCCGAAGGATCCTTAGATAGACGACCCACATTACTTCACGACTTCAAAATTCAGGGGTTTTGGTGTTATAATACCTCTGTTCTCCCGAAGGGGTCAACACCGGATTGACCATAGCGTAGATACAACTGTCAAGGATGATCCTAAATATCCTTATATCTACGGCTTGTGTTACATCACGACAGAGAAGTTGGTTGGGGTTTAGCAAGGGGACGAATCCCACGATTATGGGTAACTAAATGCCAGTTGTCGGTCATCCATGAAGTTACCAGTTTGATAGGTCACCTTTGGCACAATCTGGATGTTATGAGGATTCCAACATCTCATATCTTCGGACCCTTGAAGCCTCGAAGCTCAGAAGGATTAGATCCCGTTGGGCGTAGCGCTGGGTTCCATGGTCTTGGTCATATGAGGTTTTTTTGACAAGTTCTGAGAGCTACACCCTTATCTCTTAGATGAAATTTTATTAAGGGCATGGGCATGAACCCGTGGTTACTTGGATGAATGATTTGAAGGAAGTTCCCTTCATCTGCAGAACTTGAATTTAGTTACCTACGAAGGTAAATTTGAGGGGTCGATAGGACCGAAGCTTTCTAGGGAAGTTTTCCTCGATTCTTACATTACTAAATCCATCCTTGGGAAAAATAACCTCAAGTATTTTCCAACCAACACAGAAACCATAAAATTATTCCTAAATTCATTCAAAGACCCATGTCTAATAGTTATCCTCCTTCTAAGTAGAGGAAAATATAAACCATTCAAATGCAGGGGCTCATAGGAGAACAATAAGCATTTCTAATATTAATCATACAATGCAAATTGTTTTCATAGAGACAGACATGCAACCACCCATTTCAATTCTAGTACACATGATATATGAAATACTTATCTATTATAGTCGATTACCAGCCAACTAACTATGGGTGTTCCTTTTTCCACCCAACTGTAGGCTCAAAGGCATTCATTCTTATCTCTTTGGCCATCCCCATGCCAAGCCATGATGTCACTAGGGAACTTTTGCAGTTTCTCAGAGGTTCTTTCTCTATCACTGCCTCTGCGAGGTTTATTCAATTCTCCCTCAGCATCAAGCTAGCGACCTTCTGCTTAGGTCATTTTTTATACAAACTCCCTGAGATCATTTCTTGCATTCTCTCCTTTTAGCAAGAACAACTTAATCCTTTAGTTCTCCTTTTCAGCTGGAGAGCCTCACATACTCTTACTCTTTTTGAATGGTATCTCCCTCCTTCTCTTGCATGCCCTCTCCTTTTTCCCCCAGGGATGTTTTGGACCTGTCCTTTTCCTTCTGTCAGAAGGAACTTGGGTTATTCTGGGCCTGCATGAAAACTACACTTTGTGGTGCTTCGGGATGACAATTTTCTGTCTCCTTAGCCAGTGTTGGCCCTCAAACAATTTTTTAGGAAACATTGGTCAGGTTTGACCACTTTTGTACTTCGACAGGCTGGTCAAAGATGGAGTGCCCAGGCGGAGATGAGATCACGGGATCTCACTTGTTTTGTGGACCCAACAATAGATTCACTAGGGTTTTGGGTATTATGGTTTAGGGGATGTCGACCCATGGGTTTACCCATGTTTAGGACTTTTTGTAAGCGAATGTAAAAGTATAAATAATAAAATATTGTAAGTTAGAAGTAGCCTAGTGAAAGCGATGTAATTAGCTAAGTGCAAGAGGCAAGTAGTTCTGAGTTGCTTTGTGCAACATATTATGTATGTAAGGCTTTGTGCATAATAGAGGAGTTGGCTCTATGCCTTGACCTGATTTTGGGAAGGTGGATCTGGTGCTTAGTGCGCAGATCACCTATCCAGTTCGAAGCTTGGCTCTGTGGCTTAGTGCATAGGAGCAGATGGATGTAAGAGATTGAAGACTAATGAAGAAGAAGAAGTCATTGGTGGATGTATCCCCACGCTAGGGTGAACCACGTAAATATTGTGTTGATGGTTTGCATTGTGCTATAATGTTTATGCTGTGAATCTGCTTAGTGCATTGAATGTTATGAATGATAGATAGATCTATGAATGTTTAATACTGTGTATATGTTGAATGTGTTACATCTGACTTATGATGTTAAGTGCGATGTGTATTTGGTCATTGTTACTTTGCTGATCTGTACATAGGGTTTGATCTGCGATGTGAATAAGTCTAATGAATTAATATATGTTGTAATCACAGATATGTGTCCCAGCTTTGTTACAGACACCTGAGACCTGTAACCCCCCTTCCTCTACCTCGGGTGAGACTTCGCCTGCTTCGCAGGTGTTGCCGAAAGGGCCGATAGTTAGGGTTTTGTTGGTGTTCTATTGAAGCGTTGAACTCTGGGTCTGCCCCTGTGCCAACACATGGTTCCATTGTCGGGACCTGAAACTGTGATTGTTGGGAACTGAAGCAAAGAAAAGAGAATCTTTGTGCATATATCTATTGTTTTAGTGCGCAATATTCTACTTGACTTGCGAAGCTCCATGCTAAGAAAGAAACTCGATCTGAAGAAAAGAGATAAGATCTTGAAAGAGGTAAAAGATTTATGCTTTGATAGAGTAAGATAAGTGGATATTTTTTTTTTGAAAGCATGAATCTAGGTATGTTTGATAGATTCTTTCCTATTCTGAAAGCTAAGGCATAGTTAGAAGAAAGAGTTGATCTGGATAAATTTGATAGAAATAGAGAAATATTTGTTATTCCTATGCATAGAAAGAATTTTTGGACTAATGAATGGATGTAGGAACCTAGAAAGAATTTTTGCAGATTGCAGGTCCAACACTGTGATCCTAGTGTGCAGTACAGGAGAGGTTGGGGAACTTACAAGAGAAAGAGAGGATTGACACTGTATTATAACTGCAAAAGACCGGGACATCTTGCTAAGGAATTCCCTGGTATAGTTCCTATTTTCCTTTGCTGTAAAACTATTGGTCATGAAGTTAAGGATTGTCCAAGAATGATTATTAAAGTTGAAAGGATGAATGTGAAACAAGAAAACTATCAAGATAATAAGAGCATGCTAAAGAATCATCAAGAGAAAGAATCAAAGAAAGCTTAGACTATGTTAGTATAGTTAAAAGAAGCAATGAATGATTACAAAGATGTTGGTTTACCATAGATCCTGATAGAAAAACAACACATAGATACAAGAATATAAGACTTTGACATAGACTGTGTCTTGGATGAGGAAACACCAGTGAATATTATGACAAAAAGCACTTGGGAAATTTTGGGAAATCCCACTATGGTACCTTCATTTGTAAGGATAGGCTTGTTTAAAGGAAAGATGATAACCCTATGTGGAAGAGTTACTAATGTACCTATTATCATCCATCGAACATCGACAGAAGATGAATTTGAAGTCATTAATCTTGTTGAGAACAACACCCCATTCCCTCTTTTGTTAGGAAAGACTTGGATTGAGAAAGATCAGATCAGAAGGAAATGAGAGGAAGAAGATATAGAAAAGAAAAAGCAAGAACTAAGGGATTTCATAGCTAGAAAAACAGATCGACTAATAGAAGAACGAGAAGTTGAGTCGAAGCAAAAGAAGGCAAGAGAAGTAGTCGTCAAGGTTGAAAGAACACAGGAAGGTTTGAAGGACTTGGACATACAATAAAGAAGCATATCTACCCAGAAAATAGTAATAGAAGGGATATTAGCTTCAAACCCTTTGAGAGCACGTCAATAGTGCAAAGTCACTTCACTAGGAGAAGATAAGAATAAGAATGGAAAGAGAAATCCATAAACATTTAGAGAGAATCAAATCAAAGGAAAGAAGGAAAGGAAGCTCAGTAAGAAGGCTAAGTTGGAAAAGCTACAAGAAGCTACAGAGAATAGATGGAATATTTCACAGATTGGAACTTCGCAGGAAGAAGGTTTGTAGGATTTGAACCTCGCCGGAACAACAAAACCACGCAAAATGGGACTTCTCCCTGGTGAAGCTATATGACCGTTGGAGGCACCCCGAACATTAAAATGATGCTCCAAAATAGATAGGAAAAAAACTTATGGGTGGATAGATCATTGTTAGACATTGAGACCGTGCCATAACAGATGGATTCACATTGATTGAGGCATTCTTGTCTGTTGGAGGAATCCTTTACGACACTTGCTTACTTAACCCGTCGGATGCTGCGCCAGGAACACTTTTTGCTACCCATGATTATCTGAGACAAGAAACGAAGTGATTGTGTGTGTCGAGCTGTGATATCAGACCTCACCATATGTTGTTTACCTTGCTATTGGTTCACCTACCCTGACTTATTTGTTAACAACGAGAATGTTGATCGAGGGCATTGAGCTAGAGAAATCTGTCGAAGAAGCTCTGAAGAAGTTTATGGATGATAAAGTTATGTCTGAGGGAGTATAGGCATGGTCGACTAGGGGATTGCAGGCTTTCCCTTCGATTGGACATCACTCAAAATGTGCCAACCCCGCGTCTAAGAAGCGAAGTAAGCATTGGGACAATTTGGCTAATGCGAAGTAGATCCCATCAGTCTTACCGGACTATATCCTGCCTTTGACTGGCGTGGTTAACCACGACAACAATCCATAGGACTTCGAGTATACATTGATTACCACGTACATTCCGAAGGGAATACGCGTAGTTGGAACCCATTTAGGACAGATCCCCGCATTGAAGAATAATGAATTTAACCTTGGAGACAAAAAGAACTACACGATGCTGGTGCCCCATAGATATTTGATGAAGACAACTGGGAAGAAGCCTCACATAGTCTCCCATCCTTGGATAAAGGAGCTCGCATAGTCCACGATACTGAACGTAATGAAAATCCCTCATTTTGGCCAACATTAGGAGGTTAACGCTTGTGTTAAAATCCTCTTTTCGTCATATCATGGAGGATATTTGTGGCTTGACAGGCACATTACTGTGGATCTGATGCTGATCCACCTGATCAGAGGTCTGAGCATGTAGGGACCTGATCCTCGACAGTTCTACCAAGGGAAGACCTCAGATCGCTCCCTAACATAATGCATTAAGGAGGCATATGATGAATTTGAGAAGGGAAAGAGAGGCTACAAGGTAGCCTCCATCCAAAATGGCATAGTGCGCCTAGCTTGCCAACTCATAGCTAGAAATATCGTCAGAAATAACTGCCCCACACAGGTCACGGGGTTCGTGGTGGACCTTGCATTAAAATGCGTGGAGGGGATGCAAATGAATTGAGTGATATACCTTGTCAGCGAGCTCAAGAAAGACTGCCGTGAAGTGCAGAATCAGGGATACGAGTTCCATTTCAGCTAGTTGCGTGTGTTGATCGCATTTGTCACTTGGAAAATGCCGGAGGGGGAATATTTTCCATAAATTGAACCATCAAAGCCACTGACAACTAGATTTTCTACCTTATGGTATATGAATGATATGTCTAAGCAATGGGAATCGAACGCAGTGTTCCATGCCTACTATGAGAAACTAAAGGTTGCTATAGAGTCTTTCCCGTGCATGACACCACACATTGTACACTAGTACAGACCACTAGCTAAGTTTTGCGCAGACCGACAATTTATTTATATCACTGTGCGCAGAGACGAGAGTAAGGAAGAGTTAAAATCCTATTATAAGATGATCGACGAAGACATGGAACATATCACGAAGGAGTGGCCGATGAAGTTCCTGGTACCGGTTGATGATGAAGAACTCTCTGACCCTGACATCCTAGGAAGCCCTTTGGTCACCTGGTTCGAGCACGCAGGATAGACCAGTATGAAGAATAAAAAGAAAAAAGAGGAAGCTCAGAACATAGAGACTGATGAGGAGGACAACACCTCGGAAGAAAGTAGACCTGGCTCACCTGTAGGAGGAGGAGATGAAGTAAATAAGGAAGTAGGAGGGAAGAAGGATAAAAAAAAGGAGAAGTCAAAGGTACACCGTCGAAGGATCCCCCTACCGAGGCAGAAACATCGAAGAAGAGGAGGGTTTCTCTGTAGAAACCTTCAGCAAGAAAGAAGACCCACGCCAGTAATCCCCAGCTAGAAGCTACGCTCACAGAGGATGACATCGGTCTAGTTCATGGAGGAATGGAGGATGCATATGAGGACCTCTTACAGAGATATGGTGTGAAGAAAGAAGAGATGTATGTAAGAGTTGAGAAGGAACTGAAGGAAATTCAGCGAGCCATTCAATTGAGCCACGCAGTACATACTGCGCCTTCCTCATCAAAGACGTCAGAGTTGGGGGATGAGCCAACCCAACTTCAAAGACTTGCAGATGTAACAGAGGCTCAGATTCGGTGAGTCCAAGAAGAAAAGGAACAGGCCACAAAATCCCTAAAGAAAGAAAAAGAGGAGATCTTGGAGAAACTATGAGTTTCCGGGAAATGCTTGAGGAAGACAAAGAGAATATATAGAGGGAAAAGGACCAGCTAATCGCAGAGCAGACTACAGTCAAAGAAGTGGTGAGAAAATCACTTCACTCTTTGTCAGGCTTGGCACAAGAAGAACATGAGGTTGTCGAGGTTCAAGAGATGAAGCTCGCTGAGGCCATCAAACAACTTCAAGCAAGGGTAGCAGAATTGTAAATCCAAGCAGTTCTGAGCACTCCGTAGGAAATGCACGGCCAAAGGGAGGAAGCCCCTAAGAGTGCAGTGGAAAGGATCAGAGTCCTCGCCTCAGAATGAAAGCATCTAAGAAAAAAAGGTGTGCATACCTACGAATGCCTCACGGAAGACCCAAAACTTAGGAATTTGGAAGCGCAGCTATAGGAGGTGCATCAACAGGAACTGTCAGTACAAGCGTAGATGAAGTCACTCACTGCGGTCGAGAGAATGAAGAGATCACAAGAACAATGTGCAGTCTAGAAGTAGATTATTGCCATCCAGGGCAGAGTAATGGAAGTCACACACAGGCTACAACCGGCACAGGATGAAGCCTGCACGGTGTTTGAAGAGATCGAGGGATAAGGTTCACAACTAGACCAAGTGGTTGCGACAATGGAAAAATTCCTGGAAGGGCCTGCTATAGAGAAATTGATCCAGGAGTTTTCCGAACCAGGAAGCTCAAGAGAAGTAGTAGGTCGAGGTAGCTCGAGATAAGCTCGAGGCCTTCGAAGCCACACTGCCCAGATCTGAGTGACTTGAGACGAGTCACAGGTGAGTGTTGGGGGCCTGTTGGTACTCAATAAAGTTTTGAGGAAACATTGGTTAGGTTTGATCACTTTTGTACTTCAATAGGATGGTTGAAGATGGAGTGCCTAGGCAGAGATGAGATCATGGATCTCACTTGTTTTGTGGACCCAACAAGGGGTTCGCTAGGGTTTTGGGTATTAGGGTTTAGGGGATGTCGACCCATGGGTTTACCCATGTTTAGGACTTTTTGTAAGCGAATGTAAAAGTATAAATAAGAAAATATTGTAAGGTAGAAGTAGCCTAGTGAAATCGGTGTAATTAGCTAAGTGCAAGAGGCAAGTAGTTTTGAGTTTCTTTGTGCAACAAGCTATGTATGTAAGGCTTTATGCATAATAGAGGAGTTGGCTCTGTGCCTTGACCTAATTTTGGGAAGGTGGATCTGGTACTTAGTGCCCAGATCACTTGTCGAGTGCGAAGCTTGGCTATGTGGCTTAGTAAACAAGACTAGATGGATGTAAGAGATTGAAGACTAATAAAGAATAAGAAGTCGTTGGTGGACATAGCCCCACACTGGGGTGAACCACGTAAATATTGTGTTGATGGTTTGAATTGTACTATAATGTTTATGTTGTGAATCTGTTTAGTGCATTGAATGTTATGAATGATATATAGATCTATGAATGTTTAATTCGTTGTATATTTGGAGTGTTTTAGATATGACTTATGATTCTAAGTGCGATGTGTATTTTGTCATTGTTACTGCACTGATCTATACTTAGGGTTTGATCCGTGACATGAATAAAGATAATGAATTAATATATGTTGTTTTTAAGTACCTTGCGAAGTGTTGTAATCACAGATTTGTTTCCCAACTTGGTTACAATCACCTGAGTCCTATAACCCCCCTGCCTCTACCTCGGGTGAGACTTCGCTTGCTTCACAGGTGTTGTCGAAAGGGCTGGTAGTTAGGGTTTTTTTGGTGCATTGTTGAAGCGTTGAACCCTGGGTCTACCCCTGTGCCAACAACCAGACTCTCCATGCTTCCATTCATGGGGTTAGTTGATTGTTCAACCACCAGTCCATCTTTCATTAACTTATTTTTCCTTGGGATCAGGATGAGGCTTATTATTTCAGAAAGGAGAATTTGGGTCTTTTTGACATAATGAACCCTCTCTACATTTTCCTCACTCTTTCCTCTAGTGATATCATGGAAAATAATTCAAGGATTCACCCCCAAAGTTAGTTATTGGAAATATAAACAAAATACATTTACATTGTTCACATGCCATATCATGGTAATCATAATTAATGATTAATTATGGGCTGGGGTAAAAAGGGGTGTTACAATCCCCTCCCCCTTAAAAGGAACATTGTCCTAGATGTTCTTTCTCAGTAACGCTTGTCATGCCTTTGTCATTGAGTTACTTCAAAAATATTGATCCTATTTCTTGGTCAGGTCCTTTCCAAACCCTTGGACATCATCACCTTCCTTCAATAATTTTGGACAAAAATAATATTAATCACAATTTAATGCAAAAACATCTTCCCGTTGTGCAAAATTCAATAGGAAAAATTTCATAATCTAGCACAATAGTTATCTGTGAAGTTCATGGATTTGCATCCACATGGATGTCTTTTTATCTTGGCTCATTTTTTTCCTTGACATACCCATTGTGTGCACGATCCCAATCAATAGTTTATAAAAATTATCTGAGTCTCCTCTACCTTGCTGTGACTCACCCTCCAGGCCTAGGATCAGGTATCCCCTTCTCCGCTATATAGTCCTTCAGGTGATACATCTTTCCTTGCCAAGTATTTATCACACAAGAAGAGTTGTAAATACTTCATTGAAACTTATAGTCAAGGCGTCCCTCAGACTTGATCTATCGAGGCGTCCCTCCAGTTTGTGTTACCAAAACAAAACATATTCTAGGGAAATCATGGTTTACCACAGGGTCCTCCTGTCTCAACAATATCCTTTTTTTCATGCTTTCCAGCTGGAAAACCTTCACTTTTCCTCCCTAGACAGATATTTTTCATCTCACCTATATCACAGGTATACAAAAGTTATGAGATGTTATCATCAATTTCAAATTTGAAATTTTCTTGCAAATCTGTCACCCACAGATTTCCAAATTCCACATTTATTTTTAGATCTTTTCCGCACAGGAGTCGGATTCGCAAGTATGGGACCTTCCTTCCCATAGCAGTTTAACTCAACAGAAAATTGATCTTCCTTGTGGGCTTACAACACTACCATATCCAAGACCCCTTTCTTTCTACAATTTCAACATTCCTCAACCAAAAAAATTGTTAGTTTTAATGCACATTATATTTTCAAAACTATGCATACTAACAGTATAAGTCATTTCATTTATTGAAGGGTACAAAGAAAAAATGAAATATCATTCTTTACATATGCATCCTTTCAACATACCAATTTTTTCTAAATGTAATTCAAATATCAAATGACTTTAATCAATGTGCCAATATTCATGTCCACATTCATACCCATTGCACCCTTTATATTGGGCTCAAGTTTTCCATGCTTATGATAAGAAATTTATCATGGTGTGTTGGAGCTCAACCAACCTCTTCACCATAAGGTTTATTCATTCTCCTTCACTCTTACAATAGGACTATGCTCCCTACTACTGGTTGATCATGATCCCAAATAAACACATAATGAACTAAAATTTTCTCTTGAATGCACCTAATCATTCTTCCTTCATTAGTAACCAGGGTACCAACACTCATGCATACCCAAATTTTCCTTTCTTTATCAGCTACACAATTCAAGTGGAGTAGCAGAAGGTCCTCCTTCCTCAATGGAAATCCATTGTCTTCCCTCTTATGCAAACATGCATCTCCTCAATGCATTCCATGTAATGTGCTAACTATGAGCACCTTTATTCCCAATTTCCATAGATTGGTTATTGTACCCATGGTACTCTTTACTCATGCATTTTCTTGCCATGATTATAACTCATCTTGGACTGACATAGAATTCCTCTCTCTATTCTTCAGGTTCTTTTCCTCAATCATACCCTACTTAGGTATCAATGGCATCCAAAAACCACTCAAATTCAATTATATATCACTGAAATAATAAAATATTTTAGAAGGGATTCTTACCCAATCCCTTCATACCTTATGTCTTATAGGCATGAACATTTTTATACATGTTCTAGCTTTCAACACCCTCTCTGATATTGCCTCATCAATGGTGCTTTATGGGGACTTTTAAAGTCCCTTCAACAAATTTCAACAACAACCTTCTTGTATTCATCCTCTGCTTGAGGTTTTCCATCATTGGTAACTGTCTTTCCCAACAATTTCAATTTATTTTCTACACATGACATGTATCAAAAATACATTAGTCACCATGTAAAATAAAAATGCATGTATCATAGCATTCAAATCAATAAAACATTTTCAGATATGTCCTAGTATATCTGTATGCACTTCTTCACCTTGTCCTTGATGTTTTCATGAGTGCAACACAAACAATTCTCAATTGTTTCTAGAGTCATACACCCATCATCATTATGGTGTCAAAAAATTTAATTTCACCCACAGACCAATTTCTCATCCCAGAGAAAACATAATATATAGAAAGAAAGGAGTTAAGAGATCTTCCCTTTTCCAACTCCTTCTACAGAGCCTGCGACTTTTTGTCCAATTGAGTTATTTTAATCCCTCACTGTCTTTACTTAACATGGCCCAACCAAGCCTATTCATTTAAACATACTCATTGTTTTATTTTCCTTTTACCAATTGTACTTGTTTTATGAGTTGTTCTTTTAAGGACTACAAATATGTTAAGCAATTCAGATTTTTTTAAATGAGAAAAGTATTCTGCCTTTTCCTTTTCTTTTCTTTTGCAATTTAATCCTTGTTGGGATATTCCTTCTCTTTTCCTTGAGCATCCTTGGTTAGTCTCACTCAAACCTTTTGGATACATCAACATGCTTCAATAACAATGATCTAGATTATTTTCGGCATAAAATGAGAGCAGAGATATAATAAATAAATGTACAAAGATATCTGGAATATTCAATGATATAACAGAAATGTATCATAGATGCAACCATAAACAAAAAGATACAATAATACACAATTTATATTAATGAGAAAAAATGTACAAAGACTATAAAAATGCAGAGTGAAGGACTCGCTAGAATGGTGGCAACTTATCTCTGAGAAGAGATGTGATGGCTACTTGCATTCATAAGAAGATAATTGTTACAATGAGGCTCCAAAGGAATTTTTAACATAAGTAAAATCCAAATCCCTAACCTCGGAAGATGAAAATCCAAAACGTTTGTGGGCCTTGATGGGGGTAGTTCATACGTCAACTTCCTGGGGGCACAACTTTTGCATACAATCTCTATTTGGGGCGCTCAATACACCATTGGAAAGGTCTAACCGAGAAGAAATAATTTTGACTAGTTCATGCTAGTGACTATGGCAGTCACGTGGGCTCCAAATCCCCAAAAAACGTCGTTTAGGGCCTCAAAATGGCCCTTGAAGTTGGAACTCGAAAAACTGTTGAAAAACCGCCAAGGTGGAAAATTGCTTTTCGAGCCAGTGGAATAGGTGGGTGGCCACCGATATCCACCTGGAACAATTATCCCTCCTTAGGAATCAATGGTACCCACTGCATTGAGTTCTCGGGGGAGAGGGGGAAGCATTTGTTGAATCTGAATCTTTGTGAGTTGCTTACCTTGCTAGAGATGTCACGCTGCTTGGTTTGTGGAAGGTTGTCATGAACTTGTTGTTGGCGTGGCTGAATCTATTCAACAAGTTGGGATACATGAAATGTTTGTGTGTAGAAGGAATATTTTATCTTTTCTTCAATCTTGTCGACCTTCTTTTGTTAGATAGAAGGTGCTTGGGCCGAGGCTATAGTGGTTGCAATATCCTTATGTTCACCTTTTGAATAGATTGTGAAGAAGCTCAATTGTGTAGTATGAGATACTACCTTTCGAAACTTTTTAGGTGGGGCAATAGTTGAAATTACCTCTGGTATTATGTATAGATGACCCCTCAGAGTAACAATGACACTACGGGGTCAAGAATCATAAATAGAATGGCGCTTCCACATATACATCTAGCCCAAGAGAACATCACATAAATCTAATGGGGAAACATCACATAATACCTCATCCTTGTAGGGATGGATTCCATATGACAATCAACATTGTTGGCTAACACAGAGGTCTTGTCCCTAGCGAAGCCACCCAATGTTGTATGGCTACGGGTGTGGTGTTGTCAATAATCCCAATTGTTTGATGACCTATACTAAGATGAGCTTCTTCTAGCTTATGCTATCAACAATGAAATGCAATAGGGTCCCCTTCACCCACATCTGTGAATGGAAGAGGCACTCCCCCACTTCAATATTTTTTGGTTCTTCTAGTTGAATTGTTATAGTCACGACCGTAGCAGTGGGGTCTGCATCAATGATTTGTCTTCTTCCATTATTTTTTGAATCAAGGTTTGGCTCGTTTTATTTGATCTCAACCACAAATGATTGTTTTGAGTGACATTCATCATTGTTGTGCCAGGGGATGTTGTGGAAATCACACCACTTTCTAGTGTCCTTCTTGGTCTTCCCGTGACCCCTCTTTTCCTGTGGCTTGGACTGGTTTTTGGGAGGTTGTATGTTAGGGACATATTTATCATTCTTTGGTTGTTGCAAATTTGCAAACCCGAACTCCTGCTTGTTCTGGTCCTTAAATGTCTACTATATTTTAACAACATATCGATAAGCAACACCCAATGATGATATGTACAAAAAATCCATTTCAGTTTGAATGTATCTCTATAGAGCCCCATGGTATTTCAGAACCAAATGTCGCTCGGAGTATTTGATACCTAGCTTGGTGCACAAGGTATGGAAGGTATTGGTGAACTCCATCACTTCTTGGCCCCTCTCTTGCTATGGTGTTTTCCATCTCATGTACGGGTTGTCATAGTTGTCAACAAGGTAATATTGTTCCCTGACCGCATCCATAAAACAATCCTAGGTGGGATCGACCCCATATATTCCAAAATCCTTTGTGGAACTTTCCTCACAGTAAGTTCCCACCAATGTTTGACATGGGGGAGATCCTTAAGAAGTGCAAAGTTGATATTTTCCCTATCAGAGAAATTATGAACAAAGAAATAACCTTCTAGTAGATTTAACCATTTTTCTAGGGCATCCGCATCTATCTGACCTTCAAATACGAGAATGTCAAAATTAACTTGTACCTTGAAAGGAAAGGTGCCTCCAAAGTGTCTGATTGATGAAGATGTGTTTGCTTCTATCGACAAGCATTGAAGGATGTGGGAAAAAATCTCCATCATTTTATCCCTCAGTTGCATGAGAGCTTGCTCAAGCAACAGATTGATATAATCTTTTTCTCCATCATTTTTTTTTCTTCCGCCATGGAGGGTTTATTGTGCATACGAGAGATATTTTCCTCAATAGATAAAAGCGCGAGACCTTTCTATACTCAGACCTCATCGGGGACATGCACTGAAAAACGATCAAGAGCATCCTGCTCTGATACCACTGATCCGAATTATTTTCGGCACAAAATGAGAGTGAAGATATAATAAATAAATGTATAGAGATATCTAGGATAATAAATAAATGTATAGAGATATCTAGGATATCCAATAATGTAACATATATGTATTAGATATGAAACCATAAACACAAATATACAATAATACGCAATTTCTATTAATGAGAGAAAATGTACAAAGACTGTAAAAATACAGAGTGAAATACTTGCTAGAATGGTGGTAGCTTATCTCTGAAAAGACTTGTGATGACTACTCACATTCACAAGAAGATGATTGTTACAATAAGAATCCAAAGGAATTTTTAACATAAGTAAAATCCAAAACCCTAACCCAGGAAGATGAAAAACCAAAAGGTTTGTGGGCCCCGATGGGGGTAGTTGATACGTCAACTTCCCGGGGGCATAACTTTTGCATACAATCTTCTTTTGGGGCGCTCGATACACTGTTGGAAAGGTATAACCGAGAATAACGAATTTGAAATGGTCTAGGCTAGTGCCTTTGGCTGTCACCTGGGCCCCAAATTCTCAAACAATATCATTTAGGGCCTCAAAACGGCCCTGAAAGTTTGGAACCCGAAAAAAATGCCAAAAAACTGTCGAGGTGGAGAACTGTTTTTCGAGCAAGTGGAATAGGTGGGTGGCCACTGATATCCACTTGGATCAAGAAATTTTTTTGTTCATAATCAATTATGGACATATGCTTCCCGAACATTACATTTTAGTTAACAGAGTGGTCAACGTTCATTTGTTAGTCTTCCACTCATACATTTTGCTTTAGAATGTAATCCATGATTCTTATATAAATAGACTTGTAGCTTACTACTTAATTTGCAACAATCATTAAGTTTGTGATTTTGTTCTCTTGATAGAGTCTTTACACAGTTCTTTCATAGGGAGCTCCTTTGGCATGCAACTTCCTTATTGCATATCCATCACTATCTTTGATGGCCTCAACCTTGAGTTATATTTAGTTGTTTACCAAATATTCCATAAGGAATATAAACATACATCTTTGTTATGAAACCAAATTATTTATCGACACATATTCCTTGTTCTGTTAACCTACATCTATGATGTACTTAACCACATGCATAATCATAATCCTATGTGTAGCTACCCTAGATATATTTCACAACTCAAGTACATCTTTAATTTAAAATCAGTCAACTCATGATTGTTCACAATCATTCTCATGTGATCCTCAAAGGCATACTCATTTTTTCTCTTATCATGAAAAAAAAACATTCTTTCTCATTTACTCTTTCATCTATTTATACTAGCATTTCCTGAGGGAATGGAGCACATTCCCCTAAGGTTATCATTCAAAACAAAACTTTCATGACTCTTCAAAATGGAGTCAACCATGCATCCATGGTATTCATTTAATCTTGGCAAGTGCAATTTTTTCCTTACATTTGACTCATTTAGGCAGTCACATCGTGCCTTTAGTATACATATACTCTTACATCATACATGTGCATAACTTGCACATTTAATGTCATTCAATCATATCTATTTGGTTTTAATATCAGTCTTCATATCAAGAAACTTTACAATGCATTATATCCATGCACTCAAGCATATACAAACATAGCCAAACGTTCACAATGCAAGCTCATTGCCTGCACCTTTTCCATGTCATTCATACACATGGACATATCATACTTCCATATCCTTCTTCGAAGGATCTTCCAATCATTCTTATGATAAGTCTCATAGAGATACTCATCACTGAGGTGCTCTCTCTGCTGAGAGCTTGCATTCATTCACATGATATCCACATGGAAGTTTAACAGACATAGTCATAACTATGTTCTCCTTTCTACACGACAACAACTAGTAAGAAGGCATTTTTGCCTCAACTAGTATAAAGTTATTCAACAACCCAGAAATACCATCTGGGAAATTTCAAGAATGCCCAAGGAAACAAGATGGCTTATCAATCTTCTGACTGGTCTTGGTCAACAGACCTTTCAATCAAGGGAATCCTTTTCTAGATTCCCCCTCACTACGATTTTCAGTATACCAAGCCGCACCTTATATGGATACCATCCACCTCTGAATGTCAACCTGACCCATTGGTCATATATAAGTGTCCCAACACTTCCTCTACCACATCCAGGATCAACATTTCATTAATCCTCTTACCTTTTATTCATGAGGCACTATGTACTCAACATAATCAACCTTTTACTTATGTTGCCATAGTCAGATAATCACTAACCATATGATCTATTACATCACTATATTTTACATTCAATGAAAGACTATAATAAGTATATATGCATGTCATATGCATGCTCTATCTTTGTGATATGCATTTCAACATATCTTCGTGCACCAAGCATTATACCCATGTCTACAGTGAAGATGGGTTCCACTTACTTTACTCTTGCATTTTCATGTATAAACCTACCATTAGTTAATAGGGATACACAATTCCCTAGCACAACCATGATATTTTGAACTTGCTCATGTCATTTCACTTCTTCCATGAGGTTCATTCTCAATCCTCATAACTTCTTTCATTTTACAAAGAGGGATTATACGAATAGTAGATTTTAGTTATGAAAAGTCAAGTAAGTTGACCTCACATATTTCCATAAGGCCTCTAGACATGGGGGATAGTTATACCAATTCCAAATCCTTCATTTAATCAAGACTTTTAGTTAACAGGGGCTTCATAAGCCCACCTTTTAGGAAATTTTTTCCACCTATTCAGTCCATTTTCCTTATGGACTCAAATACTCCTTAAAACAAGTTTATTCCATTTGCATCTAAGTTTTATTATTAACGCCTTTGACATAATCCCACTTTTGTAGGTCTGGCTATCATTTCTCCAAAAGAAATTATAGGCTTATTCTGCCACAGTCTAGCATGATTCAATCTCGTTAGGTAAAATCCCCACTAAAATTTAATATGCATCCTTATCCTTAAGGAACTTATGCATATAATTTCCATACGTTAGTAATACTCTCAATAGGCTCATCTTATACTTGGTAAAATGGTGTTATGATTGTTCCCAGGCCCATCCAGTCCTGTTTTTGAATCATGCTCTCCTACATAGGATAGGGAAGGGTTATCTCTCCATTAAAGTTTTCTAAGAAAGAAAATAATCACTTGACTCTTTTGTGACCCCAAGCAGACCAAGTGTTGTTGCGAGCTCTAATACCACTTTGTAACAAACCCAACCCCTTAAGTACCTTTTTTAGGGATGGGGCATCATAATTTCACTTTTCTTAATCATCTCGAAACCTCTTCCCAATTTCTCCATCACCTTTTGTTGGTCAAGATACTTCCAATTACTGTTACCATGCCCAAGTCTGAGCTCTGTATTGGAAGTTATGCCTTTCCAAATCTCTTCAGGCATCATTGGTCAAAGGCCATGTGGGTTCACCTCGTTCGTACCATCCCACCTGGCACAGAATTGACCAAGGTTGTCATTCTTTGGCGATCAAGTGACCACTGGAGGGGTGGTTACAGGGAATGTTCCTCGTGCCTTCGCGATCATCGGGCCTTCAACCCTTCATCTATTCTATCCATGTATTTAACATTCCCAGAGTCTCGAGGTCCCAGAGTACCCTAGCACTCCTGCTTCTATGGTGGATATCAACCCACCATTAAGTATAACGATTAATATTTAACCTTCTTCAATGCATATGTTTAATGGATTTTGATGTTCAGTGATGAATTCCCTTTTATCTATTCACATATCTTCTAGAGTACCAAAAAAATTACATCCTACCATGTGGATCTGGCCTTCAACCCTTTCGATTTGTTCAATATACCACACCCAAACCATCCAGAGTTTTGAAACCTGGACTTCGAAAGGGTCCACACTTACACGTGGTGGCATGTTAGAAGTAGAGGCAGGGACAAGTAGGTCTGGGCCTTCAACCGACTAACAACAATGTCCCAGCATCCCAAAGTCCCGAACTCCTAGTGCCCTGGGGTATTCCACCAGCTATTAGGCCAAGCGAGCATGTACCAGGGTGTTAACACACGATATAGGGTAGAGATGACATGTGGCCCTATCAATGGGTGACACGTGTCACGTTCCTATTGGAATATAAGGTTCATAAAAGGTACGAATCAAGGTGAAATGTGTCATTCCAAACATGGTTCCACGTCACTCCAGGTGACGTCAACATGCCATGTCACTCTAGGTGACATCAACATGCCATGTCACTCCGGACTGACARCCTCTGGGAGTCTCTAGCTTCTCCTTCCTACAAAATCGCTCGAAGCTCTGAAGCCCGAACTCCCGCCAGCCACCTCCCAATACCCCTTTTATCCCATGATCGAGATAGGTCCATGATCTACAACCTCCRCTGCTTCACGACTTCGACATCACGACTTCGACATTCAGGGGTTTGGCTATGTTATTTCATTTTTACTCCCAGAATGGTCAATGCTAGAATGACCATKCTCTAGATCGAGCGGTCAAGAGAGGTCCCACAACATCCTCAGATTGACAATCCTTGTCTCTTCACGACTTCAACGTTCAGGGGATTCCCTCATTTAACACTCTTATTCTCCTGAAGTGGTCAATGTCGGATTGACCATGAAATAGATCCAACGATCAAGGAATATCCCAAAGCATYCTTGGATCTATGGTTCTCGTCACTTCGTGAGTTTGGTGTTCAGGGGTTCCACCCGTTTAACACTCTCTTTCTTCTGGAGTAGAACTTCATCGAAGTAATATAAGCTAATCCTTCCACTAGTTGATCAGATGGTTGGGAGAGGTTCTCAATGGAATCCTCATATCAATGAATCACAAATATAGATCAAAGGTCCCTAGGTCTCTATGTTAGGCCACTCCTAGAGGGACATTTGTCAACCCAAAACACACTGGCAAGATGTGTGGCACGTGCCTTAGGTCATTGACATATTTTTACTATGTCACAAGGCCACCACATGTGGCATCAACATTGCTCGACAGGTCAACCCCCACCTACTCTCAACATGATACACACATCCCCATGATCAAACAGTTGAGAGGGGTCCCAAAGGATCCTTATATTAATGACCCACATTACTTCATGACTCTGACATTCGGGGGTTTTGTTGTTATAACAGATCTTTTCTCTCGAAGTGATCAATGTCAGAATGACCAAAGTGTAATTCCAACTTTCAGGGAAGATACTGAATATCCTCAGATCTATGACTCGCATTAATTTGTGATCAATAAATTGATTGGGGTTTAGCAAGGGGACGAATCCCACAATTACAGGTAATTGACTACCAACTGTCGGTCATCCATCAAGTTACCGGTTTGATAGGTCACCTTAGGCACAATCTGGATGTTATGAGGATCCCAACATCTCAAAGCTCTAGAATCATTGAATCCTTGAAGATCAGAAGTCTTAGCTCCCATTGGGAATAGCACCAGGTTCCATGGTCCTGGTCATATGAGTTTTTTTTGACAAGTTCCGAGGGATACACCCTTAAATTTCATCCGAAATTTTATTAAGGCCATGGGCATGAACCTGCGATTACTTGGACAACTAGTTTGAAGGAAGCACCCTTTTTCTGTAGAACTTGAATTTAGTTACCTACAAAGGTAAATTCGAGGGGTCCATAGTTCCGAAGTGTTCCAACTAATTATGCCCTGATTCTTACATTACTAAATCCATCCTTGGGAAAAATTCCCTTAAGGATTTTCCAACCAACACAGAAACCATAAAATTATTCCTAAATTCATTTGAAGACCCATGTCTAATAGTTCTCTTGCTTCTAAGCAGAGGCAAACAAAAACCATTCAAATGTAGGGGATCATAGGAGAACAATAAGCATTTCTAATTTTAATCATACAATGCAAATTTTTTTCATAGACACATACATCCAACCACTCATTTCAATTCTAGTACACATGGTATATGAAATACTTATCTATTACAGTCGATTAACATCCAACTGACTGTGGGTGTTTTCCTTTCCACCAAACTATAGGCTCAGAGGCATTCATTCTTAGCGCTCTGGCCACCCCCTTGCCAAGCCATGATATCACTAGGGAACTTTTGCAGTTTCTCAGAGGTTCTTTCTCTATCACTGCCTCTGCGAAGTTTATTAGATGCTCCCTCAGCATCAATCTAGAGACCTTATKCTCAAGTCATGTTTTGTGCAAAATCCCCGAGATCCTTTCTCGCGTTCTCTCCTTTTAACTAGAACAACTTAATCCTTTAGTTCTCCTTCTCAGTTGGAGAGMTTCACCTTATCTTCCTCTTTCTGAATGGTATCTCCCTCCTTCTCTTGTACACCCTCTCCTATTCCCCCCAGGGAGGTTTTGGACCTGTCTTGTTCCTTCTGTTAGAAGGAGCTCGGGTCAGTATGGGCCTGCAGGAAAACTGCACTTTGTGGTACTTCGGGGTGACAACTTTTTGTCTCCTCAGCCAAAATCTCCATGCTTCCATTCATGGGGTTATTTGATTGTTCAACCTCCAGTTTGTATTTCATTGAATGATTTTTCCTTGGGATCAGGATGAGGCTTATTTTTTAAGCAAGGATAATTTGTGTCATTTTTACACAATGAACCCTCTCTATAGTTTCCTCACTCTTTCCTCTAGTGATATCATGGTGAGTAATTCAAGGCTTCACCCCCACTGTCAGTTATTGACAATATAAACAATAATATATTTACATTGTTCACATGCCATAACATGGTAATCATAATTAATGATTATCTACAGGATGGGGGAAACAAGGGTGTTACATGTCCCAAGTGATAATGCAACATCAAACTCAGATTGAGACTGTTACCATGCTAGGCTACATCATCTAACTAGAATTTTACAAGTTGCAAACATTGAACTTAAATTATGTTAGGGAAAAGTTTGAAATATGAATTAATATTATGGATACATGAATATGGAAGGTCTCGTTTCATTTGGATATTATATTTGGGTAGGAAAATACAAATTTATTAGCTAAAAGACAAGAGGGGAAGCTTGATTGTGTTGGTGCATTGCTTCTTTGAGGGTGAAAGCTCATGTATTGCACATGAAGGAGGTAATTCAATGTTTTATCAAAAGGAGGCACAATATGGATAGATGGTGGAAATATGGAGAAGGAATTCCCAGGCTAAGATATGTATGAGAAATGTCAAAGGTAGCCTTGATATTGTGTCTTGCTTAGATATAATGTTTGTGCCCATAAATAAAGATTGAGCTTGTGGTTGAAATGTAAAGGAAACACATGTGAGTGATTGGTTTCTTTGATGTAATGATAAGAAAAAGAAAAAATAACTAAATCCTTTCTAAAGAGATATATCATTGCTATTGAAAAGAGAGATATAAAGAGCTAGGAAGAAGCATCCCATATCTAAATGTGCCTATGGTTCTAATTGAACATCGTGGGTGAGAAACTAGGATGCATATCTCATTTATAATAAGATTACCACATGACAATGGATATGCATTCCACTATATCGATAACCACACTCAATGACTAAGGACAATATCTAGGAATAGGGGGTGGGGGCAAGGTGGGGTGAAGTGGTTGGAGGAGGGAGATATTGGTAAAGTTGATGCGAGTTGTGAGACTATTGATTACATTCTAGAGACTTGCATAAGATATCATGTAGGGATATAATGTCTATTTAAATAAGAGAGAGTGTTGGAAGTGCATAAAATATGTTGTGGAGGGTGAAGTTCATGTGGGGTGGGAGGGTGGCATAAAAAACCCAATTTTGGAAGAATGTAAGCAAGAATTGTAGGATTTGATATCAATTGATGAGGCTTAATGAGACTCATATTATAAAAAACCATGGATAAATTACAAAAAAACGATAATAGAGAAAATAAAGAAGCAACTGAAGGCTTGGAACATATTTCTTGTTCTTATTCACTAGAAAACAACCTTCTTATAGTATTACAAAGGGTTCACTTGACAAAGTCAATTCTTAAATGATGCAACTAGCTAACCAATTAATAATAAACTATATTGGAAATGTTCCCTTCTAGGAGGTGTTTTGCTGGTGAGTTGTGCTCCTTAGGGAGTGTGCCCTCTTGTTCCAAATCATATTGATGGCTATAATATTTCTAGTTAGTTTTCTCAACGGTTCTAGATGATGATTTTCGACATGATAGGGCCCCAATTGTGTATTCCTCAATGAGTTGAAGATCAATTTGATCACTCTACTCTAAAATATTGTTCTCTTCCACCTTCACAAGGGCTACATTAATGTTGGATCCATAAATCAAAATATTTCTCACCTTTTAGCTGATAGGGGGGAAGATATTGATGTTGAATGTTATAGTTCAAGCTTTAAAGTCTACTTAGGCATTTGAGGATATCCAATTTGTACATATATGAAGAAATTGATGTAACTACAATAGAGTTGTGAGTTTATCACTTTTGATGATTTTCAAATTTAGCATTTTTGAGATTTCTACCACTTGCCGTATTTTGTGTGACAACCATTAATTGTTCAAGTTTTATCTCAACATCACGATTGATTCATGATTTGAGTAGTTCCAATAGGACATTGAGTTTACTACTCAATAATTATTTCACAAAAATATGGTTCTATTGAATGAAACACATAAATTCAAATTAATGATTGGGATGTTGATTGACAAGTCTATTTTTTTGTGTCTTTTGTGAGAGAAATTTTGTGGTCATTTCATTCACTTTGATGGTCATTAGATCTAATAGAGGACAACTAGATCTATTTTTCATTTTTGCTTGGCATATTATTTGGATTGTCAATCATTTTGAAGGATGTGGTGGACTTGTAGTTGGTTCACTTCTCATGGTTATCTCTCATTAGATATTGAAGTTGACATCAATGAAATGTTTTATGAATTATGGTTCATTTGTTTACATAGTGAGATTTTTCATATTCTATGAGTTTTAAGTATCTAGATTTGACCTTTTTTTTGTGGATCTTCATCGAGGTTTGGCCTAGGAGTTTTAGATTGAAGACTTAGATATGATACCAATTTATGCACTAGTTCTTTTTGTCTTGCTGGTATAATTGTTTTGAATTATGGTTGAGGGTGGTGTGGGGTTGGGGGGAAATTGTTAGCTCGTAGCTCCCTATATAATCATTAAGTCTTATATCACCTATATGTATTTTACATTATAGGATATACTTTTTATCGCAAGTGTGTATTAGATCATATTTTCCCTCCTCCTAGCCTTATCTCCCGATGAAGTATTGATATGAGATAAAACTTAACTTATGAGGTGGTCACACCAATTGTATTATACATGTGTATCTTTGGTGTGGATGTGTGAGTTGAACATGATCATGCTTTTTCTACCACCCCTTGTGTCTCATTGAATACAATTTTATTTATTATATTCTTCCATCTATGTAATGTCCCTCCTTTCCTAACTCTATTTGAGAAGGATTAGGAGGTTAATCGAAAGGTTGAATGAAGTGTTAGTGATCATGTTTCTGACTATTCTCTACATATGTGACATGTGAAATGTACTTGATTGAAATGATTGAAATTTATATTCTTAATTGTTGATTTGATTAGCATGTACATTATTACACACACACACACACACACATGAGAGGATCATGAAATGAATACTTATGTTGTATCCAAGTGTGAGTTGTGTCAGGTGGACAAGACCTACATGACACTTGGGTGGAGTTAATTGAATGAGGAATAGGTATATGGAAGCCGGATTGAATATTGTGAAATATTAATGAAACCAATTGATTTTAATTGATATTATATTTCTTATATTTCATATCTACATGCATGTACTTTGACATGATTGCATTAATCTTAGTTGTGTGGCACATTGGTCACCTGAGGGGGACACATGTGGATATGGATATTTGGGAGAACTCTAGGTTGGGAGCCAAATAGTAAATCTCTATGGATGATAACCAACAATATAAACAACCAATATTATTATGCTTACATGATATTGATCTACATGATGTGCATGCTATTATTGCATATGCAGGATACAAGGAAAATCCTTACCAACTTGCTGACAAATGGGTGTGGGACATAACCGATGAATATTTATTGGAGGTGTGGAGTCTCAATTGAAGCGTGGAGTATTAATAGAGGCATAGAGTCTCTATTTGTAGAATATATGGACAATTGTGATTGGGGGGGATATAGTAAGGTGGGATGCGCTTACTCCCCAACATCTAATTCTTCGAGATGCTAAATTAAGCTAGGGTAAAATAAAAAATACACTATGGTTGAATTAATTCATAAATTGATCACCCACTTTTAGGGAGATCTTGAAAATATTAATATCTTATTGAAAGATGAATTAATTATTAGAAAAAAATAAATAAATAAGAAAAAGGAAAGCATTGACACATCAAAAGAGGGGGGGTTTGATGAACAATAAGGAATGAAAAACTAAAAAAACAAGAAAATTGCTAATTTTGCATGAAGGGGATCAGGTGGCTAGCCTCATAGGGTCTATAAATAGAGGGGAAATCCATGGTTTTGGGGTGGAGGGTATCCCTAAGAGTAGATAAATGCTACTATAAATTATCTCAACATGAGTAACTTAATTTAATGATAAATGGGATTTGGAAGGAGTCTATCATTACCAATTTGGATGTTTACTAGTGGATGGTAAAATCCATGCTGAGTATATTCTATAACCAAAATTAGTTATGAGCCCACACAACTTGGGAGTCTCATAGAAAGAAGGTTTCCTTGAGTATGGAGAGAGGAAACCAGTTGGCACCAAGAGAGTTGTCAATGTAAAGGAAATTTGGAGATGATGGATGACACATTGCTAGAATTGGGAATACTACCTACCAATCATGTATAATTTCATTTGTATTCAAATTGTAATGTATTTCCAAATTTGTTTTGTATATACTTGGTCACACATGCTTAATGCTTCTCACAAGGGAGTTAATGAATCAACTTTATTTTATTAACCCATGCTTGTATTGGTCTATATTGTTGTGCCAATGGAATTGAGAACATAGATTCTCTATAGATGGAAATTTGTTTCCCAAAAGAGGGTCTGTGAATCCAGGTATAAATTATTGGCTCTTGTTTGTAAAATGTTTATCATAATTATTCTAAGATTCGTGTTGAATTTTTTTCATGTGAATCGATATGGTATTGACACAACGATTGGATTGATAGATACAAACCTTGAAATGAATATCTTATATGAATGATTGAACCAATGGAATAGTAAATTCAATGATTTTTACTGCTATAAAAAAATGACTAATGCATGTAGGTGTACTTTCCACTGATGAAAATTCTAGAAATTGTTTCTCATTTGGGTATTTTTGGTAGTATTCTTTGTGGATTTAGGGTAGCAATTTGTGGCTATAATGGAGAAAGAACTTTTGAGTGCAAATTGTGTAACACGGAAGAGGGTATGATGTGGGAGTTAGACAATAAATTTGTATATCGCGGAAGTCTGAGTGTTGTTTATAGGTCACAAAACAATGGAAGTGCAATCTAGAGCCCGAATTCTCGGGAATCCGCAATAAAAAAAGTGGCTAGGTATGGAATGGGAAGCGGTCGGTTGAAGTCGAGATATAAAATCATGAGTGCAAATGTGAACCTACGAGCCCACCAACCTGCGTAGTTAGACATTTTTGAAAAAATGATTAAGTAACTATAAAGAGAAAGTAGAGGGGGAAAAGAAACAAGAATTTGGTTAAGTATAGAAGAGGGAAAAGAAGGGCTAATATATTCAAATCTGTAATAGATATCCCATTTTCCAGAAAGATATTTTTTGTATGTTTCTGGAGAAGTTGTATACTTATTGCATATACTTGGAAATAATTCTGAAGCTGTGGGGCACATGAAACAACGACTAGGAATTGGAGATTTCTTGAACCTACCAACCCGATGATCTGCAAAAGAGATTCCAAGAAATGGCCAAGTGTGGAAAGAGGTCAGACGAGCTTCAAAATAGGGAGACATGGGTTCCCGAGGAGATGTGAGGCCCCGACGGTCAAATTGTATGTATCGAAACTTTTGAGTGCAAAATGTACAACATGGAAGAGGGGATGATGTGGGAGTCCCAAAGTGAATTTTTATATCGTAGAAGTCAGAGTGTTGTTTGCAGGTCACAAAACAATGGAAGTGCAATTTAGAGACCTCTTGGGCGGGAACTCGTGATCAAGAAAGTGGCTAGGTATGGAAAGGGGAAGCACTCGGTCAGAATGGAGATATAAGAGAATGAATAAAAATGTGAACCCATGAAACCGCCAACCAGCGCAACAAGACATTTTCGAAAAAAACCCGACTAAGTAACTAGAAATAGAAAGTACAGGGGAAAAAGAAAGGGGAATTTGGTTAAGTATAGAAGAGGGAAAAGAAGGGTATAAAAGACTAGGAAAATAGAATAGCGGAGTGAAATTTTCGTAAGTGGGAATTGGTCTCAAACAAGCCCCATTATTGCAAAACCATCATTTTCTAGTCCAATACTTTATCCACTTACTCATTTTCTATTGTGCTTGTACGATTAAAAAGGGTGTGAGCAAATGCTTTGTTGAAGATTTATTTTTATTGCAACTTGTGGGAGTAATTGTGTTCTTGATACATTCTTCCATGAATTTGACATATTAACTTAAGTATTAAACTTCTTTCATGATGGGTTGTTAGCATTAAAGATTAATAATTGCATGTCTAGAAACAATAATGACGATCTTGAATTTTAATATTGTGGTTGATTTCACAGTCCCATTTCACTACAACCAACATAGATCAGTTTTTATTTTAATTTGTGAAGAAGAAATTTGGTAATTTCATTAATAAAGTAAAAAGTGCTCAAATAGAGGCTAGGGGATGGACAACTAATAAAATGTTTCTTTTTGGAGTAAATGAATAAAGGAAGCGAAAGGGAAATAATAAATCGTTTTCTTAGCAAGGTTGAGATGAAAATGAAATTTCTAGGACAAGGCCCTGACTGCCACATCATGAATTAGTGTTGCTATGTTCTATCTGCATTACGAATAGAATTGAATGTTGGTTTGAAACTATCTAAAATTCAGTTTTGTTTTCATAGAAGCCTCATGGGATCGACACAATGCATTATCATATAATTGTTCCATTCTCCATATTAGATCAAATTACTGGAGCTAATACAATATTCAAGAAATATGAGACTATCGAACCATGCTAATGAGAAGAGGTGTTAAATCCAACAAAGAAGCAACAACCAAGATTCCAAGAAGAGTTTTTTAATAGTAAATCCATAAAAAAAATACTTGGCAATGTATATCTATCCATAGAAATTGGATTGAGTTATTTGCACCGAAACATTGAACATATTTGTCATAATTATAGGTACAGGATCTACAAAAAAAATAACATGCATACAATTCGGAGTTGTTCCTCTAGTGGGACAACATGCAGAAGCCATCAAGATGCTCTTCGAAATGCATACAAAACTCATTACCATGATTTGTTTTAGGAAGTCCTTGTAGTATTCTCCTTGGAAGGTCAATGTTCGCTGTCGCAATCTCAATATCCTGTGGAAGACTTGAGGAGACAAAGAAACATGAGAGTGGTTCTGCAGTGGAATAATTCTTTGGCTTGAAGCAGGTGAACAACACTCCTTCTCCTGATGTTGGCAACCTAGAGACATTTCAAGGCACCACTTAATTGTACAAATAATAGGGAAAAGGCCCTAGCGAGAAGAGTTTCCAGTCCATGGTTGCCACTACGAAGAGCACAAAATCCTGCAACATTGCTCCAACAGCCCACCCGAGCAAGAAAGAAACTCAAAATTTTTCAAACGTAGGAGGACATAAGAACCCATCCTCACAGTAAAATTTATAGTTCTCACAAGCTTCCCGTGAGCAAGAAGACAAAAAACATTGTAGGGAAAGAGGAAGAGCCCAAAACTGAAAGTGAGGACACACCAAGAGACGACCTCCTCACTGTCGAAGACTTCAGGGACATAACCAACATGAAAAATATTTCAAGTCAAATTAATTTTTTCTTGGCGGGAGGGGACCAAGAGACCCCCTCCTTACAGGAAAAGACTTCAGGGACACAGGCTGCACAAGAAATTCCAGAGGCCCAAATTAGTCCATTCTAGGTGGAAAAAGATGAGTAGTAGGAATATGCTTTGCAGAAGTGGGAGTTCTAGTCCTCATCCCCTAAGATGTTAATTGTATATCTAGAGAACAAGAGAGTGGTCCCACAATTGAATAATTATTTGGCTTGAAATATAGCTCTGGGAGCATTAAGAGACCATTTCCTTACAATGAAATAATTCCACCTAGAATGGACTAATTTGGACCTCTAGAATTTCTACTCTCGAGATGCAAAGAGGCTATTGCGTTCAACATTGGTTTCTTTTCTAAAACCCCTTCCTTTGGTCTTATCAAGCCTGCCATCATCGAGCTGGGAAGTGCCCCCATTATGGTTGATTTCAATTTGGGCATAGGATTAGGAACATTGTCTGCATTGCCATCATCCATCATTGTATCATCGTCCATCAGATCATCTTCTTCTGGCTCTAAATCGACCGTATCAACCTCTACACCAGCCATCAACGTAGGCAGACGAGATGTCTGAGAAGGCAAGGTTTCCTTGGATTTCTTTGGCTTGAAATATATCTCTCGTTTCACCAAGGTACCATCTCCCATTTTTCTCCTAGGCGAAGGGAGATGAGTAGTAAGAATATGCCCTGGAGCACTGGAACATCTGGTCATCATGCTCGAAGATGTTTACTGTATCTGGACAAAATTATTGTTGAACTGATGCAATAAGTTAACGAGAATGTCTGTTTGCTCCAGATGATGTTTGAAATGAACATTCAGAAGGGATAATATAACCCTCCGCAATTCTTGGTTTAATGCGTGTCAACGAGAGATCTCCTCGAGCCTTTCGCTGAACAATGACAATCTCCATGGTTCGTGCGTAATGAGTTGTTACCATTAAAGCTTACTAATTACATATTTACAAAAAAATGCAAAGGTGGTGGTGACAACGAAGAGAGATTAAGGATTAGAGATTTCGTGAAGGCGCCAACCGGGCGACACGCAGAAGAGATTGCATGATGCTTGAAATGAACACTTGGAAAGGATAACACAACCCTCCACAAATATTGGTTTAATTCATATTAATGAAAAATCTTCTACAGTCTTTCGGACATTAATGACAATCTTAACGGTTCCTACACAATGATCTATTAGCATTAAATATTAATAATTGCATATCTAGAAAGAAGTGCAAAGGTGGCAGGCATGGTGAAGAGCGATTAAGCATTGCACATTTCGTCGACCCGCCAACCCGCGAAAGAGATTCCAAGAAATGGCCAAGTATGGAAAGCGGTTAGTTGGGCTTCAAAATATTGTCACAAGTTATACTCAGGAGACGTGAGGGGTCAGTGGTCAAATTGTATGTCTCCGAAATTTTGACTACAAAATGTGTAACACGGAACAGGGCACAATAACGGATTTCTATGGTCAATTTTCCTATCACAGAATTTCGTGTGTTGTTTGTAGGTCACGGAACAATGGAATCACAATGTTGAGTAAGCTTGGCTAGGAACCGACGATGGAAATAGTTTCCAAGTATGCAATGGGTAAGCGATTGGTCGGAATCGTGATATAAAAGCATGAGACATACTCAAAATAGGGCATATTGATGGGCTTGAAAATAGGGCCACAATTTCTACTCAGGAGATGTTAGGGCCTGATGGTCAAATTGTATGTATCCCAAATTTTGATTGCAAAATGTGTAACATGAAAAAGGGGACAATGATGAACTTCGACGATCAATTTGTATATTGCGGGACTTCGGATGTTGTATATAAAAGCATGAGACATTCGGAAAAATGACTAAGTAACTAGAAATGGAAAGTAAACAAAAAAAAGAAAGGGGAATTGGGTTGTCAATTTGTAGATCAGAGAAGTCTGGGTGTTGTTTGTAGGCGACAGAACAATGGAAACACAATGTTGAGCCCGCCTACCTGGGAACCCGCGATCCAAAAAGTTTGTTGAATATGGAATGGGGAAGCAGTCAGTTAGACTCATGATATAAAAGTATCAGTGGAAAACTGAACATGTGAATCTGCCAATCCGCACACCTAGACATTTTCTGAAAAATGACTAAGTAACCAGAAAGGGAAAGAAGAGGGAAAAAAGAAAGGGGATGGCAGTTTTCGGAAGCGGGAATTGGTGTAAGAAATCCCCATTGATGGTTTTAACAGTAACTATGAAGTGCATTAAATAAGTGCACATGCTCTTCAATCAAGGAATATATAAAGTGATCCATGCTTATAGTTTCCAGGATGTGTTTGCATAAGAGAAGCATCGAAAATCCACAAGAAAATCAATTTTGGGATGTTTAAGTAAAATTATTATAGTGTCAACTTCACTGTCAGTATAACAATGATGAATTTGAATTTTAAGATGAATTTTAATTTTAATTTTATGTGATTTATATGATAGTTCCATTGGACTTCACATAATATATATCCTTTTATTTCAAAATATTCTTGGAGATGAATTTTGCTAAGTTCATTGATCAAGGAAAAGTGCTAAAACGAGCCACATACTACATTTGCGTCAAAGAGATTATATTAAAAGGCAAAGCAGGTCCTGTATATACTTTAAGATCATAGAAAAATTGCCAAGATCCTGAATGTATCATTAATTTTCCAGAATGAAGCATACAACCAAGAGCCAAGTAAACATCAAATGTATTGAAATTCGAGGTACAAGGCAATGCATGAACACAGAAGGTGCCAAGTGAGATCCCACAAGGGTCCATAGAGAAGTACAGATCGACCTATGCATCAAAAAATTTGATATTAAAAAAAACACACATGGCATTGGTTTTCTCTTACATCTAGTATATGTTCCCATGAGAAAATAATCGAGCCCACGAGATATGAATTTTTTTTTACCAAAGACAAGACAACAAAAAACCAGTGGAGATTTGACATTGTATTCTAGCTATAACCAAACCCCCAAATGGGGAACAAGAAACTTACCAATTACTATTTTAGCATGAAGGAAGATCACTATGGACATTTTCTTCTGATAGTGCCATGTTCTATCACTACCCATTTTAACAATGCCAAATTTCCAACATTATTGGAAATGCCTGATGGTTCCACCCAGAGGAGCAAGACATTTTGATGGTTCAAAGGATGGGCTTGATTTATTCACAGTTGGATACTTTGTATGGGGTTTTTCCTCATGCTTCCCATTTATGTACTGAACAATCTCATGCGCTTGTACATCAACAATGAATGCACCGTCCTGTATGAATTCCAATCCCCGAAACCCCCAATCCCTATAGGGAGTTCTGAAGATCTCAAGCTCATGCTTCACTCCATGTTGAGCCATTTTTTTTCAATTAGGTCACCGAGGAAATGTAGATATCCTACCATAAAAGTGTAGTTGGAGATCACCTTTTTTTTTATCTGGGTACCAAAAAAATGAAGAAATCCTACTATGGCTATATAGTTAGATTTTTTTTTCCCAATTTGGACACCCAAAAAAGTGCAGACTCCTCCAACAAATCTACAACTAGCCATCATTTTTTTTCATTTGGATACCCCAATAAATATGCAAAATTCTTACTAGGAGATGCAAAAAAAATCAAAATAACAACAACAACGATTTGATTTGTAGTTAGTTTCTCCTTGTTTTTTCAAGTGCACAAAAGAGACAAAATCTCTAGAAAGAGAATTTTACAACCATAGATGTAAACTCTGAAGAACTCGAGTCCCATGAACATTCATTTGGGTATTGAAGAAAAGTTACAGATACACATGAGATTTTTTCGTTTACAGCCAAAGCTTGATATGATTTTTTTTAAGCCGATATGCAGTATTGGATTGTCCTCATTTAAGGTAATTTTGATATGGACCCAAAAGTCGCGCAACATGTAGAAATTGTTTTCCTTTTTTATGTAGGTATACTTCATATGGAAATTCTGCTAACCCAGGAAGCACATCTTGTAACAGAGGCCATCTAATTGTATAATGTATGATTGTGTTGTCCACGGTTCAGATGGAAGCATTGAGGCAATGTCTATATATGTAAAAGAATTTTTTACTGCATCGTAGACAATCAATTGTACCATCATTTATGAAAGAAGAGGCAAAATCAAGAGAGTTGCATTTGGCACATACAAGCTTGAAGGGGGTCGAGTATGCATTCACTGCAACCAAAACACCCTCAACCTAGGCACATGAGCATAACAGTTAATATATTGAACAATATAACATACAACTGCACCAAAAAAAAAAAAGTTGCAGAAAATTGGTGAAGGAAATTTGTATGAGCAAAGTGAGGATGAAATTGTAGATGTATACACACAACAGTTGTAGAGCTAGTTAGTTTCTTGATATCCTATACTATGTTTGTTCATAATTCCGTTACAAATGTTCCTTGGGTTGTGCAGAAGATCCTTTCTTTAACATCTCTTTTTTTTGTTATATTTTTGAAGAGGATAAGTGGAAATTGACCTTTATGCAATTGTTACTCCATTGAGGAAAACAAATTTGAATAGGTGTCGAAAAATTGCAGGTGCAACAGGGGACGATGCAATAGCTGTGTAACATAATCAAGATACATGGAAATGTGAAAGTAAAGGACACAACTGAATATGTAGAATGGTACCATTACCTTGTCGTTGTCTGACTCTTCATATTTATATGGAGAATGTGTTGCGAGCCAAGTTTTCTCGCGAGTGTGACAACTACACCAATGGTTCTGATTGGGTAAGTGTCGTTGCTTTGTGCAAGTTGGTCGATTGTTGTGTCTGGGACGAAATGACATTCTGAACAAATCACGAGAATTTTTTCCACAATACTTGTTTTGTTGAGCGATATAATCCGATCATAATCACCATGGTCATATACTGTTTTGGGAAATATATTAAAATTTGTAATGATATCCCATTACCTGGCAATATCTTTTTTGCATGTTTCTGGACAAGTTGTGTGGGAATAGTTAGTGTGACTGTCATCAGGGTTTCATTGTATGTCATGTCAACACACATAATGGATCTAGTTTTTTTTTCCTTGTCCAAGTAGGTGCTATAGATGGCCATTATGTCCCGATGAACACTTTTCCAGTTCGACGACTGTTCAATCCCTCTATTGATAATATTTTGGGTGTTATAAGTTTAGACCTGGTGACATTTTTTGAACATGAAAAGTAATGTGAATGGTAGTTTGCATTATTTTTTTGTTTTCTTTTTTCCTGGCATAAATGTACAAGTAGACGCACAACTTGGATGAAGTATGGAGCCAAATTTTTCCAACCAGACCTCTTAGTCTACGAAACTTGCACAATGTTTGGCATCTCACTTTCTCTTGTTGATACTTATTGTGAACTGCAAAGTATGTGTTGCAGATGACATCAACATATTTATCATGGCATATATGAATAAATAGCTCAAGATATTTGTTTGGTAAACAAATAAGGAACACAATGTATGAATCTTTACCTTTGGCCTTGTCGGTTTGTTGATGCTTGCGATGATTCACTGCTCATAGCCATGTCACTAGTCAAACTTTTTCTGATGCAAGCATGTGTAGATGAACATCA